>CAUJRU010000187.1:228089-828089 GCA_963277665.1 Viscum album
TCTGCAATCACGCGGATGGGGGATTAGGGCTACTGGCAATTTAGGGGAAACATTGCCCAACGGTTTTAAAAAACTGTTGGGAAAGGTAAGATTTAAAAATGGTTTTAAAAAACTGTTGGGAATGCCTTCCTAAAACTAACATATCTCAACAATTTTATCAAACTGTTGGGTAAAAGTTCTCTAAAAATCATATATCCTAACGGTTTGATAAAATCATTGGGTAAAAGTCGTCAAAAAAAATTATATTCCAACGGTTTAGTGAAACCATTGGGTAAGGACCTCTCCAGACCCCTATTCCAACGGTTTATGAAAACCGTCGGAAAACATATATTGTTATATCCTCCATTTACAGTAGTGCTCCACAAACACAATGGAGCCATTCCTAGTAATCATTTTATGCAGCGACGTCGAAGCATCATGTAGATAAGAGAAAAAAACTGTTTTTTAAGCATTAATCTATAACTCATCAGAAATCTTCACTCGGTTCTGCGTGTCAGATTTTTTTGTGTCAATCGAACCGAACAAAACATGGAGCGCTTGAGCCATGCCACCATCCATAGATGCAACCTTTGAGGGAAGAATGAATACATTTTGGGTTTGAAATAGCAGTCGAGAGGGTTCTCCATGAACTTCTATCTCAAAAAATCTAGAAAATTGCTAACGAATCATAGAGCGAAGCTCCCCAACCTCACCATCTTCATTAATTACTTCTTATAAATATATATAACTATATAAATTTATATAATTATATAAATATATTTATTAATAAATATAAATATTTATAATTATATAGAAATTTTTTTATATATATTTATTTATGATTATAATTATAAACAAATAAATATATATTTAAATAATTATAAAATTATAAAAAAATATTTAAATAATAAACACAGTAATTAAATTTATTTATATATTAATATAAATATATATTATTATACAAATACAAATAATTATATAAATATGTTTATAATTATAATTAAAATAAATAAAAAAATATTTTAATAATTATAAAATTATAATAAATATATTTAAATAAAAAATAGAGTTATAAAATTTATAGTTATATTTATTTATATATTTTTATAAATATACATACATATATATAATTATAAAAATATATATAATTATATAAATAAATTTAGAATTATATAGAAATATTTTCAAATATATTTATTTATAATAATTATTGAACTAAAAATACATATTTAAATAATTATACAATTATAATAATTAAATTTAAATAAAAAATATATTTAATAAATTTATAATTTAATGAAAATATATATATTAGGTGCATGAGAGTACAATTACATTAAACACACATACACACCCCACACAGGTCGAAAAGACATGCCATAACCCCCAAGAGATATCACACCCATCAAGCCTTATTTATTCAATACATAGAATGTGGGTCCAGTGGGCATGAAATCCCATTAAATGGACCTAAAGGCCCAAATGTTTTTACCTAAAGAACCATCAATGAATAGTGATGTTGTAGTACCTGGGATGATATAGTACTTGCTACAATACCACTACCACTAAATTTTCTGCTATAGTTCCCACCACCGCTACAGTGCCGCCAGTGCAACATTTCCACCACCACTATAGTACTGCTACAGTTCCCACCACTACTGCAATTCTTCTAAAGTACCCTACACCTAATTGGTTTTGAACCCCCAACCTCATGTACTATTATGGGGTTGCTTTACCACTAAGCCAAACCCCAACTACATTAAACGAATATATATAATTATATAATTATATATAATTATATGACTATATAAAAATATTTATAATTGAATATAATTTTTTTTAAATATATTTATTTATAATTGTAATAATAAATAAACATATATATATATATTTAAATATTTATAATATTATAATAAACATATGTAAATAATAAATATAGTTATTAAATTTATAATTATATTTATTTATATATTGATATAAATATATATAATTATAAAAAATATATATATAATTATAATTAATATATTTATATATATTTAAATAAAAATAAAATAATAATATATATATTTAAAGAAATTATATATTTATTATATTTATAATTTAATAAATATATATATATACATAATAATATATATATTAGGTTCTTGGGGTTACAATTACATTAAACACACACACACCACACACACAGGCCAGAAAGGCAGACCATATCCCCCCCCTCAGGGGATAACACACCTATCAAGCCTTATTTATGAAATACATGGCCTATAGGCCTAGTGGGCATGAAGACCATTACATGGCCCATAAACCTAGTGGGAATGAAACCCATTACATGGCTCTAAAGGCCCAAATTTTTGACCCAAAGGTCCTCTGGTGAATAGGGTTTCTACAGTACCTAGACTTTTACAGTGTCATCGCTACTAGAGTTCCTACTTCTACTACAGTACCTACTATCGCTAAAGTGCCTCCAGTCATTATTTCCAGCACTACTACAGTACTGTTATAGTGACCTACGCCCAATGGGTTTTGAACCCCCCTTTCTTATGTAGTATTATGGGATTCTTACCACTAAGACAAGCCACAAATACAGTATAATTATTTATAATTATATAAATATATACAAATATTTATAATTATATAGAAATTTTTTTAGATATATTTATTTATAATTATAATTATAAATATATATATATATATATATATATATATTTAAATAAATTTAAAATTATAATAAATATATTTAAATAATTAATATAGTTATTAAATTTATTATTATATATATTTATTCTAGAAATGGTGCAGACTATGGGTGGAAACCCATGACCCTGAAAATTTTATTTAAAAAAAAGAGTAAGTGTACAAAAGAAAAATAGAAGAGAAACATAAGTGGAACACACATGTCACAATCACAAAAATAGTCAAAGTAGCACAATCATTCTTTTTGGTATTTCCCACCTCTTCCACGTGTTCCAAAAAAACCTCTCAGATGCCTACCTATTCTCCATTTCTTTGGAGTTTGCCATTGACCATCTTGATATGTCATATCTAGATTATCTTTGTCAATATTAAGTTCAATAGATTTATCACCATCCTCAATATTGATCACAACTTTGTGCTCTGGATTAGTGTCTTTAGAAAAGTCATGAGATGATGCATCCCCAACTGAAGGACCCCCAGAGGTCAAATCCACATGGAGATTCATAATCTAAACCTATACAAGAGAAGAGGGTAAAGCAATACCATCATCAAATGAAACAGGATGTTTGCCTTCCACTATCCTCCACCTATTTTTGATGCCCTTCTTATTAAGGATATCAAGATAAAAACATTGAAACCAGAATTGTTAATTTAATCCAACATGAAAAAAAAGTTGGGTGCAATATCACACCCATACTTCTTCACAGTAACCTCCCCACTAGCATAGAAAACCACTTTATTACCATATTTTTCCTTGAGTTCAGAAACTATGTGGCCTGAAGTAATCATACCAGGGGAGACTACCAAGGTTTCTAGAACTTCAAATTGTGAATCTAGAGAAGCAACCTTAGTACATGGTCTCTCCCTCTTAGATTCTTCATAGAAAAACTCCCCACTACAACTTTCTTGACATACAACAGCCCAAATAGGGGTAGTCTAACTAGGGGGTGTGACATCCATCATTTCCTCTTGAATAGTAAAATAATCATAAGTCTTTAAATGTATCAATGAATTGCATATATACTTTTCCTACAATGAGACTATTATAGCGTTTTTTACTTCAGATGAAGTTGGATCAGTAACCTTAGAACTTGTTTCTTCCCTATAAGTACTTGCGTGGGAAGAATCTCCACTATCACTTACTAGACATGTATCACCCTAAATAGATATGATCAAACTAGGGTGTGGAACATCAACTATTTCATCCTAGACATTCATTCATCCATAATTATATTAAGGCACCAAATCCTCACATTCCTTTGCTTGTAAGTTCAATTGTCCAAGGTTAATATATTTACCCTTACAATTTTCTTTCATGTTGTTATCATCAATCAACTCAAACTCGTCCACAGGCAATTCATCATGAGGACAATCATCCTACAAACCTACCAGTAAACCTTGAACCTGATGCACCATACCAATATCATCTTCTTAAGGAATAGAATAATGAGAAATAGATGCCTCTATTGTAATTTCTATGAAACCATGACACTATTTGATTCCTTCTCGTCCCATTGTCATGAAAAACATAATGTTATCCCAAACAGAAAACTAGAGATAGAGATCACCTTTGTAGAATCCTCATAAGGCATTAAAATATTCTCATTATGGGAATTTTTATCATCCATCATAATCAATGATCCATCATGATCATTATGAGACTTATCCTAGCCCTTGCGCCCATATTTGGAATCTCTTCTCGACATACAATTCCCATCATCCTGGATCCCAACATTCACCGAAGGTAACATAAATTTATAGTGTTCAGTGAAATGACGAGTCTTATTGCAACAATAACACTTCATACCCTTACGAAATTTCTCTTGATCATGAAAAATACAACAAAAATTGGGGGAAAAAGAGGTAATATTCTCATATTCAACGGATAATTCAAATTTGAATTCCTTAGAAACTAGATAGACTATTTCAATCAAAGATGAGAAAAGATCAAACTCAACATGTACACTTGAAAAATATCCAAATAAAACAACCTCAGTCTTCTTATCAAGATTAATGTGGGTTCCCATGACATATGAAATATCCCAAAAAATGTTGGGTTGCTAAAATATCCAATCAAGGATAGTAATGTTAATCCAAGATTGGGTCATAGAATTCATCACCTAAGCCAGATCAAACCATGGATCCCAGTCCCGAAATTTTAAGGTTCCTGGATTTAAAGATATGAATCCATAACCCCATTCCTTTAATTTCATATCTAAATAAGGAAAAATTATGTGAAAAAAATCCCATACCAGGTGACATTATGTTCCATTCATAAAATTTTCAAACCCAAATAAGGTGTATCTTAAGATACTCAAGATTCCATGGGCTAGAGCTTTGTTGAGGATATGTGATGATATAATGTTTGTATTCCTCAAAAAAATCCATAAAAACTATAGGATTCACCTTCAAAAATCCTAAAGATCCATTTCTCTGATTTTGTGTGAAGAACTCATAAGCGAGTGAGATTTTGAGAAAAATATATCACCATAATGATTCTCAACTGAAGGGATCATGTTCATAAAATCTTTAGGAATTTTGACATGATTAACCCTCTTTACATCAATAAACATCTTAATAACCCCATGTATATCCAAATAAGAGGATTTATTTGCATAATCCTCCTCTACATACACATCTGTGGGCTTTTTCTTCTTTGAAGTGAAGAAAAATACCTCATGAGCATAAAAAAAGCAGTCAAGGTCTATCACAACTGAAAAACCAAAAATGTCATGAGTGGGATAGATAGTCCCATTTCTTCTTTCCAATATTATTATATTTATTTATATATCGATATAAATATATATAATTATACAAAGTGTTCATATCTAATAATTATGATGAATTTGAGATACTGATTGCATATGAGAGAACCCCTCTATTCTACTTGGAATGTAAAGTTATTGGGCATGAAAAGGTGAACTGTAAGTGAGACGTTGTTTGCTCCTTCTATATTTAAATAAAAAATATATTTATTTCAAAAATTATTATGAATTAATTTCTACTTAATATCATTTAATTACTATTTAGTAATAATTTTTGTAAGGTTGAGGCTCGGTGGAGCCTTTATTAAATAAAATTCAAAACAGATGATGAACATTCAAAATAATAAAATCCCAAAATAAGACAAGAAAAAATTAGTAGAATTCAAGTAGCTTGAGACCAAGTGTTCATGAAATTGTGAGAGGCACGTCCACCCCATACATCCACTTCAATTATATTTTCACTTTTTCTCATTGACCTCTTATCAAAATAAATCCATAAAATTGTGGATTTGTTTTTTTATATGAAGGATAAAACTAGAAAGGGGTAACAATGTATTACCTTGGTGTCATCCAAGAAGACCATCCACTCTAACCAAACCAAAGAAACATTGAAGATTCTAGGGTAGGGGTAATTTATCACTAAGAAGGTGTGATAAATAAGTGATAAATTTTTTATTTTATAATTACTCTTTATAAATTAAAATCTATTATGGATTAAAATATTGATCCACTCACTTACTAATTTTATTTTCCTTTTCGAAAACTCATTAAAATATGTGTCAAAAAGCTGAGTGGTATGTATATATAATAATTCAATGGGATAAAGGTACCTATATTTATAAATGAAAACATGTGTTAGGAAAAAATGGTGATATCTATATTTATATAATCATATTAACTTTAAGAGACCTCCTAGATACACATAATCTCACCTCTAACATAATATAGATTGATAATAACACTATGTAAATGGAATGTCATCAACTCCATACAATCCATATGATATTCATCATGACCCCACTCCCACAGCATTAATAATATAGGAAGCTAAGCACTACTAAAATCTAATCCTTAGACCAAAATACTTTTCCTTTTAATCATTATATGGAAAACTAAGAAATGTTGTCCAGTGATTTGCTAACTCCCCAACCTGGGAACATTTAGATTTAAGTAGAAAACTATAATCCTTATCATCTTCATCTCCTAAATAGTTATTATTTCATTTTATTTCATGAGTCTCATCCCCCATCTCTTCTAGACATGCACCTATGTTCCTTGAACTACCTTGATGATTAGTTATCCCAAAATTGGTACCAATGATAATTGTGGATAAATTTAGAGGATAACACCACCAGTGGAGTAATTATTTTCTTAAATTCAATTACCCATTTCCTTCAAAGAATGATGAAATTATTTGAAACATTAAAATATTGGTTTAACCTTATTTTAAAGGCCCCTTTTGGGTATTTATTTATTTTTTAAAATATTAATATTTCCAAATCAAATATGATGGATATGAATTGAAAATGGATGGATTTCAATTATATGAAAAAATAGTATGACTATGGGGTGAAATATTTCACCATGTTTGAAAACGATCATGCATATGAACCTTCTAAAATCATTTATACATGTTTACAATATTTTTATTCAATAATAATGTGTCTAGGGGAGTTGGAAGACCACTTGATCTATCATTGAATATATCTAAGTTATAAATACTAGACTAGACATAGGGAAAAAGTGAATTTATCTAGTGATTGGGATAACACTACATTTTATAGATCATATAATATGATTAAAAGTTTTGACAATGAATATTTTCATATTGAAGATATGATTGAAAGTTTTAATGGTGATGGATATCATATTGAGGAAATTTCAATGATAGTGGAAGATGAACTTCATGATTGTACAAAATTATTTGAGAGGTTAAAGAGTTGTGAAAAGACACCATTATTTTCTGGTTGTACTAAATATACATCATTGTTAGATGTAATTAAGTTTTATAATTTAAAATATGGAAACATATTGAGTGATGCTATTTTTACTAAACTACTTTCTCCCATGAATGATATGATCCCAAAAGATAATGAGTTTCTTATCCAAACATATGATTTTAAAAAAAATCTACGTTAAATGGATATAATCTCTAAAATAATAGATACCTATCCAAATAATTGTATACTATTTTACAAAGTCCAAAAATCACTAAAAGAATGAACAACATGTGGTGCTTCTTGATACAGGAAATATGAATCGAGTACTTCAAAAATTTTATGGTACTTTACAATCATTCCATGGTTTAGGCACCTATATAGAAGTGAGGATACAATAAGGAAATTGACATGGCATAAATATGAAATAAATAAATATGGAAAACTTCATCACCAGACATAATGTCCTTAATGGAAGAGAATTGATCACGAGTATCCTTAATTTGGAAATGAGATGAGAAACATTTATCTTCAGCTATCTATAGATACAGTGAATCCTTTTAGTTTTCAAAGAAGTAATCAAAATATATTTCAAGTTATGTTGGTAAATTTTAACTTTCCACTGTGGTTATGAATGAAATAAAAATAATTTATGTTTTCTATGCTTATATTATGACCAAATCAACTGAGTAATGATATTTCTATTTATTTGGATCCACTGATTGAAGATTTTAAATTATTGTGGGATTTAGGTGTTACATTGTACAATGATTATAAATATTAATACATCACATTGAGAGACATGATTTATGTGATGATAAATGACTTTCCTAGTTATTGAAATTTTTTAGGAAATATAATTAAACGATCTAAAATGTGTCCCATTTTTTGAATAAGGTACACAGTCAATTGGGTTGAAGCATTCATCGAAGACTATGTTTATTAGACATCTTATATTTCTACCATAGTGAAATAATTACCAATATTAGATGAAATCATTCAATGGTATTTTAGTAGAACATAAAAAACCATCTCAACCAATAGGTGATCAAATGTTTAATAAAGTAAAATATATGAACACTACCTTTTGTAAACCATTTTTGAAAAACTTTATGAAATTTTTTTGAAAAGTGGTTTTTTTTAACTACCATATTGAAATTGTTTGTATGTCAGGAATGTTCTTGATGTCATGCATGTTGAAAAAAACATATGTTATAGTTTAATTGGAAATTTACTAAATTTACCATGTAAAAAAAAGTATGGTATTAAATCTAGGTTGGAAATGATTAACATGGGAATATGGGAAGAGTTGGTTCCATTGAAGGGTGAAAAATGAAATTTTATTCCTAAAACTACTTACAATAATTCTAGGTTAGAGAGATATAAATTTTTTAACTTCTTTAATGATTTAAAGGTTTTATATGGGTTTTAATCGAGTATCAATAATATATTTTTAATGGCTCATTTAATGTTAAAGGGTTTGAAATCACATGACTGTCATGTTTTGATGAAAGATTTAATGCATGTAGATTTACATTGCATTTTTTCAAGAATGTATGTTATAAATTAACCAATATTTGGTTATTTTTCAAATCCATATGAAGCAAAGTTATAATCACAATGAAATTTACATCCATGGTAATGGAAATTTCCATCATATTATGTGAATTGGAAATGTTCTTTACACTGGTATTCTTTGATATTATGTTACACTTGATGGTTCACTTGGTGAGTGAGATTCTACTATTTTTCCATAAAAATTATAGATAGATGTACCACATTGAATGATATATGATTATTTTTAATGGTCATTTCAAAATAATAAGTAGTCTATAGGGTTTTATTGTAGAGTGATATATTTCTGATGAAGTATTTGAATTCTATACTAACTACTTGTCTGGTGTGGAAAGTATTGGTCTACCAAAATCTCATCACATTGGGAGGCTTGTTGGTGAATTATGTTATGGAATAGATTTTGTCAAAATCAATATTACAGATTGGGATAAGCCCCACCTTTATGTTTTTCATAACATTTTTAAAGGTTTACCCATAAGTTTAAACCCATAAATAAATTCTTGGGAATTTTAATCCATCAAGGGATGAAAGCTGGATATCAAATAATCATAATAAATAGTTTATAGCATGGTTTTTGAGACCATATTTTTAATGAGTCAGATGAAAATATAGAGTCAATTTCATAATGAATTTTATTCCTAGATATAGGACCAAGTGTACATGTATTATCTTATAATTTTTATGTAATTAATGGTTATATATTCTATACAAATGAACATGATGAGGGAAGTACCATAAGAAATAGTGGAGTTACACTTGTGGATGAAATGGTGATTGTATCTCGTACCAAGGAGAGAAATCCAATTTATGTTAAGATGTCATACTTTTGCATCATCAAAAAAATATGGGAGTTGGATTATACAACATTCCAAGTGCCTATTTTTTTAATAAAAGTTGGTTGATTACATGATTGATGTTAAAATAAATGAATTGGGATTCATGAAAGTTGATTTTAGTAAGGAAGGGTATAAAGAAGAACTCTTTATAATGGCCTTATAAGAAGTACAAGTATTTTATGTTCCAGATCACCCAAAACAAAAGTGTTCAATCATTCTATTGTTAACCAAAACTACTGAAGGTTCAGATGAAAATTATACTAAGGATAACCCCATCATTGAGGCATCCCAATCATTTCCCAGTAGTCACAATGTTGATGGGGTCTTTTACATTAGAGGAGACCATTTGGATACATGATAGAGAGGTCAAATCCATTAAACCATTAAGAAAAGAGAGTTCAATAATCGTATTGTATATTTTTTTGTAATATACATTGTGTTTAATTATGTTATTTTATGTTCACTGTTGCATTTATGTAATATAAATAAAATTATGAAACACTTCTATAGATAATTAATTCTACATGTGTTGATGCTCCCAGTCCTAAGGAACAATAACTTTCTTAACCTTATATTTCTCCCAGTGTAGAGGAACAACAAACTTCAACACATTTCGGTGCTACCAATACAAAGGAATAATATATTGATGATGTTGAACCCGAGTAAATGATATATGATGAATAAATGATGTCCCATAAAAAACATAAGCACCATAGAGAGATAATGTTTGAAAAAAATATTAAGGAAAAATTAAAATGAATCAAATTTGAGGTTGGATGGGATGATCACGACCAACCTGTTAACCCCAACAAGGCCATGCTAAGTCGTTTTATTGGGCTCATCACTCAACAACATGTTCCGATTGATGTAGATTCATGGAACCACATTGTTCCCATTTTTAATACACTGATTTGGGAAGATATTAGAGAAACATTATGACATCCATTATTTATTTTACTAAAAAATAACATAATGAAACATTGACTTACTCTTTATTATAACTTTTTGAGTTAATTTATAGTATAATAATCCCACAATTTTTTTTGTTAATGTTTGCTGAAAAGTATATCAATGGATTTCATACAATTCTAATGAAATTGCATATCAAAGATACTGAAGAGAAAATAAACATGCACCCACTACATGTTTATGAACACATGATAACCCAATAAGTGTGGGATGCATTTACTAGATGTCGCGAGGAGATATCTTTTTAGGTACATTGTGGTTGGTAAAACATTATTTGAAAATACATGTATTAATCACTTTGATTAAGAATTTTTTATTTATGAAACAATAAATGAGTGTTGAAATAAAATGGGTAGCAAAACCAATGTACCCCTACTGTAAAGAAAGATGGGGTATGCTTTACTTTGAAAAAAATTAGTCTATATTTTAAATATACTATAATTATTTTATGTGACATGAAACAACAACATAATTATGTTCCTCAGTTTATATGTAGATTGATGAATCCAAATCCAAATACTCTTCCATCCCACACTATTTTCTGTGGAAGGAGGCACATGTAAATAAACATGGGATATTAATAGTTGAAACACATAAAAAGTGTGGGAAACATGTGTAATTATGATATAATAAATTTTTTTGCTTTAAATTGGTATTACATAACAATGATGACTTATTTTCTTATATTTTCAATTTTACTTAGACACAAGAATCATAAATAGATATAATGGATGAACACCTAAAATCAGTGGCCTTGTAGTGGCCAGAATAGTATGGCCACATCATAGGTGTCGGTTTTGGTGTGACACCCTAAACATATTTTGAGAAAATAAAAGAAAAAGGGGATAATTATAAAAAATTGGAATAGATGTAGGCCTGATTATATTTCCTTGAAGAAAACTTTCATTGGAAGTATGAATTGCTATAAAATATTATGGGGGAAGCAAAGAGAATAAACAACTCAAGAACAACCACTGCATAAAGACTTCCCCCATCCCACCCCCACCCACCAGATTTGAGGGGATCCATTCCCCTCAAAGAAATTTCTTAGATAAGGTAATCAATATTATCATAATTGTTTCTGTGAAATGATAATAAAGAATACATTGATAGATTTCTGATACTAATATTCTATTGGGTGAAAATGACTATGATTTATATCTATCAACATCCACCAATCACCTTGTTGTGAGAGATATCGTGTTCAATATCTAAGAAGACACTCTACCCAAAATCAAACTTCCAAAATGTCATGTGAGATTGAAGATTAGCGTATCTCATTATCCAATAATTGAGATATGTAATTCACTTGATGATGTAGATATTCAAATGGCTGATAAATAATTTGAAACATTCATTGCATGGCCATCAGATCTTGTAAAAAAATATATCGATAAGGAGGTACTCATTTCTAATTTATTTTTCATGATAAAATTCAAAAAAGTAATGGAAAAAGTTCTAAACCAATGAATGTTATTATAGACAGATAATGAGAAGGAGGAGAAACAAAAGTTCAAATGAAAATGATCTAAAGGATCAATCGACCAGTCGAAATGATCTTCACAAATAACCTTTACCCCTCCCATTAAATATCTGCATTTACTAACATTTAAGTTTCATACGTATGCAAGGTTAAAAAGTGGTAGTAATCACATAATTGATTTTAAAGAAAAAATGTATGGTGATAAAATTATAAAATTCAATTCTATGGATAATGTAAATGAAATACTTAAGTATGAATGGCTAGGATTCTATGTTGTAAATGTATACATGAAGTATGTTTTCATCTTTTGTTTTTCTAATATTTGATCTACTATATTAATTATGAATAAATTATATTAATATTTTTTATGAATATATATGAATAAAAATTAAATGTATTTCCCAATGAATATAAATATGGACTCATTATTCCTCATGTCACTTCTACAGACCAAACCAAAATGGAATCATTTAAAATTGATGAAATTGTGGCAAACTGGTTGCATCATTTGATATAAAACTTACAGATGAAAGACGCTTATTAATACCAATGATGAAGTGATAAAAATATAAAATTTAATCTTATAAATATATTTTCATTACTTCCATTACTTATTCATTTTTTAAGAAACATTGGCTACTCATTGCGGCCCATTTGGATACTCCAAAGATTTATTTTCTAGATTTAGTGTATGGATACCCAACAAACTGACCACACATGATGATGTTTTTCAATTTTTAATAAACTACATCAAACATTTTAGAACTAAACTTCATGTTATATAATTTATATTATTTTTTAATTATATTTCTATTAGGATAGGGTGGTGTTAATATATTGTGAAAATCATGGCATAAGGAAAGTCCATGTGCCCAATGATCTTGTCGAATTTTAAAAGTTGATAAGTTTTAGGGAATATATAATAATATTTCATCATAAAAACACATATCGAATCAAATTAATTATTTTTCTCAATGTTTATGTATTTTTTAAAATAAAATAATGGAAAATATTATGGTTATTATGTTCTCAAATATATGAGAGATATCATATAGCATCAACAAACCATCATCCCTAAAGAGGTATTTTCAAATATAATTACTATTTAATTTAAAATACTTATTAATAAGTTGTGTGTTTATATTTTTACAGTACTAACATGATTTTTTAATATCATTATATTCAAAATATGAAATATATTTTTTAGTTATGAATATGAAGCATGCTTGGTGTCAGAATGTACACATATATAATGAAGATTTGACTTCCAACTACTTATTTAGTTTATTTTTTCATCATTTTATCTACTTTTTTTTGTTAATTTACTCATATTTTTTATCTTATAATTATTTTGTTAATTTTTACAGAGATCATAATGAAATTAATTTATCAACAAGGGTGGTTCACTTTTAAACTATAATCATAAACTCAATCTAACACATAGTGTACCTAATATAACTCAAACTTTATGTTTTTAGTTTAAAATTGAAATTTTATTAATGTATTATTTCATATTTATGTTTAATTTATTTCTTTATAGTATTACTAAAATAATAATTGTTTTCTTATACTAGTGTATTTTTTTCTCAGGTTGGATTAGTTTGTTCGAAGATTCTCATGTTCATCATAGATTGGACTTTGAGGAGGAAACTAAGATAATGAAAATAAGGAAATGGGTTAAGAATATATACAATCATCATGAAAAGGTGAATTTCTGAGACTTATTTAATTATTTTTTCATAATTTTATCTAATATTTTTATGTTAACTTCCATATCATTTTTATCTAATACCTATTTTGTTTTTTTCACAAATCTTTTGGGAAGTCATGTTTTACTTTCAAAAATCTACAACAAGCTAGAAAATAAAGAACATGTTCCTTTCCAATGAAAGATAAAACCCCATACTACCTAAAACAGGAAGTGTTTGATGCAACATGGGGATTACTCTTCCATCATAATGGAACATGTTATCTCGTTTCTATTTTTTATATAGTTCAATTTAAAAAACATATCACATACTTAACTAGACGCACCTCAATTTGATACACAATGTTCTCGTTATGACTTGAACTATTTGTTTTTTAGTTTATAATTTATATTTTAGTTAAAAATACACATCACATACTCAAATACAAGAAAAATCATAAATATAATTTTGATATTTTAGTAAAATATTTCATATATCATTTGTGATGTGTAGGAATCCGCCGCACCTCAATCGGCCACACGGTGTGGCCAGTATGACTCCATGTGTTCCTTTTTCTTTAAAATTTGCATTTTAGTAAATCAGGAAAATGAAATACTCACAACCAAGAAAATTCATTTGATTTCTTTAGATATTTTTTTAAAATGATCCATAATTCATTTGTGACATGTAGGTATCTTCCACACATCAATCTGAAACACGGTGTGCCCATAATGACTCAAAGTGTCCATTATTAGTGTAAAATTAATATTTTAGTTCAAAACACGTGTCACTCACTAAAAATCAAGAAAAAAACACTTTGATTTTATTTATAATTTAGTAAACTGATTGATAAGTCATAAGTGACATATAGGAATCAGTCTCATGTCAAAATGAGACACGATGTGACCTGTATGACTTAAAGTGCATGTTTTCAGTTTAAAATGACATTTTTGTAAAAAAAGTGACATAGTCAAAACTGAAAAACACATTTAGATTGTTTTAATACTTAAAAAAACAATAAGTCATTTTTTATGTGTATGAATTATCTGCACCTTAATATGACTCCATGTGTGCCCGGTATGCCTCCAAGTGTGTCTTTTTATTTAAATTTTACATTTTATTAAAAAATACAAATGACATGGTCAAAACCATACAAACACATTTGTATTGTTTTTATTTTTTAGGATAATTATCCATAAGTAATTTGTGATGTGTATGAATAATATTTTCCTTAATCTCATACACAGTTTACCCATTATGACTCAAAGATTCCATTATCAGTTTTAAATTGACATTTTTGGTCAAAACATGTGTCACTTATTGAAAACCAAGAAATGTTTTTCTAGATTGTATTGATAATTTAGGAAACAAATCCATAAGTAATTTTTGACCTATAGGGATTAGTCTCACCTCAATCTAACACACTATATGACCGATATCACTCAAGGTTCATGTTTTCGGTTTTAAATGACATTTTAGTAAAAAAATAAAATTTACATAATCACAAATGAGAAAATACATTCTAATTGTTTCAATACTTTAGGAAGATGATCTATATGTTATTTTTTATGTATGGGAATTATCTACACCTTAATATGATGCACTATGTGACCATTATGACTCTACGTGTAACCTTTTATTTAAAATTTACATTTTAGTAAAAAGTACAAGTGACATATTCAAAACAATGAAAATATATTCATATTATTTTGATAATTTAGGAAAAAAAATACTTATATCATTTTTGAAGTTTAGGAATCACCTTCACTTCATTATGATACATGGTGTTCTCATTATGAATCAAAATGTATGTTATCATTGTGAAAATGAAATTTTAGTTCAAAACATGTGTCACTCACTAAAAATGAGAAAACATGCTCAGATTATCTTGATACTTTAGAATAATAATTAATAATTCATTTGTGATGTGTAGTAATTAGTATCACATCAAACCGATACAAGATGTGACCAGTATCACTCATCATGCATCTTTTTAGTTTCAAATTACATTATAGTAAAAAAGACAAGTGACATACTCAAAACTGACAAAAATTCAGATTTTTATGATTCCAAAATAATGTTTTTATTAATCTAAGTGATTTTAAAGAAAAATTGGGAAACCATTAAAGTGAAAAAAAAATTGTAAACAAACATCATAAGTAATATCTAAGTCTATTAATTTTAGTTTAATCTTTTTAGATACCTTACTACTGAGGAGGCTCTATTGTAGAGCAGAAGTCGTTTCATCCAGATCGTCTTTGAGGAGGTCTTAAAAATGGTATTCTATATTGTCTCAAGTTTGAATGAGCTCTTCTATAGTAATATTATTTCTATTGAATCCATGTGAAAATATGATAAGTTGTTTTTGTATCTAGAGACCATGATCCTTATTAAAGTTTACCTGAATACACCTCCCAACTAGTATCTCAAACTCCTCTTGCATAGTATTGACCTCCACATCCATCTTTAAGAATTCTTCATTGTAATTGAAGATGGTTTCTTACTCATCACACTCCATAATTTCCTTTTTACTTGGGGGGATATCAGACCCTTCACCCTCATTGTCTACATTCACCAAATCAGTGACAGGTGGTTCCCCTGCATGTGATTCTAACTCCTTAGAGAATTCTACCTCCATATGCTTGTTTGAACCTTTGTACTTGGTCGTAGAGTTTTTGTCTATAGTAGTGGGAAACATCGAAGGAATATTTCCTTTACTTGAGTGATCTATAATATAATTTACTCTAAATTTAATATTTTTAATTTAAATTAAAGAAACAATAAGGGTTTAGTGTGAACCCACACCATATCTCTAAAACAACACTTGTTGTTAAACTTTATAAGATATAACTAGATTATTACAAGAGAGTTTTTAAATAGTAGGGTCATGCACCTTATGTAGACTCCATTTAATGTAAAATTAACTCTTCTCTAGATCATCTTGTATATGATCCAAAAATTATAATTTCATCTTATCCCATGTTTTACGGTACTACTACTAGTTTATTTTTCATTTATTAAATTTGAGAACCAATATGAGTGCTTGTATTTTGATCCATGTTGTTTTCTTATCATTTTTTTCAAATTAAAGTTTCATTTAAAACATTTTTTCCACATCTCTCATTGATCCCTTAATGATCTGAGTCTCAATATATATCTCTTCTTGGGAATTCATTATTAGCTCCGAATCAATTGATGGGTTTCTTCTAACTTACCATATAATATAGTTACTTATAACACCAGGTTTTGGTGTTTCATGATTTGAAGTAGGATTAGATATCACCTCTAAAACCTTTGTTTCATCATCCTCTCTTGTTGTTTCAATTTTAGGTGATTTGTTTTGATTTCCTAGTTCAATATTTAATAGATTATCCCATGTTCAAGGGAATTTTTCATTTAACATTGAGCCTTGATCTTTTTCACTGTTTTGGTGAGCATCAGTTTAGGTGGCTATGAGTAGTCTTTTCAATTACTAAATGTATTACCTTTGTTAAGTGACTATCATCCTGAATCAAATCCACCCTTATTACCATTATTTACACCTTTGAAAATTATTTTATGAACAAAAACATATGATTCACAATCATGGTATTTATATTGTGTGTCAAAATCTCCTTGGATATCATCAATAGATTCAGAGGGTTCTTCCACATGACCCTACACAACTTTCTTGACCTCAGTAACCTTTATAGTTTATTTTTTATTCCACATTGATTTTAAAGCTTCTAATCCATCAAATTCATCATTGCCTATGAAATATTCATCCAATATTGAAAAACTTTTATGTATGCTAACATATTTTTATGATTTATGAACTTCTCTATGTACACTAGTAGATAATTTATATTACACTACAACATTGAAATTGAGACTTTAAATCCTAGATTAGAATAAACACTATTGAAAATTTTGAACAACACTCACACAACCCCCAAATAACACTTAATATGAAAATTAATTCACTTTAATTTTTTTAATTAAATTCAATTCTTTTAATATGATTTTTTGTTGAGATTTTGTTATATAGGTGTCTCTTGTGAACCATCATACGCCCCTACTCTATAAATGTGTCCCTTCACAGCTTCCTCCCTTATGTGATGTTATGGATTTTGGGAGCCCGATTTTCATAGAGAAATATGGATCAATGCCGCTTCACTATTGGATAAACTCAAATTCACTAAGAGAGAGAGAGAGATCTCAACCTCTCCAAGGTGATACAACATAACATGGTTTGGTGTTCCTTCTTCACTGATAAATATTTTTTATAGTGGCACCATTCTAGGTGTTATTGTTTTTAACTTATGATAGAGTGAATCGAAGATTTAAGGGAGTGACGTGGGATCCTGTTTTTTGTTGTTAGAGGAGATGATGCAGTGTGGTTGAGAGAGATATTAGCCTCATTGAGGAGCGGTGACATCCCCTGGTCCAATGTTCCTTCTTCGCTAATAAAGATTATGCATAGTGGCTCTATTCCATGTGGGAGGGAATTCTAATTTTGAGAAAGGTAATCAAAGATGTATGGGAGCGACATGGGATTATGATGAGTTTTATTTTTTCATAGGAGATGATGCATTGGGGTACACTTTAGTTCTAAAAATTAGTTTTGACCAAGTGGGACAATAGTGATATAATCTCATAGTTCAGAGACCCAAAATGGGATACTAATAGCTAATAAAGAAGGAATCATCACCCTTATTCCTAGATAAGGAGGACGCAATAGCGATCAACCTCGACCTTTGTCATCGTATATGGTTCATGATTTTGGAAAATAGTGGTGAGACTTAATAATGCGTCCAAAAAAATTTCAAAACCTTATAAAAATATTATAGAACCCTCCTAGTTTGATTGTACCTTTTTCCAAGAGAGTGTAAGAGGTCACAAATGTTTACCATCAACAGGATCATTATTTCATTCAATAACAAGGAGGATGGATAATCTGGTTTTAATTGTGTGAACTTGGTGGGTTGTGACATGAAACTGGTTCATACGATATTCATAACTTCTAGGAAACCTTTATTGAGTGTTGGGGATGATCATGAATTGTGATGAATCAGGGAAACTTGGACATGCATCCACAAGTGATGATCTTGAATATGTACCTTACAGAACTCCATGATGATGATTTCAGTGGGTCGCAGTAATCTTCTTTATCGACAAAGATTTTTCCAAAACCCAATAAGGGGGTTCTTGTCCTATTATAGCTTTTTATTCCTTTTTTTATTTTTATTTCTTGTCCTAATGTATTTACTCTATATAGTCCATGTATTTTTGACCTCATAGTTCTTGTACTCATTTTGTTTTTTATAGTAACAGAACCTGTGATGATCCTTAACTATGAACATATGCCAAATGGATGAAGCATGTAAATCTTTGTGTCCCTTTTACTGCTTCCCTTTCCTTTTACACTTTTACTCAACTTTTAAATCATTGTTCAAACCTTTATAATTCTTGGTTAAATTCAAATTTACTGAGTCTATTTTATTTCTAGATTTGAATTTATTTTTTTAAAAGCTTTTTGGGAATTTATTTTGCCTGATTAATATTTATTCTGCCACCTTAATTCATTCTTACTACCTATGTGTATCTGGAATTCATATATCATTGTTTTTAATTCCATTTTTTATGAATAAACATTGAAAGATTATGTTTTCTATATTAATGAGAAATAGTGAATGTCTTAAAATAGTGTAATGGTCACTTCTAGCATGTGATTTTTTTAATGATTCTATGAATTCATTTTAATATATTTCCTTTTATATTTTGAAATTTCAATTTGAACATTATAGTTATGTTTATCAGTTTTTTTGCAATAAACTGAAAATAATTTTTTTTTTCATGTTTCAAATTTTGATGAACCAAAATACCCATAATATCCTAGGATATTACATAGGGAGTTCTCTCGCATAGGGGAATCCACCGAAACAAAGTGGAATTAGAACCTAATTGGATTTATATTTTTCTTTGTTAAAATTTAAAATTTCTTTTTCTTTTCTTTAAAATTTTTTTCTAATGAATTTTAGTCTATAGTATGTTTTTTTGTGACATTCATCTTGGTTGTGTTCTCTCTTGGGTTGTAATTTCATTTTATTACTAACAGTTTGTTTCCTTGCTGCTCCCCTTTTTTTCCTATTTGAGCCTCAAAGATACCTCTTGATAGTTTCTACCTATGTGTGTTTATAGTTTTGGATTAGGATTGGGTTCTGTGTGAGATTGGCCTATGTTTGAGAGATAGTTAGTAGTAAGGACTTGGTAGGATCTTGTCTCTATAGTGTATGAATTTTTCCTAAGATTTGAGCTTCTGTTGTATCTATTGTGTTCGTATGCATCCTTTAGGACTGTTTTCTCTGAGTATGGTCCTGCAGTGAGTTTAGTGTTTGGAATTGGGTAGTTTGTGGGTGCAGTTATCCTATTTTCTTCTTGGTTGGATACCAAGCTTATTTATTTATTTTTTGTCTCTATTTAGAGACTTTTTCTTATTGGTATCCTAGTATTAGGAACCATGTTCCTTTAGAAAGTACAACCTAGGATTTGTGACCATTTAGTGGCTTGTATTCCCCTAGTTTCTAGCTATATCCTAGCCTATTGTTCATGCATCTTAGATCTATCCTAGGATGTTGGGACTTTTTGCAAGTGTCCATGTAGTTTTCCTTTATTTTAGGTTATCTACTTTGGATTTTTTAGGCATTTTTCTCCTTAGGTGGATATTATTATTCCATATTTTAAGGATCTTCTAATTCCTTGCATAGATAGTCTTCTTGTTAGAGTTTTTATGTAGTGTGTATTGGCTTAAAGATAATGGTTCTTGGTGCTCTGGTCCTTTTGTGTTTTTATGGGTTCAGGTGGAAACCTATTTTAAATGTTTCCCTTTATATGAATGATCTCTATATTTATCTCTCTATGATACTTCCTTTTATTCTATTTTTCATGAATTAATTGTTTCATTTATGTGTTTCAATTATATGATAATTCTATGAGTTTTTTTTGCTATGTTTTGTGTAAGGAGAGATACTGCTCTATTTTGTTGATGTTCTGCAGGCACTGGTGAGCTGTTCCAAGGAACTATACTGGCATACAATTTTTTGGTCATGTCTTCCTCAATGGAATAATCTAATAGAGTAGCCTAGGTAAGTGTAGGTATGGCCTTTATCATGCAGTTGTTTAGAATTTTGTAATTATGAGCATGTTTAACAGCTTTAAAATATCATTCAATTCTAGGAAACATGTGTCACGTTGATATGTGATGAGGGACTGTTTGGGTCATAACTCATTGGTTTTTTACTATTTAGGATATTTCCAAGTTGATGATGTTTTGTGGTGTAGAATAATTATGTGGTCTAGGTATTTAATTTTCAAGTTGGAGAGTGTGATGTTGTTGCATATTAAAAAATTTCAAAAATTTAATTCCCAAGGTATAGAATTGTGAAATTTAATTCACTTTTATTTTGTTAATTAAATTTTATTATTTTAATATTATTTTTCTATTAATATTTTGTTACATAGGTAGATATTTTGAACCATCGTACTCCCATCCACAATACATGTGTCCCTTGACAACTACTACCCCCATGTGATGTTAGGGATTTTGGGATCCTGGTTTTCATAGAAAAATATGGAGTAGTTCCGCTTCACAATAGGAGCAAATAGGCATGTCTGAGAGAGAGAGAGAGAGATAGAATATTCATTGAGGAGCTACGACATCACCTAGTTTGGTGTTCCTTCAATTCTAATAAAGATTGTGTGCAGTGGATCTATTCTAGGAGGGAGGTAATTCGACTTCTAAGAGAGTATCGATGATGTAGAGGAGCGGTGTGGGATCCCGATGAGTTTTCTTATTTATAAAAGGAGATGATGTAGTGGGGGACTATTAAATTTTGGGAATTATTTTTCACTGGGTGGGATAATGGAGATGACATCTCATAGTTCAGAGACCTAGCATGGGTGATTAAAAGACAAGGAAGAAGGTATCATCTCTCTTATTCCTAGAGAAGGAGGATACAATAGCGACCATCCCCTCCCTTTTTCATTGTTTTTGGATCTTGATTCTAGACAATGGTTTATAAACTTAACAACACAACCATGATGTTTTCAACCCCTTGAAATAAGATTCTAGAAACCTGCTAGTTATCTTGTCTCTTTCACTGAGAGAGTGGAAGAGGTCGCTAATGTTGAGCTCCGAGAGAATCATGCTTTCATTATTGAACACAGAGGATGAAGAATATATTTTTCATCATTTGAACCTAGTGGGTTTTGACATGACACTAGTTCATGTGGGATTCTTAGCTATTATGATACCTTTCTCTACTGTGGCATACGATCTTAGATTGTGATGAATCAGGACAACCTAGTTCAGCCTTAACAGGTGATGATCTTGAATATATACTTACATAACTCCAAGATGATGATTTCAGTGGGTCTTAATAATCTTCTTCATTGACAAAGGTTTGTCCAAACCCTGTTTAGGGGGTTCAAGTCTTGTTCCAATTTTTTATTCCATTATTGATTTTGATTATTTTTCTTTTGTCTTTATTGTGTACCATCCATGTATTGTCTACATAGAATTTCTTGTACTTATTTTTTATAATAAAATAATCCATGATGATATTTCCCTATGAGCATAGGTTAAATGGTTGAAGCACGTAAATCTTAGTGTCCCTTTTATTTCTTTCCTTTCCTTTTCCTCTTTTACTCAACCTATAAATTGTTTTTCAAACATCACTGCTTCTTGGTTAAATTTAAATTTTCCTATTCTATTTTATTTATAGCTTTGATTTTTTTTAGAATTTGGTTGGGAATTTTTTTTTCTTGGTTAATATTTCTACTACCACATTAATTCAAGATTGATACCTATTTTTATCTAGAATTTATCTCTCATTGTTTCTAATTATGTTTTGGATGAATAAACATTTTCATATTATATTTTTTTGTTTTAATGAGAAATAGTGAATTTCATAAAATGGTGTAATGTTCACTGCTAATATGTGATTTTTTCAAGGATTCTATGAATTCATTTGATATTTTAGAATTGAAATTTAAATGTTCTACTTGTGTTTATCATTTTTAATGTAATAAACTAAAAATAAACATTGTTTTTTATTTTTTGGATATTGATGAACTAAAATAACATATAAATCTTTGGATATTTCATGGGAACTCCTCTCGCATAGGGGAATCACCAAAAACACTTATAGTATTGAGTTTCCTATTAGGAGGATCATAGGAGAGGCTTCATCTACTAATGGATATCGGAAAATCCCATAAGACTCTAGGATTAGTTTTGGATGCTAGGGTGGTGTCTTGGATTGGATTCTTCTTCACAACTTGGGTATAAGACACCACTATGACTAATCAACGTCGATTAGCCCCACAATTCAAATAATGTATTGTAAAATGAGGCTTGCAGGACCCAATCTTGTTACCCTATTGGCCATAATCCAAGGCATATCCCAACAATG
Source organism: Viscum album (assembly GCA_963277665.1). NCBI lineage: Eukaryota > Viridiplantae > Streptophyta > Magnoliopsida > Santalales > Viscaceae > Viscum > Viscum album. Next base: position 251,468 of record CAUJRU010000187.1, read on the forward strand.
CAACCTTCTTATTAGGGCCTTGCTGATACACCTACTGAAGGTGGCCCAATCTATTTCAGGAAGAGATTAATTCTCCCCAAAATTCAAAATACACCTGCTATAAACAATTAAATCCCCCACAAACTATAATCCACACAGATTCAACTAGGGAAATGGAAACATCCACATCAACACATATTCAGGGAGTTATATGATGTCACAATGACTTTTACAATCTATCAATGCTGAAGAATATACTCACTAGATTTAAAATCATTTGAAGAATTTTGGTATTTTGGAAAGGAAGGGGAAATCCTTTGAATATTACTCAAATATCCATGGATGAAGGATCCTGCTTCACGTGAAACACATAAGTCCATGAAAAAAGAGAAATAGGCTTTATAAAGATATCAATAACCTTTGGACCAAGAAAAGGTAAGGACATCATCAGACAAAAAACAGGTGAGAAAATGGAGGAGATATAGAAACCCTATCGTAGCATGTTCCTTTAATACCCAAGATTTGTTGATGAATCAGTCAAAACCATTGACCAATGAGCACCTCCAACCAAATCAAGAAACAATGGGAAGATTGTTTAGAGTTGAAGCCTCTTTGAATTACTAGATATAAAGTGGAAGATCCACATTCTATATTAGTATTCAAACCATGGTTTTGGGTATGGTGTAGTCTTATAATTTTTCCCAATATTGCCTAAAAAGTAATTATTTTCTACTATTATGCAGAAACTTATAAAATAATCAGTAAACATATCAATACTCTTCCTAGAGATATTAATAACCTTTTTAGAGAGGTTCATACCATAACAAAAGAAATAGTGTTTTTTATGATACCTTAATACTTTTGTAACATGTATTCATGTTCTTATGGAATTTATCAACAAAATTCCCAAATATATCTCTCCAACCTTCCAATTTGGATCTATTAGCAATATGGTCAAATAAATCCATAAAAATAAATTTTAAAAATTGAATTTCTCTCAGATTTTTCTCATGAAAAACAAATTATATCCCATTAATCAAGTGAATTTATGACTAATTTATTCTCTTAAATTATTTTTTTTATTTTTATCCCCACTTTATATTATAAGTTTAGATACGGGTATCAATTTATTTATATCATTTTACCCCTCTTCTCATTAAAATCCCAAAAAAAATAAGTGGGAAAAAATAATGGGTAACACTCTAATAGATTCTTGAAGTGGTTTCACTCCAAACATAAACTTAACATTTGGAAAATATTACTTTGATAATAATTTTATAATAATTTATACAACTTTCAATTTTATAGAAACATATATATTCAATATTTTTCTCCTATATAACTAATTTCCCTTTAATGGAGTGGTATTTAATTTCAATTTGTTTCAATAAAAAATGTTGTATTATATTTTTTATTTTGTTTATTTCACTCTAATTATCATATATAATAGCTAATAAAATATCCACTTCAACTTTAATATCAGGAAATTGAAATTTAATCTATATAATTTGTATGATCGATTTTGATTTAATCATGTATTCATCCATTTTTTTCCCATGGTAGTAATAAATTATCTCTTACATTTCCTTATGAAACATCTTTCTTTAATAAAGAAATCTACAGTTTAACTAGACTTATGATTATCAAAATTACCACCCCAAAAAACATCAATGTAGTTATATAATTAAATGTGTACGTCTTTATTATATAGAGTACAATATTCTTGTGTATCTCTTGAAAGATATTTTCTAAATACATATAACATGTTGTGATATGATGTTTTTAAATATATTATATTGTAATGTGAAATTATTATTTGTTTTACTATATTCTATCAATTATTTTTGTATTAATGATATTTAGGGTCATCTAATCAATATTAATGATAATACTTAATCATTCATTTATGTTTTTTTATATAGACCATGTGAGATGATATGATAAAAACCCTGGAAAATATATGTATTAATAGATTATCCTTGATTTTTTATTATCATACTAGGCCACTAAAACTATCCCTTGACATTATGATACATCTTCATCGGCACTGGGAGAACTTCCCACTATAAAGAATGAGAGGATCTCATCAAATCCTCTATTATGGATGATAGAACCATCACCCCACCATGAACTAGGAGCACTCTATGTATATCCTAAGACCAAACTTAAATAGAACCTCCTTCAACCAACCACTAACACATCTCCCTACACTCCATATCAGGGTCCTGACTAACCTTTACTCATTCTACCAATGATGACATGATCATTAATGGTGAAAACTTATTTCTCTTCTATCCTCAATTATTCTCATCTTCATGTCTTCCAAAATAGCCAAAAGCTTCCATCTAACTTTTGACATTTATTCTCCCACTTCCTTTTTTTTCTCTATGCATCTATAACTGCATTTCCTTTCCTAAGAGCATATACCATATTGATTTCAAACATCTTAAAATACTTTATCCAATGCTTCTAATGAATATTATGGTCATGTTAGGGGAATATATTTTTGTATTTGGTGTCCTAGGACTAAATATTTGTACTTTGATTAAATTTATATTATATGTATTTAATATTAATTAAAAACCTTATTACATAATTTTCATTTTTCTACATGGATTTAATGTAATAATTTCATATATTATTTGTAACATTTTTAAGGACATATTTGTTCCCTGCTATGATGAGAGCCTTGAAATGCTATGATAATACTCTTAATATAGTTCTATGGTTGGATAACATACTATTTTATGAAAATTAGTATTTAGAATATTAAGTTTGACAACTCATAAGATGACGAGGCTTCTTCTCGTGATGTTCACACTTGGTAATCTACAATATGGGAGATTATGAGAATAGACCTACTAGTATGAATTTTTCATGTTTTGGTATCATTAGATATTCCTATCTTTGAGTGTGTGTAATGGTCCGTAGACTTTAAGATTATCATTAATAAATTTCATGACTCACACACCTATATTTTTGGACAAAAATTATGATGACATGTATTCTCAGTGATTTAGGGTACGTTGGGTGCATCATGATTAGAATTAAATTAATAGATAATTTGAGGAAGGATTTGAACCTTTCATATATAAGGAATATTATATCTCAACCCTTTGATTGGAATAAAACCTTCAACCTAAATCACATGGCCATTATGTAACAATGTTTTTATTAAAAATAGTAAAAGAACGACGTAACAATCATATAGGTTGGTGACACAGATGTGAAACATGCTTGATGAGATATTATGATAAATGGATTATATTACATAGTGTGCATTCTTATGTGGTTTTCATCATTACGACATAAATTTCTTTCTCTTGGATTCCTTAACACATTTCTAGACAGTAATATTAGACTTTAGGAAAGCTCTCTTAATGTCAATAAAAAATAATAATAGATGGGTCACATAATAAGTGTTTCTATTGATCTCGATTAAATTATATTTGAACTTAATCAATGGAATAAATATAATTATCAAGACTGAGGAATAATTTTATTCATATTTTAATGATATCCTAAATTAAATAAATATTTATTCCCTAGATTATGAATAAAATATATTAATTTATTTTATTGAATATTTAATAAATGTTTATTTACTGGTTTCTGAACAAAAATATTTATTTAATAGAATAACTTATTTTTATTCAAGTATTCAATAAATGATATAGGGGTTCAAACAGACTAGAAAGAGTGTGGTGAAAAATATAAATTAACAAGTTGGTCAAATAATACTTATTTTTTCACAAGTTGGAATGAAGAATAAAATATTATTATTATTATTTTATTATGTGGAGGGGGGTTTATTTAAATTTTATTATATTATTTAATGGATATCATGAATTTAATAATTATTTTAACTGAAACCCTAGATCTATAAATATATAGTTATATCTATAGAATAGAGTATCAATTGGTGTAATCTAAAGAGTGATTTTTTTTACACAAAAAAATCTCTCCTGAATCCTTATTCTCTCTATGGATAAAGAATGAGAAACACCATATAAATTTCTTCAATATTGAAGAACAAGAAATCAATAAAGAACAATGCAAGACATTCTATTTTCCTCACTATAAACCTTAGATCGAGTGGTGTTACTCAGAGATTATAGGATCATGTGTGGATCACCACTAGAGGGATTATATCCTTGGATCCTCACAGCACAATAAAGAAAATTTGAAATTGTTATTTTTGATGATCAATATTCATTAGTGAAGAAATATCATTATCCTGGGTATTCATTTATTTATATATTAAATAAATAAATTATAAATTTGACATCCAAGATCCTCACTCATTGTTTTGGGAAATAATGATTAAAATAAATTTTAATATATCACCCACCAATGCATTCTTTGGAATTCCCAAAACTAACAAGTAGTATCATATTGGTTAAATATAAATTTATGATTATTTATTTGATTTTTAATCTATGTGCAATTGTGTTTAGATGTCCATGTTATGTTATTCATTCTTTAATTCAATTTAAATTAACATTATTAGACATATTAATCATGATTAATTCAGCTTTTCATTTTCCTAAAGTTTTAAAAATAGATGAAGAATGACCATAGATATCATGAGGAATATGTCAATTTGTTTCTAGTAAGACAGGGTTACACGGTATGTACTCAAAAGTAAAAACTATATACCCTGGTTTAATGCATTTAGATGCATTGATGGATACATAGTGCACCAAAAAATAATTACATGTAGTGTATTTTATGTGTTGATTGGCCAACCTGGCACATAGTTGTTGGATTACATAGTATGTATCAGTGTACATGTCATGTTGTCTACATAGGTTAGAGGCATAAATAACATAATTCATGTGGTCGTTATACATGGTCAAAACCCCATGAGATATAAGATTTTTAGTATTTATGATATACATGGCATGTATGTAGTGTAAAATGTGTGTAGTTCATCAATTCCCATGTTTTAAGAATGTTTCAAGCCACTCGGTGAGAATACAAACACATGGCTCAAAGAGATACTCAGTATTTAGCTATCTTGAACATGCAATGTAGTCAGTCAAGACACACGCTGATGACCCAGGCTTGCATCCTATACACCTAGAAAATATAACATAAGATTTGTAGGTGGTCTGTAAATATTATATATCCCAGCCAAGGTACATTCCCCAGACCCAAGCGTTTACCCTGGATAGATGGAAACTGATATACACGACATGTAGCTGGATGTAGATGTCATGTAGTCTCCCATTAATGGACATAATTAAAAATTATATTAAATTGGAAATTGTAACACTAAAACCTTATCTTATTGATTTAGTCACAAATGTGTGTTTGATAATTTAATAATGGGTTTAAATAATATTAAATGTTCAATTAATTTATTATAATTAAGATGTCATTATTGGTTCCCTTGTTTATTTTCCATGAATTTCAAAAATGATAGGTGTCTCCAATTAAGTTTTGATGATAATTTAGATTAAATGGAATTAATTAATTAATTAATTAATTAATGAAATATCTTTCATATTAATAATAAATAAAGAATAAAGAACTGAATGTTATCCGGTTAATTTTTCATATTTTTTCCATGTATGACAGTTCATGATCTTGACCAAGACATGCATATGTGTTATATGTTTTAATTTAATTTATTTCATGGGTTTTACATTATTTATTATTAAATTAAATATGTTGGCATGCATGTTATCCCTCCCTCTATTATTATGTATGACCTGTGTGTCCAATGATATTTATGATATCCCCTTTTAACTAATCCTTTGGTTCCCCTCACCTACGTGTGAGTCATAAATACATATAATTAATGGAGTATCTCAAGGCACCTAGAGGTGGTTCAATATGGAACCATTATGATGTTAACTCAAGTGATACATAAGAGGATAAGTGGAATGTTCTATCTCATGCCAAGATAGGCAATAGGAGTTATTTCCCCTAGGTTAAAGGTTGATTTAATGTCCACTCATTAAATCAACCATTAGATAAATCTCATGAACATGTCATTTAATTAATTATTTATTTACATCTATGAAATTTTTTATTTTATGATGAAAGTCTATGATCACATAAATAAAATAATTAATGCATAGATATGTAAATTAAATAAATTAATTATGGATAAATGTTTTATCCATCATGGTTAATTAATTAAGTAACATCAACATAATATTAAAAAGACATGTAAAGGATAATAAGGTATAAATTTATTCATAATTAATTAAAATACCTCAATAAAATATTAATCTAAACTTGTCCTTCCATTACTTTATTAGGAATGGAAACCTTGGAGAGGGTGCCCCAGCTAGGTCTCATGTAGTCAAGATCATTGGCTACATTAAGTGCCTAGAGGTTCTTGGGTTTAAACTCCCCAAATAACTTGGCATTAATCTCATTCTTAGATCACTCACTCAAAGATTATCCATCTTAATTATAAATTTTAATATTAAAAACATTGAGAAGTCTATAAAATATATTCTTACTATTTTTATCCAAGTAGATAAGGATACGAAGAATGAAAATCCATTAATCCTTATGGTGAAAAATTGAAAGGGAAAGAGAATTTATTTAATCCCAGATATTCTTCACACCCTTACAATAAGAAAAATATCAAGGGGAATGTAAGGTAATACGATTCTATTTGTTTCTTATGTGGCAAGAAGTACCACTAAAAAGATGAACATAACCAAAAAATCAAGGGGAAGCTTCAACTATATTTGTTATCGAGTGTAATTTTTTTGTTTCTAAAAATTTCATATTATATAAAGCTTGTGGTGCTGACATATATATTCAAATATAGGAACTAGGTAGATTCAAGAATATTGACTTAGGGGAGGTAGATCTATGATAATCCAATAGAGATAAAGTTGTTGTTTTATCTATTAGTGACTACCACCTCATGTTTCCAACTGGGATAATCTTGGTTTTAAAGGGTTGTTATTATGTGCCTCTAGTTACCAAAAACATTATATCAGTATGTAGAATAGATACTGATGGTTTAATTTTAAAATTTTCAAATAAACACTTATTTTATAAAGATAAAAAAATTTATGGTAAGGAACAATTACATAATGACCTTTATTTTTTATACTAGACAAAATAAGTAATAGTAATTGATAATTAAACAACCTCATATGACTGATATCACACCCAACTTTGGAATCATTGGCTAGGTCATGTAAATGAAAATATTTTGTCTAGACTATATCAATATGTATATTTATATTCTTTTCAACTAAAACTAGTTGGTGTATGTAATAAATCATTAGAATGTAAAATGGACAAATACCTATTTAGTGGGAAGGTGAAAGGGCTAAAGAGATTCTTGAATTGGTTTTTAACGATGTGTCCATACCATTTCCTATTGAAGCAATGGGTGGGTACTCATCCTTCATAAATTTTACTGATGATTTTAGTCAATATAGATAAGTATACTTAATGAGGTATAAGTCAGATTATTATGATAAAATTAAGGAATACCATAATGAATTTGAGAACCATCTTGGTAAGAAGATTAAGAATCTATGCTTAGTCTGTGGGGAAGAGTATCTTAATCAATAATTCATTTATTATTTATAGAATGTCAAGATAATGTCGCAAATCACTCCTCCTTATACACCTTAGTGGAATGGTGTAAGTGAATGGAGGAACCACGCCTTGTTGGACATGGTAAGATAAATGACAAGTCATGCAATTTTTCCTTTTCATTTTGGGGATACATGTTACAAACAGCATCACAAACACTAAACCAAGTTTCAACCAAAGAGTAAGATGGTATAACATACCAATTATGTAATGTAAAGAAACCCATGTTTTCATACTTACATGTGTGGGGTTACAAAGAATTTGGTAAGGCCTCTTTAGGTAAAAAAAACTTTCACCCCGAGGCACAATGTGTACCTTTATAGGATAACCCAAGGAAACAAAGGGATGTTACATATATGAACCCTCAAAGAAAAATGTTATAGTGTCAATAAATTATATATACCATGAGAGGGAGAACATCTAAAAAGAGAAAGTGTAAGAAAGATAGTTTTTGATGAAGTTAAGGCTCAAGGTACATAAGAGTTGGTATAGGAACAGATTCCACAAATCCTTATAGAAGAAGAAATTGTTCTAGAGACACAAGTACTATGTAGGAGTACAAGATAGTATGTAAAACCAAAACATTAAGGTTTTCTAGTCACTGGGGATGTTTAATAATTATTAGCTGAAAATAATGATCCTTTAACGAACAAGGAAGCATTAAGTGGCATAGATGTTTCCAAGTTGTAAGAATCCATGAATTCTAAAATGGATCCCATGTACCAAAACCAAGTCTGGATTTTGGTAGATCCTCCAGTGGATATAATTTCTACTGATTGAAAATGTTTATTAATGAATAAACCAGACAAGGAAGGAAACATTAGTACATATAAGGCATGATTGGTTGCGAAAGGGTTTAAATAGTGTCAAAGAATTAATAATGATGATACCTTTTCACTAATTTAAATGCTAACATCTATTATAAATATGTCTAAATTACACAACCTGATGGGTCTATGACTCCAAAAGATTCCAATAAGATATAAAAATTGAAAAAATCCATTTATGGATTAAAGAAACAATCTTGGTCAGGTAACATTAATTTTTTATGAAGCCATAACAGAATTTGGTTTCATAAAGAATGAGTTCGATCCTTGTGTTTAAAAATAGTTTAGTGGGAGTGTAGTAATTTTCTTAATATTATATTTTTATGAAATATCACTCATTAGAAACTAAATACCAGTCTTACAATCTATTAAGTCTTGGTTGAATACTTTTTTTTTATGAAGGACTTGGGTGAGGAAACATATATTATTGGGATCAAGATCCATTACGATTAATCCATGAGGTTTTGCAGTTTAAGTCAAAGTACATACATCAAAAAGATATTGAATATATTCAGTATGGAACAATCCAAGATGGGATTTTTGTCATCATTACATTGAATTCATCTTTCTAAGAAAATGTTTCCTCAGTCACATGAGAAAAAAATAGAAATAATTCCATATGCAGTGGTGATTGGGTCAGTCATGTGTTTTTTGTTATTTTCTAGGCTAGATATCTCCTTCACATTAAGTGAGGTAGGAATATATCAAGTTGATCTAGGTGACCTCCATTGGATGGCAGTTAATACTGTCCTTAGGTATCTGAGGTGTACTAAGGATATGTTCATAGTTTATGGAATTTATGAGGAACTAGTCTTCATTGGACATGTAGATGCTAGTTTCCATACTGATCAAGATAGAATAAAGTCACAAAAAAGATATATATTCACATTTAATAGAGGTAATGTGAGATAGAAGATCTCAAAATAGGTTTTGGTCATAGATTTTAAAATAGTGTATGAGTCTATTTTGGCATCTAATTTAGCTAAAGAAGAATTATAGATACAAAAATTCATCCAATATATTGGTGTGGTACCTAGAAATAAAGATCTTATCACAATCTACTATGATAATACTACAGTGGTGGCTCTTGAAAAAGTGACAAGGTTGCATTATAAGATGAAACACATACTTCAGAAGTATCATCTCTTAGTGGATTTTTATCATAAATTTGAGGTTGTAGTGAGAAATATTTCTATTAAAGACAATGTGGTAGACTCCTTGACTACAACCTTGAATTAGAAAAAACACGATTATAGTTTTAGGCCTAGCAGACTGAAATTCATAGGTAGTTAGCTCTAGAACAAGTCAAATTTGTTTGGATTTCATGTTCTAGAACCAACTATTTGTACTTTAATTACACATACATTCAATTTATTGAATATTAATTAAACATATTATTACATATTTTTTATTGTTCTGTATGGATTTAAGGTAATAATGTCCTAGAGTATTTGTCACATTAATAAGGACATATCATTTCCCCTCTATGATGAGAACATTGAAATATTATGAAAATATTCCTAATATAGTTCTACGGTTGGATAACATACTATTACGGGACACATATTATTTAGACCATAAGGTGTGAGTAATCTTAAGAATATGAGTCTTATTCTCCCAAAGTTCACACTTGGTAATCTCGAAGATGGGATATTATGAGAACAAAACCAATATTATGAATTCCACATGTTTTGTTGTCATTGGATATTCTTATATGTGAGTGTGTGTAATGGTCCTTATACTTTAATATTATTGTTAATGCATGTCATGACCTGAAAAATAAGATTTTCCAAATAAAACCATGATGATATATGTTCACAATGCGGTAGGTTATATTGGGTGCACCATGATTGAAATGTCATTAATGGATATGTTGAGGAAGGATTTATCCCTTCTATATTTAAAGAAGATGGTATATTTTCCAATTGATTGGAATATAATTTTCATCCTAAATTCTATGTCCATGGTTTAACGACATGTTTATTCTGGATATTCAAAGAAATATTTCTCAAGAATATAGTTTGGTGACATAGATGTGCAACCTTCTTGATGAGATATTATGATAAAGGGATTATATTACACAGTGAGCCTTCGTATGTGGTTGTATTCATTGGTACATTAATTTCTTTATCGTGGGTTCCTTGGCCCATTTCTACGTAGTAATATTGCACTTTAGACAAGCCTACCTAATTCCAATGAAAAATAATTCTATAGGGTCACACATTAATTGTTTCTGTTGATCTTGATTAAATTCTATTTGAATTTATGAAATAGAAAAAATATTATTCTCAGGACTGATGAATAATTTTATTCAAGTTTTATTGATCACATAAACTAAATAAATATTTATTCATTAGATTTTGAATAAAATATTTTTATTTATTTTATTTAATATTTAATTAATATTTATGTACTTGTCTTTGAATAAAATATTTTTTAAGAGAATGAAATATTCTTGTTTGGATATTCAATAAATGATAGAGAAGTTCAAATGGACAAAGATCGAGTTCATTTATAAATATTAATTAACAATTTGGTTAAATATTACTTTTTATTGCACAAGTTGGCATGTACCACAAAATAATAATAATAATATTTTATTATGTGAAACTAGTTTTATTAATAATTGTTATATTATTTATTGGAGGGAATGAATTAAATAATTATTTGAACCTAAACCCTAGCTCTAAAAATAGATAGTTATGTATATTGTGTAGAGTATCGATAGATACAAACAAATTAGGGAATTGTTGTGCATAATTAATTCTATCTTGAATCCTCATTCTCTCTCTCTATATCTTTAAATAATAAGAAACCTAAGATATATTTCTCTAGGACCAAAGAATGAGTGGTCAATAATTAATAATGCAATAAATTTTTTTTATTCTTGCACTCGGATATCGATTGTCATTGCTCTAAGATCATATGAGCACATGTGGAACACCTATAGAGGGATTATATCCTTGGATATTGACAGTTCAACAAATAAAATATAAAAGGTTATTTTTGGATAATCAACAGTCATCAAAGAAGAAATATCAAAACCTCGGGTATTCATTTTTTAGTATATTAAATAAATATATTATTAATTTTATGTCCATGATCCTTGATCATGATTTTAAAAAACGATAATTAAATGAAATTTTAATATATCTCCCACCAACACACACTTCCACTACACCCATAACCAAAAGATATATCGTCTTCGCTAACTCTAAGTTGTGAGTAGGGTAGTGTTTCCAAAATTTCAGTGCATGCATGACCACTGCTAACTCCAAGTCATGATTAGGTTAGTTACACTTGTGGTGTCATAGATGGAGAGAATCGTAAACTAGTACCCTGCCACACTATATAAAAAATTATCACAAGCCAGCACCAGACGCATCGCAATACACAACATAGAAAAATCTAAGATCATGAAGGGTCAGGATCATATCTGGCACCAATCTTTTCTTCATATTAAAGAAAACTTGCTCTCACTGATCTATCCATTTGAACTTGAACCCTTCTTGTTGATTTCTTTGATGGGAACTTATAGGTAAGATAAGTCCTGAATGTATCTCCAATAGTACCCAACCAATTTTCAAAAATTATAAATCTCAAACACATTCCTTGGTATTTACCAAGACATAACTACATCATCCTTCTCTAGATCAATTGATATCCTTTTTTTAAACCACATTCCCAAGAAAGAGAACCACTAATATTTGAAAATTACACTATGTGTACTTAGATTAAATTGGATGTTCCCAAAGAGTACCCAACATTATATACAAGTTTCAAACATGTAATTATGGTGTCTTAGAATATATAAATATGTCATTAATGAATATAATGATGAAGGAATCTAATTAAGGGTGAAATATATTTTTCATGAAATCCATGGCCACTTATAGAGCCTTCATAAGACTAAAGAGACAAATATTTAATCATACAAACCTTACCAACTATTAAATGTTTTATTTGGGTTGTCTTCTTGTTTGATCAAAATCCAATGGTCTCTATATCATAGATCAGTCTTAGAGACCCACTAATATCCCCTCATATGATCAAAAAATTCATCTATTCTTGTAAATGGGTACCTATTTTTTTACTATGATCTCATTATAGTTTTTTTAGTACACATAAAGTCGAATAATACCATCCACATTCTTGGAAAACAACACTAGAGAACTCCAAGGAGAAGTGGTCAATTTGAGGAAGCCTTTTTATTCTAGATCATCCAATTTCACCTTAATAACTTTTAACTTTTATATTTCCATGAAATATAGTGGAATCGATATTAGTCATGCACCATGAATGATCTTGATATCATATTCAACTCCCCTATGTGTCTAAAACCCCGATAAATACTCAGAAAAGATATATCAAAACATGTCTATTGCTAGAGGGAAAGAGGAGGGAGTTTCTGCATGATCCACAAGAAGAATCATGTAGGACACATACATTGAAAAGAATTATATCTGATGAGGGTATGGTATAAATTCGTCTACCTCAATGTCCCATATAGTGGTCAGCACAAATTTTTTACCCGTCGGCAAGGTGAGGTTCACCTTTCATCGATAAAAATCGATGGGTGCATGAAAACTGGTCAATAAGTTTATGCCAAGGATTATGTCAAAACCTTCCATCTCTAAAATTTTAAAGCTCCAAACATGGTAAAATCTAGAAACCACCTTCAGACGGTCTAGGTAAATATGAAGATTATTAAATTTCATTACCATAGGTGTATCAATAGATAGAATCTCAAAAGATAATTTAAATAGTAAATCTAACCTAGAATCCCTTGAGTAGATATGAAGAAAAGGGATCATCCTCTATCAAATAGAGAAATATATAAAAGTTAATAGATCATAACTATACCAAGAATTATGGAAGGTCCTTCTTCACAATCTTCTATATCATGATTGGTAGCATATGCCTAACCAACCACCACTCCATGATATCCTAGGGGATCATGAGTCACTTGGTTCATGGGCCCTTATGGGATATACACCTTCTCTTGAGGTCATCTTCCATACATAGCTGAGAACATCCTCATATATATATCACAAAACCACTTCAGATTCTTTTTCTCTCCACATTAGTGACAATTATTGAGATAAAAAGTGTAGTTCTTGATAAATTGCCCCTTCCACACATAGTTAGAGAAGCTAGAAGAGTCTCTCCCCATAAAAGGAGTCAAATAAACTCATATATTTTCAGAATAATGACCACTACCCTTGAATCCATCCAATGACTTCCTCTTATTTCTCCAAGAATGATTAACAATGAATATGCTTGAGAAGGAACATATCAGGTCGTTAATAGTTAGATGAAGACTAGAAGATTTTACCTCCATGATTCCCTTCTCTATCATTAGTTATTTATAAATAAATATAGTATAGTTCATCAGATTATAGTTCTTAAACTATTATCTCATCTCTAGGTGAAGGACAATCTTAAACATTCTTGATTTCTGAGCTTCATTCCTCTCTAGAAAAGGATAAAAGTGAATCAACTTTGTAAATCATGTTGATTACATGGAAACTGTCATCATCCCCTTATAAAGATCTATAAACTCCTAAAGATGATCTAGATTTAGATAATCTAGAAAGGATTCCTCAAAGATTTTATCCTTAATGCTCGCCCAAGTTTTCCCTTCATGTTTTCCAACCTTCAGCATCATATCCTGCCATCTTCCTGTTGCACCTTGAAGCATCAAGTTCACAGTATTAACCTTATGGTCCTATGGGGTTTCTACAAGGTTGAATATTTATTCAATGACCTACATTGAGACCTCTGCATCCTGGGAGCCTCCAGTTCCTTGGAAAAACAGGGGATTTTGGGCCTAGAAGTTGTGAGCATAACCACACATGTGGACTCCTCTACCCTAGACATGCACCAGTCAAAATATTCCTAGTTGGATTGGTTATACAGCTTGACATGATGGAGAAATTAAGGGAGTTTTCTTTTTTTAATCATCTTTCCCAAAAGGTGTTTCAAATGGATACATAAGACATCTATAGGGAGGCATTTCTTGAAATTCCAAACTAACCTTGAAAATATCTAATATCTTAAACAAAAGGACAAGAACAATAAGACTGTTAATAGTTTATAGAAACATGCAAGGGATTACAACAAGGATCAAACTAAGAGGCTATCTACTAGAAAAGTAATAACCCCCTAATCACTACAAAAAACAATTTCAAGCCTCCAGTACCTACAAATTATTCACAACCACACATATATACACTCAAGAATAAAATAAAACAAGAAAAAAAGAAATTCAAGAAATAATCCACCAAATAATATTTAGTAATTTCATGAAGCATTTAATTATTTGGGTTATAACTATTAAAGGAATCCTATATATTTGAAAAGTGAATATATGTCCCTAGCATGATGAATGAACAAACACCAATTTACATAAATAAATAGATCCACATCATGTTCTTTACCCAAGTTGAATTTAATCAACGATGACATCAAATATATAAACATAATTCCCCCACTAATAGAAACTTGGAGGTCCACTATACAGTTCTTTCTAGACACAGACATAGTTCACATGTTTGAGTATTAACATTCTTATATACAATTTAATCGGTCAAAAATAAAGTAAAATGGGTGTAAAAAGTTAGTAAAAAAGTGCCCAGACAGCATTTTGCAACACCCTAAACCAAAAGAATGGTTCCAAGTTGGGGGGTTCCACATGACCTCATGTGTGAGTCTACGATGTAAGAGGGTTCTAACTAGTGGTGAGGGCCTATGAAATGGAAATGGGAAACTATTCCCATAGTACTAGGTGAAAATCAAAGTATATAAATATAGAGATAACATTAATCAATAAGTAATGAATAAAATAATAAACATTATAGTATAATAATATAAAAATATAATCCATACAGTGGTAGTATGGAATTCTATATATAAACTCCAAAAATAAAAAAAAGGATCCAAAGTACAATAAGACAAAAAATAAAAGCAGTATTTGTATAAATTTGGTCCAAAATCTTTCTAGAAACATTTTCATCATCTTTCCTACATTCTCAACCATACAATATAGGTCCCTTACCCTCCATGTGATCTCTAAGCATGAAATAAACAATCACACTAAAATTACCAAGTAGGTTGTGAGTATAAGACTCAGTAGGACTCCAAAAATGACCCTTATCATATGTTTATAACATATATAAGTGTATTTAATGAGTGTAAATAGGGTAAATATATCAAAAAAATATCACAAAAATATATCAAAAAATCCTTAAACATTTGTTGGGTTCTCGTAGACCTGCTCTACCAGCTTCATATCCATGTTGGAAGGAACTTGGGGTCATCCAACTAAAACACCCCCCTCAATCAAGGGATAGTACCAAAAATGGATAACACATATCTTCTTAAAGGTATAGTTCAATGCATATTGAACTCACACCTAACACATCCCTCTCAGGGGATAGTCCACTAGGCTTAACCTGTTTTCTCAGTTGTAGAAGATATAAGAACAACGCATACATCACAAGATGATAATGAAAGATCAAATATAATTTTAAGTCAAGAAGTGCCATAATTAGAAAATTTTACATGAAATAAAAAAATAACATTTCAAGTATACACATACACACACCTCCAATGATCAAACATCAAACACATGTTTCTCATGGATACACATGCACACCAACAATCATGCTAGTAACTCATATAAGACATGTGTGAAAGTTAATGTATTCTTACCATAGTTGAAACAAATAAGATCAAGGAAATGGATTCCAAATAAGTCTAGAATCACCACTAGATCCAAATAAGATCCTCTGCAGACAATGGTCTTGGTCTAATCATTGTGTAGAAGCCAAATACTTAAATCTAGATTCTAATTATATCCATGATCCTTAAAAACCTAATTAGATCAATCCAAAAACATTATATCCAACCAATATGTCGATTTTATAATTTATTTTTATCAATTAGAAGAGTAGATAATTGATTATTGTTGAAGAAGAACTTACCAGATTGGATACACAGGATCAAATGAGAGCTTAGGCATCGAAGAGAGGATATGGAAGGGGAGAAGAGAGCCCAAAATCACCTGGAGAGAGCCTAGGGTTTAGAGAAGTAAGAAGGGATACATATGAAAAAATACAAGGGAGATGGGTCATTAAATATACTACAACCGGATACATTCATGGAGTGAATTATGTATTCACATCATGAATTCTTGATAAAACTGATGCACTAAAAAACATGTCACCTTAGCTTAAAATCCCAAAAATCCAATTCACATCATGAGTTTGAAATGCACATAATGAATTTGTTTCATTCCATGAAAAAATTCATGGGTTCATCTCATAATAAATTCATGTCATGAATTTCCATTCACGGCATGGGCCACTCATATAGACAATTTTCATCTTTGAGTTGTTTCCTTCTTTAATCACCCCTACCAATCCTCATCCCATTAAATTAAACCTTTGAATATGTTACAAAACATAAAAAGAGATGTACCTAGAGATTAATTATGTTATACGGTAGGTCTTATGATACAAACTAGATTGGGTATTTGGCATTTTCATTATCCATTCATGTATGATGTCTTGGCACAAGGCCTGGATAATATGTTTTTGACATCCGAAATTTTTCATTCCATCATTATGAAATTTTCTATTGTTATACATGTGATTATTTACATTATCTATGGATATATTTCATGTTTATTTTATTGATGATTTTTTATAGAAATATTTTTATTTCACAAGGGAAGAAAATGATATTTGGATTTAAAGGAATGTTCTTGATCTTATATTGGTGAAAATTTTATTTTCAAGGAAATGCTTTCATGTTTTAAAAAATTACCCTCATGACTAACTGACTAAAAATTAATTTTTTTTATTATATCATAAACCCCCTTTTTATGGGTAAGGGGAACCAACAGGACATCAAAGACATAAGAACATAAACTGTGCCCCAAAAGACCACAAGCCATCATCAACCAGAACAAATCTATAAATAAAGGCACCTCCCTAGCATCAAAAACATCAAGTCCAGCTTCCACCTTCTCATCACTTCCGGAAAGTTGTCCCGTGCATATGTGCGGACCTGGTACCGATGACAAAATTCATAATGTCCAAATCTGAAAAGCAATGATCAATTGAAAACTCTCTGCTCTGAACCTCATCTGAAGCATCTTCTTCCAGAAGGCTCGGTTCTATAGGCCCTAGAGTGTGGGCCACAGGTCACATCATCACTGATTGCAAAACCACCACGAAATACATTCATCAAGACAAAATAAAATGAAACGGAAAAGCATCAATGCAAAAGACTGCATCCCGAACACTGAAGATGCCACCAGATGACAACATTGTTTTAACAAACCCATGAGTCACCAATTGAAACTGTAGCAGTAGAAAAGCAACTCGAAGAGGCCAGATGCTCCAGGAAGCAAAAAGCCTGTCCAATGCCACCCAGTGATGGAAGACCCGACAACCGCATCACAGGAGCATCACTGAAGAGGGGGACCACACCGATCAGAACCAGAAGTGCCGCTCTGGGAATGAATCCATTCATATTTGAGCTTTGAAGGCACCCACACTGGAGGCCAAACCGATCAAGCATGCGAGCAATGAGAGGAACCCACAAAGTCCGAAAACAAGGCCATCCGGCAATGAAAAAATGCACAAAGAACCTCAAATCCCATCGCCACCACCCAAAATGCTCACGAATGCCACACCAACCATCCAAACCACTCACCCTAGTGGATCACGCCATCGCGGAAGAAAGGATCGACCACCCATGATGTAGAAGACCAAGAACACGACCCCTTCTCTACGGCAGATCGGACCACCCAACACCACAGAAGCTCACTCCCATCACTGCTGAAGCACAACCCCCCGCCACGCTAGATCCAAGTCATAGAAAAATCATCACCGCCATGAAAAAACACCTCATAAGAAATTCTCCCCGCCAAGATGCCATCCCCGAACCACGAAAAATCCTCACCGCCACCGAGAAGTTTCGCCACAGAAGAAACAAATTCGCTGCGATGCCACAACCGGACCACGAAATATCTCACCATTATGGGGTTTCATATTAAAAAAAGTGAACATGTTTTGAATGAAACAAGAGTTTGAATTTAAGAATGTTTTTATGGAAAAAATAGACTTTGAGTGGAGGTGTCCACTTTTCATTATAAGGGTTTGATATGTAATATGTTTTATTAATTCTCTAAAACTCTAAAATGAAAATATCCTTGAAATATATGAAAGTTAAACCCTTTATAAATCATGTAATTATTGGTTTTTTATGTTAAAAATAATTATAATACTTGGGATTTGACACCTTTTCCATAATAAAATAAATAATTATTGAAAATTGGATATACTAGGTCATGGAAGAATAAGATAGTGAGAGGATGTAGAAGAAAATGTAGGTGGGGAATGGGTTTCATAAAAAATATGTGGATTTTACTAAAATTGTCTCACCTGTAGTGAATCTTACTACCATTCGGGTTGTTCTTAATATTGTTTCATTATAGGATTTAAATATTGAATAGCTTGAGATAAATATTTATTTTATTTTTGGAGATCTAGTGGAGGACATTAATATTAACCATCTAAAGGGATATTTTGAGTCATGAAAGGAAGAACTTCTGTAAAAACTCTTGAAGAGGTTATATTAGTTAAAACTAACACTCGTGTAGTGGAAAAATAAGTTTGATGCATTCATTAGTAACAATTCATGAAAATTGTATGGCGTAGACTAATTCTACTATTTAAAGTATTTGGGTGATGGATGGATTATATTTCTTCTGTATGTCGATGACATGATAATTATTGGATCATGTATATAAAGTATTGATGAGTTGAAAGGGTAGATAGATGAGAAGTTAAAGATGATAAATATTGGATTTGAGGGTAAGATTTTTGGTATGGATATCAAGGGATACCACATAACTAAAAAATTTATGTTATGACAAGATAACTACATTTGAAAGGTATTATTTAGATTTATTATACCGGAAGAAAATATTGTTTCTATTACCCTAATAGTCCATTATAAATTATAAAAGGAGAAAGAAACAAAGATATCTGAAGAGGTGAGTATATTTAAAATGTTCTATATGTATCAACTATTAGAAGCATGAATTATGTAATGTTCTATACTCAACCTGGTATTTCTCATATAGTGGGAGTTGGGAGTAGGTGAATGGATAACCTTAGAATTTCTTTTTGGAAGTTATGAAGTGGATATTGTGGTATTTGAAGGTAATAAAGGAAGTTTCTTTATGCTTTGGGAAATGAATGTCATTATAGGGGTATGTGGATGTTGACCTTGGAGGTGATGTTGATAGCTAAAGGAGTACCACATGTTATGTGTTTACTTGTAGCTGAATTGTAGTTAGATGGATATCTCAATAACAGAAGGCGATGGAAATATCCACTACAGAGGAGGAATATATTGTTGTAACTGAAGTTGGGAAGGATATGGTTTGATTGAATAATTTATTAAAGTATCTGCATATAAAGTGAGAGGAAAATTTATTGCATTGTGAAAGTCAAAATGTTATAAATATTATAAATAACCTAGTGTTTCATGCCCAGATTAAGCATGTTCATTCAAAGTGTTATTCTATCATAGGCTAAATATAGAATGTGTATTTTAAATTGAAAAAGACTTCTTGAAACCAATATTCTGACAGACATGTCGGCGAAGCTGAAAATGATTGAGAATTTGAGGTAATTTTGTGCCTCTATTGGTCATCAATGATAAATGGAGGATGAGAGGAAAAATATAGGAGAAGAAAAAAGTGGAAGAATATAATATAAAATAGCTGGTGTTTCATGAATTCACTACTAGAGAAATGGATTTTAACAGTGCTGGGAAAATCTATCAATCACGCTAAAAATCATTGTTAATATAAGAGCCATAAAAAGTGAGGTCCCTTTATCAATGATACTTCTAGTGCTGATAAAGTCCATGATACTAAAGTGTGATGTTAAAATAACAGCACACTGCAACACCAAATAAATATAGAATAAAAAAATATATGATATGAAAAATTAATAATTTAATTTAAATAAAAATGGAATAAAAAATACAAAAAAACAAAATATTATAAACATTTCAAACATACTTTTTTATAATTACATTAGAAAGTAAAATTTATCACAAACATTAAAAAACATCAATGGTTTCATTATAATTGGCTCTTAAACCCCTCTAAAAAATCTAAATAATGGTATTAGTTGCTATGAAAACCACCCTAACTCGAGAAGAAGAATCCATATGTATAAGAAAAAGATTATTATATTATCAATACTTTAATGAAATAAATTAAACATAAAATTGAAACATTTCATTAATAAAATCTCAATTTTAAACTGATAACAAACACTTTGTGTCTTAGTGGTCACACCATGCATCGAATTAAGGTGAAGATGATTCCTACACATTAAAAAGGACTTATGGACCATTTTATAAAATTATCATAATAATGAAAATTTGTTTTCATGGTTTTAAGCATATCTTTTGTGTTTTTTACTAAAATGTCATTTTAAACTAAAAACATGCACTTTGAGTCATACTGGTTATATCATGTATCATTTTGTCATGATACTAATTATCACATGTCACAAATGAGTTAGGAATCATTTTCATAAATTATCAAGACAATATAATCATTCTCTCTTAGTTTTTAGTGACTGAAACATGTTTTAAACTAAATTGTTAATTTTAAACTGATAACAGGTACATTGAGTCATACCGGGCACACTGTGTATCAGACTGAGGTTGAGATGATTTTTACACATCACAAATGAATTATGGATCAATATCATAGAGTATTATAATAATTTGAATGTGTTTTCTCAGTTTTGAGTATGTGCTATTTGTTTTCATCTAAAATGTTGATTTTAAACAAAAAACATTCACTTTGAGTCATACTAGACACACTATGTTTTGGATTAGGGTGTGACTGATTCCGACACATCAAAAATGACTTATGAATCATTATACTAAAGTATCAAAAAAAAATGTGTCTTCTTTGTTTTGATTATGTCACTTTTATTTTTTACTAAAATGTCAATTTTAAATAAAAAGACACACTTTAAGTCACGTTAATCACACCATGTTTCATATTGAGGTGAGGATAATTCATACACATCAAAAATGAATTATGAATAATTATCCTAAATTATAAAAATAAACCAAATGTGTTTGCTCAATTTTTAGTATGTCACATGTGTTTTTTACTAGAATATAATTTTACACTAAAAACATGAACCTTGAGTCATACCAGTCACATCACGTTTCGGTTTGATGTGAGAATAATTCCTACATGTCACAAATGACTTATGAGTTTTTTTACTAAATTATCAAGACAAAGAAAGCATTTTCTATTGAGTTTCAGTGTGTGATACTTGTTTTGAACTAAAATGTGAATTTTAAACTGATAACAGACACTTTTAGACTACTAGGAACACTGTGTATCTGATTAAGGTACAATTGGTTCATATATGTAATAAATGACTTATGGATCATTTTCCTAAAGTATCAAAACAATCCAAATTATTTTTTCTCATTTTGGGTATTTCACTTTTCTCTTTTAGTAAAATGTCACTTTTAAATAAAAAGTCACACTTTGAGACTTATCGGTCACATCGTATGTCAGATTGAGGGTGTGGTTGATTCATATATATCACAAATGAATTTTGGATAATTTTAAAAAAGTATCAAAACAATATGAATGTTTTTTTTAGTATGATAGTTGTGTTTCTTACAAAAATGTCATTTTAAACTGGAAAAACACACTTTGATTCATAAAGGTCACATCGTGTGTTAGTTTTAAATGAGGCTAATTGTTCCACATCAAAAATGACATATGAATTGTTTTATAAAATTATCAAGACAATATGAATGTGTTTTATCAGTTTTTGGTTAGTGACATGTCTATTAAACTAAATTTTCAATTTAAAACATATAACAGACACATTGAGTCATACTCAGAACACCGTGTATCAAATTGAGGTGCAAGTAATTCCTAAAAATAAAAAAAATTACTTATGAATCATTTTTATAAAGTATCAAAATAATATAGATACCTTTTATTAGTATTGATTATATGAAAAGTATTTCTAACTAAAATGTCAATTTTAAACTGAAAACACACCCTTTGAGTCATACCGAAAACATCATGTGTCAAATTGAGGTGCATCTAATTCCTACAAGTAACAAATGACTTATGGATCATTTCCCTAAAGTATCAAAATAATCTGAATGTGTTTGATTAATTTTGAGTATGTCACTTATCTTTTTTACTAAAATGTAAATTTTAAATAAAAAGACACACTTGGAGTTATATTATTCACACCATGCATCAAATTGATGTTTGGTTGATTCTTAAATGTCACAAATGACATATAGATCATTTTCCTAAAGTATAAAAACAATCAAAATGTATTTTCTCAGTTTTGGGAATGTCACATGATTTTTTACTAAAATGTCATTTTAAACTAAAAACAAAAACATTGAGTCATACCAGTCACATCCTATACCAGTTTGAAAATTAATTATGAATTGTTGTACTAAATTATCAATGCAATCCAAGCATGGTTTCTCAGTTTTCCATGAGTGAAACACATTTTGAACTAAATTTTTAATTTTAAACTGATAACACACACTTTGAGTCATATTGGTAAAACCGTGTATCATATTGAGATTCAGATGATTCCAACATATCAGAAATGAATTATGAATCATTTTCCTAAAGTATAAAAATAATCTAAAATCTTTTTATTTGTTTTGAGTATGTCACTTGTATTTTTATTAAAATGTAAATTTTAAATAAAAATACACACTTAGATTCATACCAACCACAACATGCATTATATTTAGGTGTGGATAGTTCCTACATGTTAAAAATTACATATGGATCATTTTACAAAATTATAAAAATAATAATCGTTTTCTCTATTTTGAGTATGTCACTTGTGTTTTTTTACTAAAACGTCATTTAAAACTGAAAGCACACACATTGAGTCATACATATCACATCGTGGATTGATTTTATGTGAGTCTGATTAAAAAACATCATGAATTACTTATTAATATTTTTACTAAAGTATCGATACAATTAAAGTTCATTTTAATAGTTCTTAGTGAGTGAAACATGTTTTGAACTAAAATGTCAAAATTAAACAGATAATAGATGTTATGAGTCAAATAGGGAACACCATATATTATATTGAGGTGAAGTTAATTCCTACATGTCATAAATTACTTATATATAGTTTTCCTAAAGTATCAAAACAATTCAAATGGTTTTCTCAGTTTTTTAGTATGTAACTTGTCTTTTATACTAAATTGTAAGTTTTAAATAAAGACACACTTTGAGTCATACCAGACACACCATGGGGCAAATTGAGGTAAAACTGATTCCTACACATCATAGATGACATATGGATAATTTTTTTGAAGTATCAAAATAATATGAATATTTTTTCTTATATTTGAGTATGTCACTTGTCGTTTTTACTAAAATATCATTTTAAACTGAAAAAACACACTTGAAGTAAAATTGGTGGAACTGTTCATCAAATTAACATGCGGTTGATTTCTATACATCAAAAATGACTTAAATATCATTTTCCTAAATTATCAACACAATTTGAATTATTTTTCTCATTTTTAATATGTCACATGTCTTTTTTATTAAAATCCCAATTTAAACAAAAAACAAAAAATTTGATTCATACTAGTCATATTGTGTGTTAGTTTGATGTGAGACTAATTTATACACATCAAAAATGACTTGTGAATTAATTTAACAAATTATCAAGACAATCTGAGTGTGTTTTCTCATTTTTTAGTGAGCGACATGCATTTTGAACTAAAATGTCATTTTAAACTAATAAATTAAGATATGAGTCATATCAGCCACACCATATGTTGGATAGAGGGGAAGATGGTCCATACTCCTCAAAAATGACTTATAGATCACTATTCTAAAGTATCATAACAATATTAATTCATTTTCTCAGTTTTTATTATGTGACATGTGGATTTATCTAAAATGTCAATTTTAAACTGAAGAAACACACTTTGTGTCACAACAAACACACCATGTATCAGATTTAGGTGTGGTTGATTCTTACATGTCACAAATTACTTATGGTTCATTTTCTAAAAAATAAAATAAAAATAATAAGTAAATTAAATAAAAAAACTACATAAAATGATGATAAAATCAACTAAATAAGTAGTAGGTAGTCACCTTTTTATGATGTATGTATACATTCTGACACCAATTATACTTCCCATTCATTTCTATAAAAATATATTTACTCATTTGACTATGAGGAATGTTGAAAGTTGTGGTATTACTGAAAAAATATAAATAAACAAGGATTAATAAATATTTTAAATGAAATTTTATTTATCATTGAAAATACCTTTTCGAGGATGCTAGTTTGTAGATGGAATATTATATCTTTAATAAATTTATAAACATGATAACTATAATATTTTCCAATGGTTTATCTTACAAACTAAAAAACATTTAGAAAAATAAGTAATTTGTTTTGATAGTGAAATTATGTTTTATATACCCTAATACTTATTCACATGTAAAAGTGGATAGGATCCTTGTATTCATGAATTGTCCTTAGACCGTGATTATGAAAATATTTTAACACTGCATTATCATAGTATAATTTTCATTAAAACATAATGTAAAATTTATAATTTTAATTTTTATTGTAAAATTTTGTATGAAATGTATTAAAAAATGATAAATGTCATCATGTGTAGTCAGTTTTTTGGGTATTTATGCATTGGATCCAAAAAATAGATATTTTGAGTATCCAAATTGACTTCAATGAGTAACCAATGTTTTTGAAAAACAATAAAGGAATAAGTAATTAAATTAATTAAAATATATTTTATATGATTAAATTGTAGAGTTTTATCCATGCATTATGGGTATCAAGAGGAGTCAGTCATTTGTATGTTTTCTTTCAAACATTATGGCCAGTTTTTCCTTTATTACTTCAATTTTATTTGGTTTCGGTGAGGATTCTTGTGTAGAATTTATGTGAGGACTAATGAATCCATATTTATATTCATAGGGTTTACCTTCAAATAATATTTATATATATTCCTGCAAAAAATATGAATAGTATTCAATCATAATTAATATAGTAGATCATATATTGGAAAAAAATCCTGAAAACACACCTCATGTATAAATTTATAACTATTACTCCTATCCATTAATGCATGAGGATTTATTTT
This sequence comes from Viscum album, assembly GCA_963277665.1. Lineage (NCBI taxonomy): Eukaryota > Viridiplantae > Streptophyta > Magnoliopsida > Santalales > Viscaceae > Viscum > Viscum album. Next base: position 277,117 of record CAUJRU010000187.1, read on the forward strand.
ACATTATCAAGACTAATATAGTATGTAATTTCCTATTTGTACATTTGTTCTTCTTAACTAATTGTGGTTGTAGCACCATTTTTAAACATTGTATCTTCCTGAACCTTTAATTTTAGTGAATGTTAAAGTTTAATGGGTGGGTTAAAGGTACTTTTTTTAAATATTTTTTATTGGTATTGGTTAATCCTTATCATTTTGTTTTTTCCTTCCATTTCATCCCCTTACTATTATGCGTCCGTAATAACATTTATAGGTTAAAAAAATTCATTAATTTTTAAAAGGTTTTCATGAAAAATAAATTGGAAATGAATACATCCTTGTCAAAAAAAATTTTTACAATATATAGTATCCATGCTATAAAAATTACAATATCTTGAACTACCATATGAATATCTACATCAACAAGTGGAATAGGTCACTTGGTGATCAACTCTTGAGATATGATAATCACCACTCTCACATGACCTATCAAAAGTTTTCTACTGTGTTTAATGTCTCCTTGGATATATTACATGGTAACCCTCACAACAAGGTGATTGGTGGATGTTGATAGATATAAATTTCAATCATTTTTACCCTGTATAATATTATTACAAGAAAGGTATCAGTGTCTGCCTAATTCACATTTCAAGGAAACAATTATAAAAATATTAATTACTCTTTATAAGACATCTCTTTGAGGGGAATGGCTCGCCTTAAAGCTGGTATGTATGGGGGATCTTCACGAAGATATTTTTCTTGTGTTGTTTCCTCTCTTTAATCCCTTCCCATAACATTTTCTAGAAACTTTTACATATAATTAAAATTTTCTTCAAGAGTAGATAATAGCACCTAAAACTCTTCCATTTTCTAATCCTTATCCCCTTGTTCATTTCTTTTCTCAATATAAGTTTGGGGTGACACCCCAAAACCATCTCCTCTAACAAGACCATACTTTTCTAGATCCTTCAAGTCCACTGATATTATCTATTCATAGGGTATACTTGATGATGATTCTTGTGTCAGTGCATCCATCTCTCTCATACAGAATTAAGAAAGAACATAAGGAGGACCGTGAGTTATATAAAAAGGTATCATTGGTTGAGAAAGGTAAATTTCTTGAATTTAATGTTGATAAATATTGTGTCTTGATATTTGGAAAGTGATTATGTGTTCCTTGTGATTCCCAGCCTAAAAAATAATTGTTAATTAAAGATCATAGTTCTCTATTTCTTGTTTATTCTAGAAGCACTAATATGTACATATACCTTCGAGAGTATTACTTATGCTATGGAATGAAAAGAGATATTTATTGTTTTAAAATTAAATTTTTTACTTTTCAATAAGTTAAATAAGATCAAAAACTACTAAAGGGGAGGATTCATCTTTTTCTAGTACCAGAGTGGAAATGAGAAAATATATCCATGGACTTTGTGGTGGGACTACCCAAGACTTCTTGAGGTAACAATGTTATTTGGGTTATTGTTGATTGAATAACTAAATCTACACATTTTCTTCCTATTTGAGATATTATGTCTATATATTAGTTTCTTGACTATACCACAAAGAGATAGTCAGGTTACATGGAGTTCCTCTAGCCATTGTGTCAGATCATGATTATTAGTTTACTTCTAGTTTTTGAAAAGGCCTCCAGAAGTAGTTGGGAACTGAATTAAATTTCATCATTACTTTTCATTAACAATCTAATGGACATTAAAAGGGAAAAATTTAGAAATATTAGGATATTATTTGAGATTGTTCAATGTATTACTAGGGAAGTTAGGATCAACATATTTCTTTAGTTGAGTTTTCTTATGATAAAAGTTTTCATTCCAATATATAGATGGCATCATTTGAGGCATTATATTAAAAGTAGTGTCGAACTAAAATATTTTTGGGATGGTGTCTGTGAAAGGAAGTTTATTGGACCAGAATTAGTATAGGAAGTGGATGAGAAAGTGAAGATGATGTGACAATACACGAGGACATCTCAGAGTAGGCAGAAAAGTTATGAAGATAATTGGATGAAAGACTTTTCTTTTGAGGTAAGTGATCATATATTCCATAAAATCAGTCATTGGAAAAATGTTATTCATTTCTTTAATAAAGGAAACTTAAATACAAGATTCATTGGACCTTTTGTAATTCTAGATAAATTTTGACTAGTTTCCTACCAAGTAGTGGTGCCTCCGAGTTTATCTCAGGTACATAATGTTTTTCGTGTTTCGATGTTAAGAAAGTATGTACTAGATTAATCTCATGTTTTGATCCCAGAAGTAGTTAAAATAGAAGATAACATTTCTTATGAAGAGAAACCTATTAAAATTATTGATCATAGAGGGAAAGTATTGAGGAATAAGTTAATTCACATGGTTAAGGTTTTTTAGAGAAACATGGTTTAAGAAACAACATGGGAATCTGAAAATTCTTTGAGGGAAAGGTATCCTTACTTGTTTAATAAGTAAATAAAAATTATGAGGATGTAATTTCTAGAAGGTGGTTAGAATGTAACAATTTTGGTACTTATAAAATATTTTTTTCATTTTGGAATTAAATAGTCAAATTCATTATAAATGCGAAATGAAATAAGTGGTATTTATAGAAATTAAATAATCTATAAAAATAGAATAATAACCTCACCCATGAAAGTATAAATAAAATTTATGTATCTTATAAGTGAAAATATGATATATTTATATCATGGAATAAATAAATAAATTTTTAAAAAATATTAAATTAAGTGTTGGTATTTTTTGTAATGCATAAATATTTAAATAAAGTTTTATAATTAATATAATGTCTAAAAAGAAAATATTTTTTCATAAAATAGATTCATAAATTAATATTTTTTTCTTATGATTATAAGATAATTTTATGAGACCTTAATTAATTTTTCAAAGTGTTATAAAATTAGTTATAATTTTGAAATTGGTATTTTTTTAATAAGTAATGATTTTAATTAAAAATTAAATTTCTCATATTTTGAAATTTATTTTCATAAAAAAATAGTTCATTTTTTGTATAATAAATGTAGAAAAATGGTTGTCATGAATTTTTGGGATTTTTCTAAAATACTTGAATTTTTTGTGAATAGTGAAATATGGTAATATATAGTATTTAACAAATTCATGAATTATTGAGTCATAGATAATGTAATGATGATTTAAGACCCAAATATCAAACTTTCCTTAATTATTTTAATATATTTAGTGATAATTATTAAACTATTCATAGTCTTGATCCAAAATAATAAACTAATGATTAAAATAATGAAAAAACACATATCTCTTCCACTATAAATATCACCCCTCACCACCACTTCTCCTTACACCTTATATACTTGTATCTTGTTTAATTTATACCCAATTCACTTCCCAATCCTCTTACCCACATCCAAGACCTTTTAGTCTCACCAAAAGTCCAAATTCTTGTTTCTAAAGGATGTTCTCAAGGAGAAGAATTTAAGAACTAAAATCCTCTTTCTTTTTATTTTATTTTCTTTTTAATTTATTTTATTTTCTTATTATCTCCTAAAATACACTCATCCAAGTGGCATGATAAAACTATTATCTTAAATATACTGGAATATTTTTTTAATGGAATATCCATCACAAACCTATCCTCTTGTCCTCTAATTCTAAAAATTTAAAACATAGTCCATGATTTGTCGATTTACCATCATTGTGGATGATGTATTTTAATTTTATTTTACTGCCTTCAAGGCTAGTCATAAAACCATTATTCTAGTCAAATAATATTATAATATACATATTATAATTTATTCAATGTTCTATAACCAATATATAAACATGATATTGAATAAAATTTTATAATTTCATTATGGTCATAAAAACCGCCAAAATAAAATCAATTCATTTTCATTAATGTTTTATGTAATCATTATTACTTATAGTAGAAAAAATGATATGTGTTATAATTTAAAATACTAGAAACATATTAATACCATTTAATTCCACTTTTGGAATTTTTCTTCCATTCGACAGTAAAATCCAAAATTAACCAACTATGGAAACCAAGAAATAAATGCACCCAAAACAATAAAAATAACAAAATATTATTAATAAATTGGTGGAAATATGTTATAATAAGTTCATATAAGTAATTATAAATATTAATATGTTAATTTAATATATCAATAACACTCTTTAAACCATTATACTGTAGGTTTTAACTCATTTTAAGTAAGAAGAACCCAATGTAAGGGACATTCCTTTAAAATTCCTCTTTTAAATTTCAATTTTTATAAAATTCAAAAGGAATTTTTTTTATAATTAATGTATCAATGTTTTATGATTATGTTATATTTATTGTAAATTTTGTATTATTAAGGGTGGGACCTATATCTCCCCCTCAATTTATTGGGTATGTTTATGTTGGAAGTTGACTGTATTGGTTATTCCAAGTGTAACTGTGTTGGTTACACCATAAGGTAGCCATGATGCTTACATTTCAAGGTATCCATGAGGGTAAAAAATCATATGGTAGCCATGAGAGTTAAAATCTTAAGTAATTTCTCAAGATACCTAGATGGTTTTATTTATGTTTTTTATGTTTTATGTAAATCTCATGTTTTCGCAAAGTATATGATTCTTTACAGGTGAGGAGTATATCCTGTGAAAATGATTTCATATATTAACATTTTCTTTTCTTCTTTTTATGTCACTTATTGATATTTTTGTTATCATCCCATGTTGTAAAAAAAATTCAAAGGGATTAAGTATGTGTAATAGAAAAGAAGAAGAAAATCTGAATTTTGTGAATAATTCATGTTTTTTAAAACTTTTTTATTATAAAATAAATAGAAACTATTTTAGTGTTATCCACTTTGTATTTTTATCGGTTTTTATGTATGAATTATGACATAATTTTATAAAAATATAAACTGAAAATATATTTGGTAATGTAATAATTGTTTTCTAGTTGAATTAACTTGATTATAAAATTTTTAAGGTTGTGTCCTTATAAAAAACTTGAATGTTATATTAGTCATTAATTCCCCAAGAATATCTCAAGAGATATGGTATAAGGAAGAATATGAAAAAAAAGATCAAAATATATATTGGGAATGAGGAAAATAATGGGTCAATTTGGTCATGACATGAGCAAAAATTAATATTACAATAAATTCAAATGGAATAGAATTTTAAATCGAAAATAAAACTATATCAAAAAACATTTTGAAATACTTCAAAACTAAAATAAACATGTATCTTTTTAAAATTACCATATATGACTTTAGTATTTATAGTTATAATTAATTAAAAAAATCCATATTTTAATATATTTCATCTATATAATTATGACTCTTAGATTATTTTAAGGTAAAAGACCTGTGTAGTTAAAAGACTCTCCCCACAATTAATATCACACATGTTACTCTAAGTGAAGTGTGAAGGAAGATAATATTATGTGGAAAAATAAAATTTGGCTAGCCCAATGGAGAGTAGTGGAAAAAATAATTTAAATAAAAGTAATGAAAATAAATTCCAAAATAATACTTCCCTCATAGCGAGCTAGAAAATATGGGAAAAATTCTATAGTAGATGCCCATGATGTTCCATGACACCTATGACTCTCAATAAAATGGATAAAGAATTATGCATGGATACAAACCATCACATCCTAATAAGAACACAAAAGATATATATATATATATAATAAAATATACATGTGTTAGAAATATTCATTTAGTGGCCTTAGAAGAGGCACTGGATGAAACTGGGGTATCTTGAAGAGAAGAAGAAGTGTCAGTGGATGTTGGAGGTGTGAGTCCCTCTCTCTATGGTGTGGGTGTAGCTGGAATATCTCTGGCCTTAGTGGTAGAAGTTTTTTTTGGTCCAATAGTGGATAATAGAACAGAATATGTGGTCATAGTGGTAAATAGGGCGGGTGGTACTGAAGGTTGTAGTTCATATCGGGGAGCAGGCGCTCAAGAGAACTAAATTCCCAAGTGTTTAAGAATGATGCCCAACATTCCCTCAATATCATTGAGGTGCTAATCCATGATATCTTGATGGTGCTCTATGATGTCATGGCGGTAGTCTAAGTGGGCTAGGTAGAGAGAAGCTGGGAGATTATCCAATTGTGTAGGTGGAGGTGGGGATTAGATGGCCCAGAAGAAGATAGAATGGAAGAAGATAAGGTAAGCGAGGAAGAAGTGGGGAGGGGTGGAGAAGGAATGTCCACTAGTGAAGGGGGTGGTATCGGAGAATCATAATCATCAGGTCCATGTGAGTAATCTCCCGCTGCAACTGGTGTTGGGGAATCCTGCATTGTCATAAATTTTTCCCCCACCTCTCGATCATCTTCATATTAGTAATAATGAATAATTCCATCTTTTATAGAGAACCTAAGTGATCGTGAGGGAGATATGGCTCAAACACCCCCAGATAGTGTGCCAACTAGGTGGTATAAAATCATTCATTCATGTTTCCTTGACGGTTGGTGAATATGGCATGGAAGTAGGAGGAAATGAATTTGGGGAGGTCAGTATAATCATTTCAAATGAATCAAGTAAGTATATCCATGTCATGTCTGAACATGGAACCCATGTCCTCATGGTGGGGGAAAAGAATGGTAATAAAATAGTGGCGGATGAAATTAATGGTAGGGGGAATGAGGATGATTCTCTTCTATGAGGTGGGAGAATACTTGAAATCAGGTACAACAATCTCCCTCCACACAGAGATGAAGTTATAGTGGTTAGAGAGTATAAGGGATGAAATAGGAGGTGGGGTAGGTAGATGGAGGTAAAAGATGAACCCTCAGCCAAACTCTTCCATGGTGAGTGAAAAAGTGTTGGTCACCTAGATGGAATTTGATTGGGGTCATTGTATTACTGGTCATGGCTCAGTATATGGTCATGTCAAACATGAAAGTGTCAGAAAAATCAAAAAATAAATTATTGAATGTAGGAATGAAGAATTGGAGAGTGTTAATGAGGTTTGTATGACCAATGATCTCCTCAATATCTTCCAAGATACCCAGCCTCTCAAGAATAGTGATGTTGAGGAAGCGGTCGCTTAACTAAATTTTCCTCCATGAAAATATCTACAGTCGTTATTTCTTAGGATGATGCTCATCAAAGTTTAGGAAGGGGTACGGTTTGTGTCAGGAAGTTGTCATTGCTGACTGTGGTAGGGCATCAGGTTCCCATGTGGAAGGACTGGCTATCATGGTGGAGGGTGGACCAGCTACTACCATAGATGGATATGAAGTAGTGGCAGTTGTGGAAGGAGGAGTAGTCTCACCCGATGGTATCACACTGGTAGTAGGATCTACTATCTTGGTGTCCGCTGGACTATAATCTTCTATTGAAGATGTCTCTACCAGTGGGATGGGAGGAAATTTTGCTAAATCTAGCAACTAGTGAGTCAGAAGAGCTTCTGTTTCAGGCCCTTCTTATGTTTAGAGATATACTATTTGTAATGTGGGACTCCCTTCATCAGTATAGGGAATGGAACTCTTCCCCTTTTTCTATATCTAACTTCCATGATTTGAAAAGAAAATAACAGAAGAAAAAAAGTAAAAGAAAATGAAAAATAAAGAAAAATAGTGAGAAATCATAAAAATAAAAGTACACAACATGTGAATCTAAAGTACACATAGGGTAGTTTGATTGGTTTTCCAACCCATGTGTAATGCATACACACTCAAAGTGGTAATGTGTGTGGGAAACATAAGTACATGACATGTGTTAGTATTACAGGTCTGTGTGAGTACATGGGGAGTTGTCCATGTATGTACCTAGGCATGACCACAGCTAAGGGGTTAGAGAATAATGTACACGGTGTGTATATTGTACACATGCCATGTGTAATAACATGGGAACGAACCCATGTACGAGTTATGATATGGGAAAGTCTTTAGGGAGATAGTACATGGAATGTTCCAAACACACACACACACACACACTGTGAGTTTGTACATGGGATATTGGTCATGTGGTCTTTGAGACAAGGGTTATTTTTCAAGCTGAGATGGGTCATAGGTAAATGAAGTGTGGAGTGTGCGCATACCATGTGGATTCAAATTTCAAACAGATAAAACTATGGTCGTATAAATGATATACATGATGTGTGTTCTTTGTTCATGTCTGTGTACTGTGGGATTGGCCGAATGCCTCACCCTATCCACAAATCACCTAAAATGCATGTAAATCATTGAAAAAATGGGTGTAGAATCACACAACTGGATTGAGTATCATAATGAGGAAGAGAAAATTTACTGAATAAAAATAAAATAGAGAATTTGATCAAGTGAGGTTGAGAAATGTATGGTGAAAGCCTCAGGGGGAAGAAAATAGGGAGGGGTGGGGGATTGAAATGGGTTGAGTTTGGATAGGATTACCAGCTTTTATAGCTAGGACACATGTAGTGTATGGAACAGAACATAACGTGTATTAGTTTTTTTTAATATTTTTCTTTAATATATGATATTCAATAAATTATATATTAATTAATATTTATAATGATTAATAAATAAATATATATTCATATAATAAAATAAATCTATACACATCATGAATAAAATAATACATGTCGTGTTTTCTGAAATTTGGAAAAGAGAACTATATCCTTCAATATGGTGCTCAGGGTGCGATTTGAACCAGCGACCATGTCAATCCAAATGTAGGCCCTCAACTACTGGAGAGAAGGTTATAGTACTGAAGGTATTATTATATTTTGATATGTAAATCATAGTTTCAACACTATATGGTTAATGGACTAAGACATGGCATGTGGTTTTAATTATTGAAAGATTGGGATGATCTGGGGATATTAGCTAAGTTCTAACCCAGGTCTTTTGAACCCTAGGTTACAACTCTTTCAATTAACCCACATCACCCTCAGATGATTTCTTATTTTTGAAAACATTTTAAATTATAATGAAAACATGAAATATACCAAAAAACATGTCATTTGGTTTTACTTCAATTAAAATGGTGGAACTGAAATGGCTAGAGGGACTTGAACCTTGGTATTTTGGACTCGTGGTCTATGACCTTGCTAGCCAATTCATCCCCATCATCGGTTTTATTCTATTTTGAAATGGTTTTAATTAGTTTTTAAAACATCACACATACCATGTAATTAAAAAATGAATTAAAAATAATGAATCATGTTCCAAAGGGAAGTGTAGAGCGATTCGAACCGATGGCTCAGATACAGTCTGATGACCTTCCCATCAACACAGACTTCATTCCTATTTATTAACATAATCAGTATTTATTTATACAAATTGTTTTATTATGAAATACACTAAGTAGAAAAGTACACATAGTGTACAATGGTAAACATTAATTGTAACCTCATTTTTTTCCCATTGAGAGAAAGGGTGGTACATGATATGTGGAGTACAAGTACACACCATGTAATTATTAAAAACAGAAGATAAAGAGAAAGGAGAGTGACTGGGTTGACTCCTAGATAGAGCCTTTGTTTTAGGTCTTTGGATCGACCTGGGTTAGGGTAGTTACCTGTAGTCAGAAGGTGGATGTGGCTTCCACTGTAAAAAAAACACATATGTCTGACACCCTCATCTTTTATCCGGTTTTCTTCACCATCAGTTGGTCTAGGTTGTAGCTAGTAGTATCCCTGGCCCATGGATAGTAGATGGTAAGGGTGGACTTGTGCCTTAGATTTATCATGTACATCCTCCACCTCCATGGGTTTATACATCGTTATGATAAAAACCTTAAAATAATCATAAGAACCCTCCAAAGAAGGTAAGTAGTCAAATGAGGGTTCATAAATAATGAATTGATCAAAATCATTATTAGCATGACTTGATGTTTTCCTGTATTCAATGTTTGAGTTTTGAAAATCAATTTCAGTGATTATTAGTGAATTAAAATTGGGGCCCACATCATAACATGTTTCCCCAATTGAAATAGGGTTATAATGCCCAACTTCACACTCAACTAGAGTATCCATATTATATAATATCTCTGAAAGTTTCTTAACCATAGTACCATAGCATCCCAACCTTTCGGTTTGGTCAAAATGGTGTGTTGTAAAGTGTTCCATCATTGATAGTAATCTTTCAATATTACTCATAAATGGTTTCAGAATAGAATAAATGGGTGGGGTGAATGATGTTCATGGTTAGTCCTTGTATTGGAACCCATCATCTATGTACAGATAATACTCTTATAGATACTGGTGTAATAGCGCTAAATCATATGGAGAAAAATCCTCTCCGTGAGAATTGTAAAAATCTCAAGTAGAATAAAAATACATAGGGATGTGGGATCAAGGTTCCCATGATAAAGAATAAAGAAATGGAAAATATAGTTTTTGGTTAAACCAACCTCAAATCAGACTCACACTACTTCTTTCCACTTCCCCAGAAACAACACTGGAATTCTACCACACCCATCACGAAGCACGATAAATTAGGTTTTTTCCCTTCTAATCCAACTAACTAGGTTGCTAGTGGTATTTAGGGTTGATCCCAGAAGGAAAGTGGAGAATAAATGATTATCGTAACTCACTGAGTATAAGACAATAATCTATAGAAAAATAATGAAGGTAACATGATGAAAAAGTGAAATAATTTACAAAAATTCAATTTATGTAGAAGAAGGGATGGAACATTCAGAAAAACAAGCATTTCGTGGATGCGACTCAATTAGGGTTTATTGAATCAATCACTCTTTAGTATTATAATTGTTAATGATAATTTTTTTACCAAGGGGATATAATTAAATTGTTGTTTCTTGGTCTGATAGTAGAAAATTACATGTTTAAAAGGTTAACCCCATGGTATAGTGATTAAACATGTAAAAAACATTCTAATTCATTACCCCTAAAATATTTTAAATAGGATTACCCATTGGTTATGGGTTCACTCGATATAACTCCATTAGTTTTCACCATTTTTGTTGTTCTTAGTTTGATAACACAAAAATTGTATATGTGGATTAAATTCAATAAAGTAATTATAAAACACTAATCATAATAAAAATAACACACCATAATTAAAATTACAACACACAAATAATTTTATTACAACCCCAACACAAGAGAATCAGACTCTTATGACCATGGTCACGGTGCGAGGGTTGAGAAGAAACTCAACCACTACCATGGATACAAGGGGATATATGGGGCATGAAGGAATTACACTAAAATAGAAATGAAATAGAATAAGAAAAGTCAAATTTAGATTCGGGGGAGATCAAACAACAGAGCAACATCACCTCCCCCTTGGATGTTCAACCCGGATCTCAAAAGCATGCCTCTCTATTTATAGAAAATCAGATTACATAGAATGTACCCAAAATTACACACAATATACTTGGTTCAACTCCTCTTTACCTTGTTTTATCTTTCATTAGGTAGCCTACCATGCCACCCATTGAATTATAAGCATTGGTTGTCAGTTGGTGAGAGGTAAACAACATGTAGCATTGCTACACATGGCATGTAGAGTCTATTTCAGCTACCAAATTATTCTATAAAGACATACATTACATGTAGATATGAAGTACACAGTGTGTGAGTCTTCCCTGACTACATGGGCATGTACTGGGGTTGGCTGATTTGTTCCTTGGAAATTGTTAACGATGTGTGTTTATAAAGAACATGCCATATATATCTCACTTTTTTCTCTGATCATCCCCAATTTGTGACTCTGACTGGAAACTCCTAAAAATCATCATTAACACTGAAATAAATCATTTTATCCATAAAAAATATGTATCTAGTGAAAACATGTTTTTCTAATAAATAAAATTCATTAATTAAGTATACACAAATCAGGAACATCAATAACCATGGTGGAAAGTTATAATTTACCAACATAACCAAACATGTATTATTAGTGATGCTTTGAAAACCAAAATTATTCACTCCATCTATAGTATGACAACCCTTGTCTTTATTACAAATAAATTCAGGATTTATTACATAATAATAAACATAATAAAACCCAGAATATTGAAAAGTATGGTTTATTTGAGTAATTAATTATGGAGAAGTCGTTCAAGGAGGCCATCGTGGGGGTTCCTCGTCAGGGGTGTCAGGGTTGCGCAGTATTCCACCGATTCAGTTGGAACGAAGAAGCATGGGGTGTTTATATGGAGCTACTATCGTTGAAATTTTAGAAAAGGAGATTCAGGAGGTTGCAGAGTTTCATAATATGACCCTGGTATCCCGTTTTGGTCTAGTGAAACCCTCACTCAAATTGTTCAGATCCTTTTTGGATTCTTGGGGTTTGCTTCATTCAGTGGTAGTTTCGGAACTCTCCTAGTTTGCGTTATGCATTCACTTCTTCAGCAAGGAGGATTTTTTGTGGGAGTGGGTGCGGGTTGATAGGTGTTGTGGTGGCCATCGTTTTACCCTTTCACGATGGTCTTGGGAATGTCATTATGGCAGAGAATCCCCCATGGCTGCGTTTTGGATCAAGCTACCAAGGCTACCTCTTCCCTTTCATAACCCTGCAATTTTGGCGGTAATGGGTGACTCGTTGGGATGATTTCTGTGTTCTGATTTGAATACGGAGGTGCTAATGGATGCGGCTAACCCTCACATTTGTGTTGAGATGAATCTTTTGGTTAAGTTCCCTTCTCGGTTTTTAATCCAGTCGCCTGAGGGGTTCAAATGGTGGCAACACTTGGTGTTTCAAGCTCCACCCATGTTTTGCTCATCTTGTGGATTTCAAGGGCATTCGGTGGATTTCTATAGAAAAGGGAAGACAAGGCATCGTAATCAGGGGACAGGGCATAGTCATAGTGCTTGTGAGGAAGCTGCTCGGACAGATGTGGTTGGAGCGCATGGTAAGATGGATTTTCAGGGTGTGTCTAATGTGGTGTTGTCCTCTCAGGTTAGGCTGTCTTCTTCCTCGGAGGGGGTGGAAAAAGTTAACAGCTCTTCGAAGCCCTCTGATTTTTCGAATTCTATCGAATTCACACCTAAACAGTCCTGAAATTCTGAGGGGGGGGCACAGGTGGACAGTATTTTATTGAAGGATCTGGATTTATCTATTTGGTCAAGGTAGTCAAATGGTGTGGTGATGGAATTTTTGTATGCAAATGTGATGGACCATCCCCGGTAGATGGTTTCTTCCTTCTTTTCTGGAAGAATCAACATATTACTGGCTTGCAGGGCTACAGGTATACCCAGGGGATTAACACGCTATACAGGTATACTGGTTTCTACTCCTCTTTGTGTTGGTTTTATTCAATCCCCCCTACTGGACAAGGTGGGGCATTCCAAAGCTGACAACTGCAATCTTTCATGGGGAAATTTACCTGATGGGGTGATGAAGGAAATAGTCGCTTCACGTAGGTCACCTTCTCGGTTGGCTTTGAATGATTTTCATCAGGTGGAAACAGATTCAGCGACTTCCTGTTATTCTGCGAGGAACAAGACTTCACTACTGGAAGAAGAAGATAGACCACTGAAGAAGAATATTCTTGTACCAAAGAGAGGATCCCTATCATCAGGTGCTTCAAGACCGGTTACACAGTCTATGTCCAAAGATGAGTGTTGTAGAATCTTATTTGTGCTCAGCCAAGGTAATGATGGAAGAAGGGACAAAAACTCCTTCTGTTAATGGTTTCCTTGATTATTTGGAATGTCCGGGGGATGGGAGTACAGGAAAAGAGTGCTTTTATGTCTTATGAGTCTCGGAAGTATGGTATTTATATAGCTGCGATTCTGGAACCTAAACAGGATATCGGTAAAATCAATTTCTTTGCGAAGAAGATGGGTTTTTGTTAGTTCTTTCATGAACACCCTACAAATAAGCATATCTGGTTATTCTGGAATCGTAGCATTCATGTGGATTTTATGAAGGCTACGAATCAGTGTATAATGGTGAAGATTGGGTTCAAAGGCATTGTAATTTGTTTCTCTTTCATTTATGCTAGCAATGACATACATGAATGTAGGGGTCTGTGGGAGTATCTGGAGGAGTTTGACCCAACAGGCTTGCCTTGGTTCATTGGTGGGGATTTTAATGTGATCGCTGATGTCTCAGAAAAGAAAGGTGGTTCGGAGAGTTCGGTCAATGGTATGCTTGACTTCAAGAACTTCATGTATGGTAAGGGCTTGTTGGATTTGGGCTTCAACGGAGGTAAATATACCTGGTGTAATAATAGCAAGGGGGATAGGCGCATTTGGATTCGGCTGGACAGATGCCTTGACAACATCCATGGGTTAGATGCCTTTTCTCTTTCCTCTATTTCTCACTTATCCCATGCTTTTTCATATCACACCCCACTGCTGGTTGAGCTCAAACGTGGGATCCAGGAACCCAAACTCTTCATGTATTCATCTAAATGGCATAGTGTGGAGGGTTTTCTTCAAATGATGTGGAACTCATGGGAATGGGAGATTGAAGGGAGGGCTTGGATAGGGCTTGCTGGGCGGCTAAAGTGACTTAAGTCTGATATTGCTCACTGGATTTATAATAATCCAATTGAGGATAGTTCTATGGCTTCTATTCAGATGGAAATCGATAATTTGGAGGATCAACTTCAGAGTAGTTTGGATGAGGGAATTTTCATTAGGTTATGTGATAAACGTAGCTTCCTAGCTGAGAGGGTGTTGGATATTGAAAGAGATTGCAGGCTCCGCTCTAGAGTTAGATGGATTAAAGAGGGTGATCGCAACACTGCTTTCTTCCATGCTTGTTTAAAGGAGTGGAAAAATATGAAACTCAACATTAAACTTGAGGATGGTTCTTACACTTCTGATGTCAATATAGCAGGTCGGTTGGCCTTGGATTACTTTGAGAAGTTGCTGGCAGGTGATATACGAGGTGACCAGTTGAATGGTGACTCTGTAGAGGACCAGGAGGATTTCTTGGGAGCTATTCCTAGCAGCCTTGAGGTATAGGATAATAACATCTTCATGACCATTCCAGAAAGTGATGAGGTTTGGGGTACTATCCGCAGTATGTCATTAGATAGTGCACCTGGCCCAGATGGTTTTCCAGGGAGATTCTTTGTGGCGGATTGGGATTTTGTGGGGGTTCATGTTACTGAGGCCATCCAAGATTTATTTCGGGGAGGTACCATTAACAGGAGATCATGTTCTTCCAGGGTTGTTCTGCTACCAAAAATCAAAGACCCTTCGTCTATTGATCATTCTTGACCTATTTTCTTATGCAAAGTTTCTTACATGATTTTGGAAAGTCTGATGGCTAGGAGATTGAACAAGATAATACCAAAAGTGATCTCTCAGGAACAACACGGTTTTATCAAGGGAAAGGGCATTCAGGGGGCGGTTGGAATTTCCAAAGAACTGGTGGAAGATATTAATAAAAGGGTGATTGGATCCAACGTCATCATTCAAGTGGATATGGAAAAGGCTTATGAAAAAATGAATTGGAGCTTTATTATTCAGGTCATGAGAGGTATGGATTTTTCTGAACGGGTGTGTGACCTATTCTTTCATTGCTATTCATTTCCATGGTTTGATATCTCTCTTATGGGTAAGGGATTTGGTTATTTCAAAAGTGTGTGGGGAGTGAGACAGGGGGACCCTTTGTCCCCCATTATGTTTTTTATTGCTCAGGAGGCCCTATCACAAAATTTACACAGAGGCATGAAGGAAAGAAGGATTCTCCCTTATCATAGCAAAGCCTCGGATGGATCCATGTCACATATTATGTTTGCTGATTATGTTTTGATTTTCTTGAATGGAAGGAGATCTTCCATTTTTCATTTTATGGGAATTATGGAGACCTATGGTTGCTTAAGTGGCCAGCGTATCAATGTGAGGAAGAGCAGCATTTTCATTTTAGCTAAATGTTCAAGAAGAAGAGCTCGGCATATCCAGAATATTCTAGGAATTCAGAGGAAGCAATTTCCAATGATTTATCTTGGGGAACCTATTTCTAAGGGGAGTGTTAAAAAAGCCTTTTTTGAGGATATCATTAATAGAATGTTGGGAAGAATTTTAAGTTGAAAGAGCATATTTATTTCCTTCGGGGGTCGGGTCACCTTGATTAAAAGTGTGCTTTCATCAATTCCAACGCATGTAATGTCTGTGATATCCCCTCCAAAAGGTATTATTTCTTTGATGAAGAAGATTATGAACTGCTTTATTTGGGATGCCAATTCCATGGTCAGGGCTCATTCGGCTTCATGGAATCGTCTGGATAAACCAATCGAGGAGGGTAGAGTTGGTCTCAGGGACATATCCCTAACTATTCAGTCCATGAAGGCCCGCATGGCATGGGATTTTATGGTTGGCGATTCGCTGTGGTCCAAAGTTCTCATAAATAAATATGGACAACATTGGGAGATGTGGGACAAGTGGAAATTGTCCAGTATGGTGAAGTATGTGTTGCAACATCTGGAGATCCTTCAAGACAACTCATGCTGGGTCGTAGGGATAGGGGATATCAGTTTATGGCATGACAATTGGGTTAGGGAGAAGCTTTTTTTTCGTGCTTTCCAGTTCCAGATATAATAATCAAAGAGGCTTCTCACTTTCCTAGATTTTTGGATGCTATTCTTAGTGTGGAGCAGAGGGCCCTTTACCGAGAGATTATGTTTAATGAGGAGGATGATTGGGTCTGTTTTACACCTTCTGGTTCTGGTTTTTTCAGCGAACATGAATTTAGAACTCTAATCCATCAGGGAGGGGCTCGTGATGAGTGTGCGGCTCATCTATGGTGAAAAGAGGATCCTACAAAGTTTAATTTTCTAGTATGGAGAGTCTGGAATAACACCTTGCCAACGGAGGATAATGTCTAGCAGAGAGGGATTTCCATGGCCTCGCGATGGTATTGTTGTAATAATCTGAAGAATGAATCGGTCTTACATTTATTCATGCAAATTGAATGGGCCAACTATCTATGGATTCTCATGGGTAGATGGGGCTATCAAAATTATGCTTTCTCTTCCCTACAGGACTTCTTTGCTAGCTGGTTTATGGGTGCAGGGAGTCTAGATATGGAATTCAAGAGCAGCAACATTATTGTGCTCGCCATCTTCTGGACATTGTGGGAGGCTCGGAATAAGGTGAGAACTGAGTTTCGGCCTTCAGATACTTTCCTAAACGTTAGATTGAAGGGGTTGGTGCATGAGTTGGCTGATATGGTGAAAGGTGGACAACAGTCGTCTTTTATTTTCAGGTTGCTGAACCGGACTCCTGACTCGACTAGAACACAGGGCAGCTTGATCAGATGGGATCCACCGAGGCTCATATACAAGCATAATGTGGATGCCTCCTGTTTAAATGGTCAAATGCATGGGGGCGGTCTGCTGCGGGATGAGTACGGTTCTGTGATGTTTGCCTTAAATAGCTTCTATGGGCTGGGGAATTCGCTGGGTGCGGAACTCAAGGCTATCCAAACAGGTATCAAGATTTGCAAAGACATCAATTTGATGTGTTCTGAGGTGGAGTCAGACTCTGAAATCGTAGTAAGAGCTATCAACAGATAGGTGGATCCTCCTTGGCATCTAATTTATTTAGTCCTTAGTTGCATATTGGAGCTCAGACAGGTTTGCTCGGTTCGCCATGTGAAAAGGGAGGCTAACTTTGCGGCGGATGCACTTTCTTAGGGAGGAAGTCCGGAGGTCCCGTTAATTGTGTTTTCCAGTTTGGGAACTTTGCCCCGGGAGTGTAATAATTTAGTGCAGGGGGATGCGCTTGGGCTGCATCACTTTAGACCCCCGTGAAAAGCTTTGCATTATGGGCAGTTGCTCAGTTTTCTAATAATAAAATAAAAAGGCAATTATCGATCGAGTAATTAAGTACATTTGATAACAACTTAAAACATGGGGTACATTGGAACTATTTTATACATCATTAACATGCTCATAATTTTCTATCATTCTTAAAATAATATGGAATAACCTAGGGACATACATAAAAAATGGTTGAGCTATAAAACCCAGTAAGGGAATAAAAATAATAATAACATGAATATGGTATTTCATGTTAGAAAATAGAAATTTCAATGGGACACAAAAAGGATGAGAATCATAAACATGAACAATGAGGCATTGTATAACATATTAACATCAAATAAACATGTGAAGTGGAGATAAATTAAACATGGAATCATAAACATAGATCAAGTCCATATGTCATAACATAGTAGAAAAGTCTCATGATGGATTACATTCACTCCCTAATTCCTTTCATGATGTCTCATGAGACTAAAAAATTACCCAATGCATTATAGTACTATAATTCTGGGTGCACCCATCACTTTCATATCATGTACATGCATAAGTGTGTCACATAGACCATTCAACATAGGATCATATTACATCAAATTTAATTCCATGATCAACTAATGTGAAATACATACATGGAAGTCCCCAATAAAATAAGTATAGGTATTTCTTGGTTGATACCCTAGAGGGGAAATAGTGATGGTATTCACAATACCAGTATTTGGAATGGAAAAATCATAGTGAATTTTTTAGAGCATAATTTTTGTACTTAAAGATTCATAAAACAATTTAATGAGAGAGAAAGTAGCCTCTAATAATTTAGAAACAAAATGGGCCTTAAAATGTATCTATAAAATCATATCCCAAAATTAGGAATTGGAAATAAAAGAAATAAAATGAATAATATTCTTAAATAAATAGGAGAAAAAAAGGATCCCTTACTAAATTTCAGCATAGTAATGACTTAAGTAAATGTTATAATTAGAGAGGATAAATAATATATCATTTTTAGGACATAAATTGGATAGAAGAGGGATATTTATAAATTCATATAAGCATAACGAATTGATATTAAAAAAATCCAAATACAATAGGGTTCTTGAATTTAAAATAAGAGAGAGAGAGAGAGATAGGTCTCTTACTAAATTTCAGTGTGGTAACGACTTAGGTAAAGGTCAAAATGAGATGGGAAAAATGATATCTCATTATTAAGACATAAATTGGATAGTATATTGATGTTTATAATGTCATTAAAATGTAACCAATTGATATTAAAAAGGCTAAATATAATTAAGGTTCTTGAATTGGAAAAGAATAGGGAGTGGTCCCTCGCTTTTGGTATGGAAAATCATAGGACAATTTCGTCAGCATAACAGGTATACATAAAAGTTCATGGGTGGGATTAATGATAGTAAAATGGTTCTATCATCATAGGGACATAAAAATTGTAGTAATATGGATGTAGAAAAACATACCCAAACAAGAAAAATTGATATTTAAAGGCATAATATAAAATAGGTGCTTCAATAAAAAGAAGAGAGGGAGATCCCTTACATTGAGAGGGTGATTCCAAAATCATGGGAGGAGATTCTTTAAAGCTTATGGGAACGTTGGGATGACTCTATAGAGGTTAATGGTAGAGTAAGGACATTATAAATGGTTTTTTAGTGAAGATGAATGGAATCTTGGGTGGGTTTATATCATAAAAGAGAGGGGATTTCTTTATTAATTCTCAAACTTTGGTTTCAGAATCTATAAAATAAAATAATCAGAACCACAATCCTTCGCATGGTTTTTGCCCATGATTTTTTTCAAATAGGAGTGGTTTTTATTTTTTTATAATTTCAAGGGACGAAATCATTAAAATATTACCCTTGGTGATGTAGAAGTGAGTCATGTTTATAAAGAATTAATTTTAAAACCTTAAAATATAATATAGGTTTTGGAGGATTCATAAAGGCTTTATTAAATTAATCAAATAACTTCAAAAACACTTTATTTTAAATTATAAACATATATTTTTTCTTTTATACCCTTTATATAATTTATTACATTACTTTTGGTTCATTATGATGTCATAATACACACTATAAATTTATACCGTATTTCATTTTTACCCGTAAATTCAACTGCCTCTAAAAATTGTGAAAAAATCACAATTGGATAATTTCAATGTGATTATTCAAAAAATAATATTTATTTTATCAAAATAATTCTATAAATATATTAATTTTCACTTTTAAAATCAAAAATTGGCATTTATTGAGAAGTACTAATTTTTTAACAATAACAGTTTTTGAGCCCTTATATCAATTACATTTGACTTCATAAAAATTATATTATCAATTATAATTAATAATCATTAAAGAATAGTATTATTTTATTAAAATATAATTTATTTTTAAAATTAATGAATTTATCAAAAGTGATTTATTAATTTAAATTTCATATTACAACAAAAAAATACAGTTTGAGTATTTTCGTATTAAAAACTAATTTTTTTCAAACTAATTAATTAATCATTTATAAAGTAAAAAAATAAGGACTAAATATAATAATTATTTAATTTAAATGGAAATATAAATATTTATACTGATAGGGTTACCCATTTTTTTACTTGTTAAATTATTATTATTATCATTTTACCCATAATTATCCTATTTTATATTTACTCTCGTAATAAATATTTACTACGATAACTATTCATATTTTCCAAAACTTAAGTTGAACATATTACATGATATTAATTATTATGATTCTAAATATGGAATCCATTTTATAAAATTCAATTCACAACATTTAAATAATTTAAAATAAAACACACAAGCATGATGAAAAGTGGTTTTTTGTAAAATGCATTTTTTAAAGGAAAGGATGATTTTAATTTAACTCTATAACTAGTAATATTTATTATATAAATTTCAATTAATAATTATAGATATATATTATATTAATATAATTTAAATAATTCCCCATTAGGGGTTATTTTTAATTAATTAAAATGGAAAAACATTATGCATTCTAAAACTGTTTTTATAAAAACATGTTTTCAAGCCTAAAAATAAACTTATTTTAAAATATAGTATAAAGATGATTTAAATTTAATTAATTGTATTAAATATAAATAATGAATAATTATTTTACTTTTAAATAAAATAAAAATTATAACGATACTTTTAAATTACTTAATATGTCAAATGAAATGACAGTTTTAAACAAATGGGTTTTTTCACTATTCACTGAAAAATCAATATTTTCTAAAAAATAAAAATATTTCACACTAAGTTAATTTTGATATCATTATTTTAAAAAATTATTTTATTTTATCAAATAAATTTTATAAATGTACTAGAAATTAATTATAATATTTTTTATAAGAATAAATGGAAATCATTTTGGAACAAAACACATTTTTGAAGAAAAAAATTACATTATCAAAAAATGAGTGATAATTTAATTAAAACTTATCAATAAATTTATGTTTATTAGTACATATATATTAATATACCTAGATAGTGTGAAGTGTTTGTTTTAGCCCACGATTCCAAAATTTATTAAAAATAAAAGGTAGTGAAAAACATGAGGGAAGGGGGTCTGAAGTCCAGTGTTAACCATGGTAAAAACAACAAAGAAAACATCATATATGGTAAATAACACCACCTATAATTATCACATGATGACTTCGCTTCCTTTTTTTGTCTCTATGTCTTTCAATCCTCCCTAGGGTCATCATGTGGGATGGGTTCCTCAATGTCTAGCTCATGTTTGTCAGGCAAGTCTGCACCCTCCGAATATACATTTTCAGGACGTCTCCTTAATATAGTCTTGGTAACATGAGGATTAACAAATTCATCATGAAATAACTCCTTTCTATTTTAACTATTTAGAATGTAAATAAGACTAAAGGTATTCGTACCTGAATCCAGAGGATTTGAGGTACGATTCATCAGCCTCATGCCTTCCTTTGAAGACTCAAAGCCAGTCTACTCTCGTTCTTCATAAGTTGATATAGACATGGGTGAAAATATGAAAGAGATTGATTTAATATGGGTAACTATATGAAATACATCATCATTAATTATTATATTTTTTACCTTATTAAATTTAGTAATTGGTCTCTCGACTTCTAGCATATAAGAATCAGAATCCATTAATTTGTTAGTAATAACTACCTCAAAAAATTCCTTACCTTTGCTTGTGGCCATGGGTAAGGGGAATTCATGACACAATTTATTATCCACTTTTTATTTCACATAATTTTCAAAATTAGATTGACCATAAAACACATACACTACATTATTTTTTATTAGCTGATCATTGTCTTCAGCTGAAACATCCTCCCTTGATTTTGAAGACTGGTCTTTCTCATCTGCACCAACTGCCTGGATGGATTCCTGAAACTCCACATTACTTACAATATTCACTGCCTCTACATCTTTAGTAAGGGGTAGGATTTCATCCCCAAAAGAAGTTGTGTTGACAACAATATCTCCTTGTCTCCTTCCCTACATGGCACACTACACATTGAAATCCGCATTCCTAGAAGACCCTTCCCCAAAATGAGAAGGATCATCCCCTAGCAGAGACCCATTATAAAGCTAGTAGGCCCAAGGCCATGTGACCCATAAACATGGCCTGAAGGCCAATTATAGCATCATGACTACATTATCATTCCTACGTCATCAGGTTAGCATTATTCATGTGTCACTGCTTTCCTTCACTATGTCCGCATCACATAATCAAAATTATAAACACATAATAAAAATTATTTATATACACATAATTATTTATAATCAAAACTATTTATATGCAAATAATCAAAAATATTTATATACACATAATCAAAATTATCAATTCAAAGCAATCAAAAATATTTATAAATTAATTATATAATTTATGAATTCAAAATTATTAATTCAAGATAAACAAAAATATTAATTAAAAATTATTAATTAAAAAATATTTATTAATATTTATAATTAATTCAAAATTATTAATTAAAAATAAATATTAATTCATAAATATTAATTCAAATTAATTATTAATTCACAAACTCCAAATAATTCAAAATCCCCCCTTTTAAAATATTTTAATCTATTAACTCTAATTTAAAATCACAAAACTCCATTTTATAGTCAATGTGAAATTTAAAAGATTCTTTATTGTGATCATCATTGAAATCCAAAATATCATCCTCCTTCTCAAACATCATTCAAATACAATTTATTAACATTAAAATGAATCATTTTCCATTAAAATCACATTTACATTATAAAAAATTGTGAATCTTGTCCTATTAAATCATTGAGACACTTTTTATTAGATTTAAAAAATAATTTTCACCACTAAAAATCATGTTACTCTTTATTTAAAATCACATTTTTAACAAAATCATTATCCATTAAAAAACGTTTTTTTGGAAAACCAATCACCGAATTCATCTTCAAACTACCTTAGAAAACTCACTATCTATTTTTAAAACCAATTCCTTTCCATTATGAACCTATATTTTAAATTTTAAAATCATACATCACCTAAATAACATGAGCATTCTACAATCATTATAGTTTGGGAACAATGAAAATATGACACAAAATCCAAGGATAATTAGTGATCCTAATTAACTAGGTTACATGTCTAGAAATCCATGTTCTAATCACATTACCTTCATAGGGATCCACTCAGAACTGTGTACAAAATCTCCATAAGTTTACCAAGCTCTGCAATCTCAACATGTTTCACTGGTTCAACACCCACTTCACCCCAAAACATGAATGTATTTACAAAAAAAACAACTAATATTTAACTTAAGTGAAATCACCATCAATATAAATTCAAGTACACCAAAAGTAGATAAGGAGAACTCAAAAATAAAAACTCAACACAACTTTTCATGAAAACTCTAGGTTTAGAATGAGTAAGATCTCACTATAGCCGAGTCAACTAGTTTGGAATGTCATGGGTGTGTTTTGAGCATTAACTATGGATTATCAAGGAAAATTCTGTGTGATAGTGTTGTAATGGGAGTAGGGTGGTGTCAAGTGGTGACCAGTAGATCTTCAGGTGCTAAAAAAATAAATCATCACAAACCTTATCTTTTGATAGGATCAATTCATCAAGAACATTGATGAAGATAAAGAGCGGTGGTCGAAATCAAGTTTTTCAAGATCTTTAATGACATGAGTGAGGAGAATGTGTTAGGGTTGTTTCACTACATGTTCCCTTATAATGAATTTATACAGAATTCATGGGGTTATGGGTATCTGTATATGAAACTAGGTGCCCTTCACATTCATGAGTGGTCCTTGGGATTTGATCCCTTTTCTATAAAAAACACCTTTGTATAGGTGTGGATTAAGATTTATAGACTATGTTAGATCTTATAGAATCCAATGATACTTCATGACATTGTTACTACAATAGGATTCTACATTCAAATGGATAGGGAAAATGAATTAGTCAGGTATGAACACTTTTCCAAGGTATTGGTTGAAGTTGATCTCAGTTTCACTTTGATTAATAAAGTTATTTTGACTACCCACACTGATGATATTAATATAAAAATTGAGTAGGAGAAAATGAAAC
The DNA here is from genome assembly GCA_963277665.1 of Viscum album. Classification (NCBI taxonomy): domain Eukaryota; kingdom Viridiplantae; phylum Streptophyta; class Magnoliopsida; order Santalales; family Viscaceae; genus Viscum; species Viscum album. Next base: position 301,346 of record CAUJRU010000187.1, read on the forward strand.
TATTTTTTGTGACTTGTAATGTTATTGGAAGTTCCAAGGATAATTGATTCAGGTCACTGAAATGAAAAAACATCTCTTTGAGAGGGAACTTAGAGCAGGACTATAGAAGGCATCCTAAAAAGATAATTCCCCATTGAATGACCAGGATTATTTTGGTGTTCCAATGGTGCATGATCCATAGGGTAGTGGCGGTCTTGGTATGAGTGAAAAGCCTAGAAATGGGTTTAAAGAGGACTAGAGACATTATTCCTCTCATGTGATAGGGAATTATACTTGAATTAACCTTCGGCAGATGAAAAATTATGCCCCGGGACAGTCTGGTTTCCAAGTTAGAATTGATGGTCTAGACATAGACATGGGGAATATTCATGTTGGTATCAATACTTTTACTACATTTTTCACTAGACCGGTTATCATTGAAGGTGGAAAGGGAGCAGGTTATGACTCAACACCTGATCTGATGGCATCATGGGCTGATATTACAATTGAATAGGAGTTGGAGGTGCATGTAGATCAAGCTAATATCTCTTTTAAAGAGGCTTTTTGTAGGATAACTGAAGTTAAAATAGAGAATAGGTCTTCCTCTAAATATTTTGATTGTTAGGATACTGTCCACGGGGAAGTTGATCATGATATTAATCAAGAATCAATAATTACTCCCAAAAGGAAAGGAAATATAATGTGATGGATAAATAGGTATTTCAGTTGGCCACTCAAAGAAAGGAAATAGTAACTAATTACAACCAAAAGGAAAGGAAAAAATATAAATTTATAGATAAAGACGGATTTTGTTTGCTCAATCTTAGAAAACCTAGGACTTCTTCACTTGTGCCTAGGCAGGCTTTAACTATGTATCGTGAATTTCATTAATGGGAGAATATTTTCAACTCTAAATCCTAATATATTCAGGTATAAATGTCTAGGAAGGATACAGTGGAAAGAGATAATGAAGCTAGGACATTGGAAGGTAAGGTAGAAATCTAGGTGGGTGTAACTATCCCATTAGACTCTGGTCCCAGTAAAAACAAATTTTCTTTGCCTGATATTTTAAATTGATCTAATAGCAGGGAATGTTTCCATGATCAATTTGGAAATGTTCATGGACCACTTCAAGTTGAAGGTCAATACATTCAATCTCATGATGAGGAATATGAATCATCAGGTATGGATAATCAAGTGACACTTGATTTCCACCTATGTAGTGAAGAGGCTGGAACCTGAGAAGTCAAGCTGGATCCCGAGGAAGGGGCAGAAGACATTAAAGATGGTGGATGTTGAAGGATTTTTTGGTTTTTGTGGTTTTTGTGCCATTGTTATCACTGCAACCCCCATCCTATTTTCTTGTGTACTTTCTTTTTTAGTAATAAATTTTTCAGGACCATGGATTTTAATCCATGGTCCACTCCATTCCTACATTAAATATTTTTTTATAATTATATATATATATATAATTATATATAATTATATGATTATATATAAATTTATAAAATTATATATATATATATATATAATTATATATATTTATTAATATATATGTATATATAATTATAAATATAATAAATATATTTATTATAATTTTATAGTTATTTAAATATAATTATTGATTTGTAATTATGGGGATATCAATATTATGGTCTCCCATGCCTATAGGGATGATAATCAAGTGGCAGATGCATTATCGAAGAAGGCGATCTTAGAGATGAGCTCGATGTGGTCTTTTGGGACACCTGAGCATTTTATTTCATTTTTTGATGTTGACATTTTGGGTGTGACTCACTCCCACATTTGAAAAACCCCTTGTAATGATTTACACTCTTGTTTTTACCCTCTTTTAATAAATTCTAGGATTCAGCATGCTTGGTCCTAAACCTTTTGAGTATATATATTTATCTAATTATATATATATAAACATATAAATATATATAATTATAAATATAATAGATATATTTATTATTTAAATATATTTATTATAATTTTTTAATTTTTTAAATATATATATATATATATAATTATAATTATACATAAAATGGTTTTAGTCATGGGTTTGGAAGCCAAACACATTACCCCAAATTTATTAATAAATTAAGCAATATAAGAAATGAGATGGGTCATACAAGGAAAAATTTCCCACACAATACTAATTCAACTCTTTTTAGTCCCTCTCAATCCCAGATTCCTAGGATACTTTCGCACTTCCTTTTGGGTGTTGACCACTTCGTCATGTCTTGACTTACGGGACCTCATCTTTTGCATCCGATGATGATTTAGAGGGGTCCCCAAGAACAGAAAAAATCCTGAATTTTCAAGATAAATCTCTAAAGTCCATTTTTTGGGTCATCTTATATTTAGTCCTTAGTGTTAAGAGACAAAAAAATTACTGTTAAATAATCATTAAATTTAAAAAAAATTGGATCCATCAAAGAATAAATAAATTCAAACTGTGAAAAAAAACAACACAACTGCTTCCTTAGTAAGACCTTCAGTGGGTCTTTCACCCTCTTAATCCTTTTGAGGAATTATACTTGAGTTTCTCTCTCATGAATTATCATATTCCTAATCGTATTCCTTACCAAAAGAGGCATATTTCTTCTTCATTAGATCATTAAATTGGGGTGGATAAGACCACTCCAATTTCTCCACAGCACTTGGATGTACAACTTACAAGGGTATGTCATGCAGGGAATTGAATCCTAGAGGGTCAAGTAATCTATATTTTTGAGGGGTGACCATTTGGAATCCCTCTTCATACATAATGATTTTCTTAAGCTCAAAAGTCCTTGGCACAATCTTCTTTTCTTATCTTAACTGTTGTTCAACCAATTTTTGAGAATCATCCTCATCAATGGATTGATCATCTATCAGTTCCTCGTCATGTTCACCATCTAAACCTTGGTGTTCACCCAAGTTACTTCATTCCATGACCTTAAAAGTAGTTTTCATTACCTCTGTTAATGTAATTATAATTTCAGAATTAGCCATTACTATTGAATTAGAAGTCATGGAAGTAGAAAATCCACTTCGTGGAATCGGACCAGGATTACTCACCATCTTTAAACCAAGATGGGAAAAATCAGTAGATTTATAGACAAAGAAATTCCATTACCCATAGTAGATTTAGGGTAATCTCCAAGAGGTGAAAATATGTATCTATATGAAGTATGTGCATTATTACTATGAGATGGTGTCAATTGAGAAGGATCCCTCGCATTAATATCATTATCCATAGAGGCATAGTCCTCTTCAGCAAGATTATCCCATCTACTACTATTTTGTACAACCACTATAGAAGGACCAACATAAGCATGTCCTTATTCTTAGAGACCAGGTTATTGTACCCATCATCCTTATCCCTTTCGGCTGCAACATCACTGGTAGTAGGATTTGCAGGAGCCTCTGCACCCACAACCTTTCTGGACCTTGAATTTATCCTTCTACAACTAGCTTACTAGTGACCTATTAGATTATAGACAACAAAACATAATCCTATTTGGAAATTCTCTTTGGAATTCCCAATGGAATAGCATCCAATATAGAACAAGGGTAGTTTTTGTACCTTACAATTAGATCAAAACTAATGTCCTCTACAGACAGATTCACTGATTCAACGGGCGGTAAACTGAGATCCACCTGTATCAGGAAGCGCACAAAGTACCCAAAGTGAGCCTCCTCGGTTTCCTAATAAAGTTTTTTCAGAGTATCAATTGTCTAGGAAATTTTTAATAAGATCTCTAGATTCAAAAAAATCCAATTCAAACCATAAATGAAAACCAAAACCTGAGTTCTTGTGTTTCATATAGTAAATGGATTGAAGTGAGGGTCTCAATCTTGGATGCACATTGTCCCTGGCTTGAGAGAGATCGAGCCAAACCCCTATACTTTCCACTACATCTCTTCATATGGGGGAAATGATGTGGAAAGGACCCCTCCCAATGGGGATGCATTTCCAGCCACATAATCCCCAAACAATGGCTAATCTTTATTCCAAGTGCTCGGTCTTCCAATGTTTTTGACCAGAGGGAAACACCACTCTTATGATGATCAAAAATCCACAAATCTGAGACCTATCAAGAATCAAATCCTGATTGATGTGAATATGGTCCAAATTACCTCATTTGAAAGATTTTTTCATCAACACCATCCTTTCTTGAGGAAAAAAAATCATTTTGTATCCCTAGATATAACTCCATGAGAATGACAGGTAAACGCCTTTAGATCATCTGATCCTGGCTTCACCAATGGATTAACTTCACATGTCTCCAGTCCATGGGGGAAGGAAGCAGAAATATCATCCAACCCCGCATCTATATTCCTAAAAAGAAGACTAGGGAGAGATGAAACATCAGCAACAACCTTGTGGGAGTCGAATCTACCTTGAGTAAAAAATGATTCATCAGAAGCATCTCAATTCAAAGGCACCATGAGTAAAAAACCCTAGACACCATCAAGAGAATTTGAGAGCTACTCCCATAGAATACCCATCTATAATTATAATTATAAATAAATATATTTATAAATATTTGTATATAATTATAAATATATTTATATAATTATATATATGTAATTATATATATATAAATATTTAAATTTAAATAATTATAAATATATATAATTATAAATATGACAAATATATTTATTATTTAAACATATTTATTAAAATTTTATAAATATTTAAATATATATATATTTATTTTAAAAAATATTTTTCTAAAAAAATTATATATTATTTATAATTTTATAATTAACTATTTAATTACATGTCCTACATACACATGTACTCGTGGTATATATATATATATATATACATCCCACATACAAGTGTACATATATATGCATACACATACATGCATCAGTACATGTACACCATCTATATATACACATGCACAAAACATAGCCACACACACAACATAATGCATACACATATATGCACATAGACATTGATATATGTGTGTGTCTGTGTGTGTGTGTGTGTTCAAATAAAACATATTAACATTACATCATTTATATTTAAAAAAATGTTTGAATTATTATAATATATACATTAATATATCAAATTAATATTACTTATATAAATTATTTTTTTAATTAATGTTTATAAATAAAAATTAATTTTTTAATATAAATATGATAATTATATATATATTAATAGTATTTTTTTATTAAAATTTGTTATCAGTGTTAAGAAAAATGATGATGGTCATTATAAGTATTAAATTCTAGTATAAAAAATGTGATCTTTATCTATGGTTTAAATTCATTTTTAAAGTTCCCAAATGTTTGATTCGAGATAAGTGTCTCTAGTATCCAAAAATTATGTGGAGGTGATTATTAAATTTTATAGACAATGGCACTCCACACATCAATCAGTGTGAGATATATTATAAAAATAGAAGGGCATCAAAGCCCCCCAACCAATACCCACCCCATGAAACATATCACCAGATCTCAAAAACACTAAAAAATAAAATTCGACCGAACAATGAAACCCAAATGATCATTCAATCATTCCCTTTCTCGCCTACTAACCAGACAGTCCTATGGTTATGGGTCTCAATGGGAAATTGATTTTAGAAGTAAAGATAATGTCTCTAGATAATAAGTTTTATGCCATGTTCAAGGAGAAGCCCCACAACATCTCCAAAGGTGTTGGGAAGTTTTCGGCCGTCTAGTTGCATGAGGGCTCATGGGCTGACCATGGCTGTGTCAAAACTTGGACCTATGTTCTTCCCAATATGAGCTCTTGGTTTTGAGTCTTGTTGTTATATTATTTGAGATCAGATGTTTGTTTACTGAAAAGTGATGGTCATTGATTGGGGGTTTTTTTAAATGGAGTTTTTATTTTTTAAAAGGGATATGGTTGGGGATATTTTAAAAAATTGGTATGGAGAAGCATGAACCTCATTCACACTTCTCCTCTCACCAATAATCATGTGTGAATTATCTAAAAGAAAAGTTAAAGGGGTTCTCTATTCCACCATAATTTTTTTAATAATATATATTACTAAATATATATACTCGAACGGCGCAAACCATGGGTTAATCACATGATTCCAAAATTTATTGAAAATGAAAGACCAAACATACACGAGGAGATTGGGATTTACAACATGTGAAGAACCGCCTCAAAACAAATAGAAATTCATCTATGGGATTGGCCACTTCCCCTTCCTCTCGGATGATGACCCCTCCTCCGTGTTTTGGGTTGGTCCCACTCACCTTCATTTTCATTTGATAGTATTGGATTTTGGGTCAGACCTGAGCCCTCCAAAATAGAATTATCAGTATCATCCCCTTAAGATCTTATATAAATAGGGAGAGGTCCATGGACACTTCCGAACTCCTCACTGAAGAACTCCTTACTTTTAGACTTGTTTAAAATTCCAGACATGCTAGTATTGTTTCTACCAGATTTCATGGGACAAGGACTCTAGACACTAGAATCATCTTGCACCGCATCCACCCAAGAAGTACAATCCTACCCATATCCATCTAGGACCTCCTCAATAGGCGTATCCTTCCTCTTATCCTCAACTGCTTTAGACGGTTTAGCCTACACACAATATTCAACAACACTTTTTTTCTTCCCTTTGCGATCAAAAGGGGAAATCAATATTTCCTCCTGATCCAATTTCATGTTGATTGCAACCTAAGTGGAACATTCTTTATCAGACTCCACATGAACAACACCATGTTCCTAAGATAGACCATGTTTTGTAAGTGTTGGTGTCTTAAGAACCAACTGATTTGTACTTTGATTCCATAAATGTTCACTTATTATATATTGTTCATTGTTCTGCATGTCTGTAATATAATAATTTCCTGGAATATTTATTGCATTGATAAGGTCATGGAAGATCCCCGCTATGATGAGAACCTTGAAATGATATAACAATATTCTTAAATAAAGTTCTACGGTTGGATGACATACTATGATAGGACACATAGTATACAGACCGTCATGTGCGAGTACTCGTAAGAAGACGAGACTCTCTCTCATGGAGTTCACACTTGGTAATCTCCAAGATTGGAGATTATGATAATAGACCCGCCAGTAGTAATTCCACATGTCTTGGTGTCATCGAACATTGATATCTACGAGCGTGTGTAATGGTCCTTAGAATGGAAGATTATCATTAACTCGTGTCATGACTCGCGCACTTAGATTTACTGATGAAAACTATCACGCAGACAGTTGGCGGGAAGTAGGGTACATTGGCTGCGTCACGAGTGACATGTTGTTAATGGATAAGTCGAGGAAGGATTTTCCCCTTCCATTTATGGAAGTTGATATCTTGTCCCTTTGATTGAAATAGAACTGTCGCATTAAATTCCATGGCCATGGTGTGAACGAAGAGTTTATTTCAGGTTGTCAAAGAATGACAGATCAAGCATATAGGTTTATGAAACTACCATGAAACCTACTTGATGAGATATCGAGACAAAGGGATTAAATTACACAGTAAGCGTTCATATGAGGTGATACGTTAATGCGGTGTCAACTTATTTCTCTTGGGTGCCTTGACCCATTTCTAGACAGTAATCTTGGAATTTAGGAAAGCTCGCCTAATGCCAATGAGAAAGAGGCCTAGAGGGTCACACACTAAGTGTATTCAAGTATCTCAAGTAGAATAAAGATTATTCTCGTACGTGGTTTAATAATTATTCAAGGAAGACTTAATCTTTTTAATGATTAGAGGAAGAAGGAAATGAAAAACAAGATATACACGCCGTGCATTAAAGATTACACGTCGTGTAGTTTTTCATGGAAAACAAGTACACGCCGTGTATTAATTATTACACGCTGTGTAGTTTTCTTTATGGAAAAGAAATGAATAAATGAAAACAAGATATACACGCTGTATACATTGAATGTACACTCCGTGTATTTTTCAATGAAAACAAGTACATGCCGTGTATTTATTAATACACGCCGTGTAGTTTTTCCAGTCGGGATTTAGAGGATATAATATTTTTTTAAATGATATTTATTATAATCAGCATGGGAGCTTGTCAAGGAATTAATTATTCGACATGGGGTTTTAAATAAGAGTCAATGAAATAAATAAAATGTTTAACACGTTTATTTATTGTCATAACTCTACAACCTCAAACTTGATTATAAATATCCTCACAACCCCAACTCTTTTCCTACAGACAAGAGAATCGTTGTGCACAACAACTCTGGATAATTCTTTCAAGGCCGAAAGAACCTCTTCCTCCAAGAACGCTCTCAAGACTGAGAGAGATCCTCTTCCATCGGATCAAGATGATCTAAGGTGGACAATGTAAGCAAAGGTTTCTCCACGCTAGCACCCAGAGACTCCTTTGGCGACGTCCTGAGATACGAGGTATACTTGTGGATCACCGCTAGAGGAAGTCTACACTTGGCTTCTGCGACACAACTACAAATCACATCGGAACGTGATATACAACATCAACGAAGAAAGAACACCCAAAATATATTTCTTTTAAATTGATTAAATTAATTATAATCAACCAGTAACGATCCTAATTTGTGGTTCCGGGACTTTCCTTTTCTTTTTCCATTTCTATGATTCGATCCGTGGAGACTGTCATTTATCATCGTATTGATCCCGGATTGATCATTGTTAATGACAAAAAGCCAAGTGGGAACATCCACCCACGCACTTCCGCTGCGCCCGGAACCTTCAAATGGTATCAGAGCGAGGTTACAACGTTGATTATAGTTATTTAATTTTTGTTGATAATTTATGTATTTATATTTGATTCAATTCAAAATAAATCGTTCTATAAATATGAATAAACGAGATCTATTCTTCCTCCTTCGTTTCTCGATTCATATCACAGAAAAGACCTTTTAATTTTAATTTTTGATTAAAATAAAAATGAGGAACTCATTCGGAGGAGCTGCTCTTTCTGTCTGTACAACACGGGATTACACGGCGTGTAATTAAAACTACATGCTGTGTACTTGGGTTCAACGAACTAGCACTGGTCCGCCAAACCACGCCGTGTGAATTGAATATGCCTAAGTATTAATCATGTCGTGTTGACCAGAATTGAATGGCGCGTGGAAACCGGAATACATGACGTGTATGTTGGAGAAACACATCGTGTAGTCCATTCCGGACCAGGTGAAACCATGTACAAGGATAAGCCGCGTACCGCGTACATGGGGTTGCCAGGCTGGTTACCGCGTAACAAGGAAGTACACGCCGTGTATGATTTATCTACACACCGTGTACTCCAAAATTTCCAAAGTACAGAAAACACGCCAAATCCCCCGGCGTGTAATTTGGATAAAGGGTGAAAAGAAATACACGCCGTGTAATTATAAACTACACGCCATTTACTTTCCAGAAATGGAATTTCACTAGGTTTCCTCCAATGTACAAAGACCCGTACAAGGAATATGGATGAGAAGAATCTCAAGGAAATTCAGAAAGGTATTTAAGATAAATAATTGATTAATTATAAGATCATAATTAATTGAATTCGAGAAAGACTTATCTTAAATGAAAGAACGATTAAAAGAATTTGAATTCTAAATATGTGTAAATGTCGTTGCATGCTATGGATGATCATGAGCTAGACCAAAGACCCTTTGTATGTGTATGGTTTCATTTAAATTTATTTAATTTAAATTTGTTGGCCTGTGAGCCTTCTTCCAATAAAATGTAGGGCCTGTGTGCCCATGGTTTCTTTAATGTAAACCCATGTAATGGAGGATCTCCCCAAGCCATAGGAGACGGTTCAAATCCCGAAGCTGTGGCGAAACCAACGCAAGAAGATACAAAGTTGGACATGTGGGAGCTGAAAAACATGAACCATCAGGTTCAAGGTGTTTTCCCTAGGTCAGGGTTAGCTTATCAAAACTGCTAGATAAGCTAACCAATAGAATCTCATGATCATGCCATATTATTTTATTTCTATCTAAATTGCATGGTTTATTTATTATGTATGTTTTGTCACAATCACATAGCTAATAAAATGAACAAGCATGCAAAGATGGAATAAAATAAAAACCGTACTATGCGTAAACATTATCAGAACATGGTTAATCACATAAGAAAGAATCACTTAATATTAAAAAGCATGTGATAATACAAAACTATGCATAAAGAATAAAATCCCTCAAATACCATATTAAGTCAGACTAAGCCTTCTGTTACTTGATTAAGGGCAAGACTCAATAAAACTATGTGTTTGACCAACCCTTGTTGGGACACTTATTTTTATAAAGGAAGCCCTTATGAAAGGTTTCGGGTTGACTTAACCATATTACATCAAGAGGAGTATCCCTTGCTAGACTTGATGTAATATTGGAGGCAAGAGTTGAGGAAATCCAAGTCAGGATTTTAGGATTGGGGAGTCCACTCAACAGATCAAGGAATTGTAAGCTCACAATTGTCAAAGACCTGCCTACCTAAATAACTTCAAATAGCTTGATCAACCCTTGTTGGGGTTATGCGAAGGGGAATATGGATCCTTGCCAATATAATGTCAAAGCAACTGGACATTTCGAGTTCAATGGTGAGGTCCATTGGGACTTGATAAAATAGTGGGAGAATGTTGACGCTCCTTTCGTCACGGAATCTAAAGTTCGGAAAAGGGAATATCTGAGCTCAAAGTGATTAATCCTTTGAAGAAACATCAAAAAATCGACAAAGGGATGAAAAAGGAGAACATTGCCCATGTATCGCGCAAGTTCCATCTTGGTCGCGCAAGTCTACTTGCGCGCCGCCTTAACACTTGCGCGACCCCTCATGGTCGTGCAAGATACTTGCGCGACAGATATGGTAACCGCCCAGTAACCGCCCGGGGTCTTCTTTTGCCTATAAATAGACCCTGTGGGCCCCCCATTCGAGAAGATCTATTCCCAGAAACTCGGATCAAAGCTCCTGACGCCCAAGTCTCTTCTCAAAGCTTCCAGAACACTTCTAAGGTAATTTCTTACCTAGAATGGAAGATCTAAAGGGAAGAAGGAAGGCCTAAGTGTTGAAACTTATCAAACACTTGCGCGCCGACTTAATTCCTTCAATATAACTTGCGCGTCCCTCTTCTGGAAGAACCTCAAGAGGATGGGAAAGGGTTTAATAAAGAGTCGCTCAAGTAATTCAACCCTGGTTGAAAATCGCGCAAGTATCCCTTATGTCGCGCAAGTATACTTGCACGACCAATACTTGCGCGCCGCCTCAGGACTTGCGCGACCTTCAATACTTGCGCGCCCCTATCTTTTTGGGTGCCCATCTTGCCCTTTTTCACCCCTCTTAAGCCATTTTCACCCTTCCTATTCAAGATTCAGTCTTCAAGATACTTTTCAAAGCCATTTATGGAATGATTTCTTGATTTGACATCCTTATCTGAAAGGAATTATGTGAAATATCTCTCAAAACCTAATGATTTAAACATCTTTATATCACCAAAGATTGAGAGTTCATTCATTTCAACCTCATCCTTTAAGATGAGAGAATCCTAACCTGGGTTTCCTTTTCAGGAATAATCCCCAGTTATAAAACCTTTAAACTTGGGCATCTTCCTTAAGAATAAGCCCCAATCAAAGTCCTTTAATCTTGGGCATCCTCCTCAGGAGTAAGCCCCAAACCTTAATCCCTAACCTGGGTCTCCTTTTCAGGAATAAAGACTCAGTCATAACCTTGGGCTTCCTTTTTAGGAGTAAGCCCCAAGTCCCCTAACCTAGGCTTCCTTCTCAGGAATAAGTCCTAGTCATAAATCTTGGGCATCTTTCTTAAGAGTAAGCCCCAAGTCTCTTAAAATTTCTCTTAACCAGTCATAAATTTCCTTTGATTTGGGTTTCCTTTTCAGGAATAAAACCCAATCATAAGTCCCCTCCTAACTTGGGCATCCTCCTTAGGAGTAAGCCCCAAGATTAGAGTATTCAAATCTCCATGAAGCACATATAACTTTGTGGACCCTGTTCATGGATTTTCTTCCTAAAAGTAAATCCTAAACCTTCATCTATCTGGGCAGTCATCCATACATAAGCCCCAAACAAAATTCTTATGATTGCATCCTTCATGGCACAATTGTCTAAATTTTACCAATACCTCTTGTTTCTCATACCGAGCATGACTCACGTGAGCTTAGAGTGTAAAAGTAATTATGACATTCATCTTTGAGCCATCAATCATAAAATATCATATCCCATTCCTCGAACTACGTGGATTCTGATTCCTTTTTTCAAAACAAAGGATACGTAGGTAGCCCATTCATGGGTTCGATCCCAACATTGAAATAATCTCTGTCCTTCTGAATGACGATAAACTTCAAGTGCCCCACTGAGTGGCTTTAAAACCAGCCTGGTCATCAAAATGACCAAGAGACTTTTATATAAATGTTTTGAAGGATACCATTGACCAAGAATCTCTAAACAAATATAGATGATTCTATATTGATGAAGAACCTCGAATACATATAAAAGATTCTCTAAATTTCTTGCATATTTAATCATTGATTGTTAAAACTAAAGGAAAGCTCATTTTATACTTGGTAATGTAATAAGGATTCACGAACTTAACTTAAATCTATAAAGAGAGTCCCGGAGTAGACAATAATTCCCCTCAAAAAAGTGTGATGAGTCCGACCTCCCATCCTCTCGACCAATGCAAATTCCTAAGCCTCATTAGCCCACAAGCTAATGAGCGCCTGCCTTTGGAAAGTAGGTCCAAAAGGATGTGGAATCATTGGATGTTTCCGGTTCTACGAACAAACCCGTTAGAAACCGATCGGAACGTTTGAATCTCCCGTCCAGGAGGTCATCCCCGGATTCCGCGCGAAACAAAAAATGGTGAACCCGACGTGAATCCTTAACCAAGTTAAAGTGATGTTCTTCTTATCTGTTAGGCCCTTTGCGCCAACAAGGCAATCATTGACATATGATCATCCAAAAGATGCAGTAGCCGGATTCATCTTGATTATGTCTGTTACATGAAAAATGCACTCTTTTTTCAAGATCTTCTACAAAAATGGCTTTCCTTAAATTCACCCCTGTGAATACTGCTGCTGGGAACACCTCTACTGTGAGGTCTGCTGCTGTGAAAACCGATGCTGCTACTCCTGCTGGAACGTCATCTGCTCTGAGGATGACATCACCAACTCAGCGTATTCAACGCTGTGTTTCAAATGCACTGGTTAAGGAGTACCGTCGCAACGGTACTATCCCAACTCTGGAGGCCGCTCGTCAAGCCCTCCAAGTTAACAATTCTACCTGGTCGTCTGGACAACGGCGACCAGCAATCACGAAGCAGGCGGTGCTGACTACCGTCTCCAACCGTTTCGGGTCGTTATCCCCGGAACGCAATTTCCATTCACTCCCTTATTCTGAGGAAGTGAATGAGCAGGTCCCGCGGGACCTTAATTCAAAGAGACAGGAGTCCTTCTCAAGGGCTCCCATCAACAATCGCCGCCAGACTCGTGCGGTAGTGCACCCTCAACATGATGAGGGTACCGGCTCCAGGCATTCAGCTCAGGTTCCTCGAACCCGAGCAGGCAAGATGAATCACCAGAGACGGAATCCGGTTAATAATAGGCAGGTTGTCATCCCTGCCATCTCCGGAGAAGTCCACCAACCTAACTTGGTGGCAAATAACGAGCAGGCATACACACCTGTTCGTTTTAATCCCGCTGTCCAGCAGACTCGTCTGGCAGCATCAAGCCGATCCCGCCAGGCAATTCCGGCGGAGTACCATAGGCAGGAACATACACCTGCTTATACATCAGCAGTTAGTCAGCAGGCTCGTCTGACTACATATGATGGATCTCGTCAACCGCGTTTGGCAAAGTGTAATCAGCAGGCACATACACCTGCTGATACTAATCAAGTCTACCAACAGTCTCGCTTGGTAGCACCCGGAGAAGTCAGTCGGAAAGTCCCGACGACAAACAGGAGGCAGACTAAACTCTCTGCCTCCACACTTGAGTACTGTCAGGATTCACTGACAGGAAAAGGAGGACAGGAGCAGGCACATACACCTACTCCAAGCCCGGAATGGACGTATATCCCTGTTCCGGCGGCTGAAGTCACCAAACATATTTTGTCAATGGTGAAAGAGCAGAAGCAAATTCCTGCTCATATTCTGGATGCTTGCCAGGATATCATAACAGCTTCAGCTTCATCTCAGGGACAGACACATAAATCTATCCCTAGCAGTGGAGTGACACATCAACAATTCACTCCGGAACAGACACACACATCTGTTCCAGTCCAAGAGGGTTGTGGGGCCTACTCCCCCATATCATATGGACAACCAAGTCAGGCACATACACCTGATTTGAGCGATGATCGTCAGCCTAACCTGACCATTTTCCTGATCAGGCACATACACCTGCTCAGAGCAATCACTTTCGTCATCAAGTGATTTCTAAAGCGAGTAAGAAGGCATCTAAGAAAAAGATCCGCCCAGCACAGTCAGGAGATCAAAGGCCAATCTGTAACAAGGCCTTGCTCGATGCTGGAGTTCTTGAAGCCCTCAGACATTTATCTGTCGGAATTCAAGATTATACTCCCTCAGTTCCCAATAACAGGAACATTAATCCCGAAGGTCTTCAACAGACACTTCCTCATGAAGACTTGCTTCATGAAAATTCGGTCAATCTTGAAGTTTCTTCTTCAGATGAGAACCACAGGAACCCTCTGTGTGGTCAGAAGACCAAGGAGCAAGAGATATCATCTTTTGCTGTAACCCATCATGAAGGTCCTCCTCATGGTGATGAACTTCGCTGCGAAAGTCCTCTCCGCAGTAGTGATTCACATTGTCTCGAAAATTCTTCAGAAGGCAATGTAGTGACGAGAAAGCCCTCCTATCTCGAGGCACTTGCAAACGTAAAACCAGTCATGTCTGAAGTTTTACTATCGGCAGGTGAAACTCTTTCTCCATCAGAAGATAGCTTGGGGTTCAGGTTATTCTCCGAACCTTCCCTAGGTCATTTATCTTCCAGCATGAATAGTGATTCCTCTACCAATCTTGTTGAATCCGATGAAGCAACAAGGAAACACCAACTCTGGTCCAAACAGGTAGAAGAATCTTCATTTAATGATAAAGAGGAAATGCTGAACATGAGGAAAAAACTGGCAAAAGGTGAAGTACCAGTCATGTTTTGGCCTTTGGCTGACTGCCAGTACGACATTCCAAAAATGTTGACGGATGATGGAATCCATGATATTCGTCTCAACATATGGAAAACTCTTTGTCAATTAAAGATGAAGGTATTATCTTACGATGAATATGAAAATCATCTTAAGATAATAGAAGGGTTACAACTCCAGATTGATTTGGCATCTCTATCAGTCTCTCGGTATCCGAAGGCTGAAAAGCAATAGAGAACCCTTCAACGTTCATGCCTTGGCGCGCTGAGAAAATTGCGTCAGTTAATTTCCAATGCTCCATCTAATGTTCATATCAGAGGATGGGGTATTCACGGAGCACTACATTTCACAGTGCTTTCCGGTCAGCAAAGCCCGCCGAAAATGGTCTCATGCAATGTTATTGCCCATGGCCGGCCACAGTCAATGGGCTTTGTTCATAATCAAAATCTTGCTCGAGATCAAGCTTCAACTAGTTCCTCTCAAAATCAAGTATATAGAGAACAGGTTGTTGAATTGCTCCTACATCAAGCAGGCGAGAATATTGCGCAAGCCTCTCGTCTGGAGCAAACACGTCATCAAATGACAGAAGTTTCGGAAATCATCCAACGGTCTGTTGAACCAGGTGATAAAAGTGGATACAGGTTAATGCATCCAGCTAATTTCCGAACTAAGATCCGCAAGATCAAGAGAGATTTCAAGAAGATCTCAGACATAGCATGTCAAGAGACACCCCAGCTTGCCAGACTGGGGACTTCTCTAACCCAACCCTCAGAATCAACGAATGGGATTCGAGGAGTTGAGCAGAAGCAACAGGAACACCCCCAGTCCACCGGACTGGGGACTTTTTCAAATCTTCAATCCCTCCCTCAGAGAAAGTCAGTATTCTCTCGATTAGGGAATAAGCCTCAAGAGGAACGAAGAGCCAAGATGTCAGGAGATTCTCTCCAAGTGACGGTTCACAAAGAAATTCCTAAGGGGTCAAGTCAACGGAATGCCATGTCTTATCATGGACATAAAAGGAGACAATATCATAGAAATGCTGATAGAAAGGATTTCATGAAATATGCATCCATTAATGTCATCACTGCCGTTGCTGCTGATTCACCAGATGAGGCTCAATCAGAGGGATCAGATGAAGAGGTTCCTGCTCAAGAAGTTGCGCACACAGACCTAAATGAAGAAGGTGTGCGCACACGTAATCAAAGGCTTACCCAAAATTTGGGTATTCCTTCAAGTAACCCACTTCCCCCTCTCCGAAAAGGATCCAATAAGGGGAAAGGAAAGAATCAGGTTACTTCTCACCCTTCCTCTGAAGGAGGTCAATCGCTCTCATTAGAGCAAAGATTTGCACAACAGGAGGAAGAAATGAAAGAATTAAGAAGGTTGAATGCAGAACTACTTCAGAGTAGTCTTCTTCTTAAGAATGCTGAAGTCCGACAGCCGAAGGAATTTGTTGTAACTACTGAGATGGATCAGGAATATCCTCCTTTATCAGTACACCCACAGAGGTCTAATCCTACGGGTCAAACGCAATAACGGTTGGCAGCACTACCATTAGTTGCAGCACCAACCTCCACGGCTGTCCAAGCTCCATTAATTGCACCTACCCAAAACCAAGTTCAACCTGACGTTTCTCAAAAGTTAATAACTACTATTGAGTCATTAACAGCTCGGTTAGAAACTATGGGAGGGAAACGGGCGCAAGTTCAACCTGAAAAGAAAGTTTACCCTGAATGGGTAGATTCAATTTCTCCTCCATCCAGTTTTGGAAACCCTATTTTCCCTACTTTAAATGGATCAGGCGACCCTGAACAACATTTGACACATTACGTATCTTGTTGTGATCCTATGATGGGAACTCCAGAACAACAAGAAGCAGTGAAACTCAGATGCTTCGTGCGAACCTTGCAAGGACCAGCTTTTGTCTGGTATACAAGCTTGAAATCCCGGTCAGTCATCGGATGGGAGGATCTTCGTCAAAAATTCCTTCTTCAGTTCAGCTCAACTTTGCCAAAAACGACAGTTTTCGATCTTACAAACTGCAAGCAAAGGGAGAATGAAAGAGTCTCTGATTTCATTGCTCGTTGGAAGGGATTAACGTATTCCTTGAGTTTATCACTCCCTCAGGAGGAATTATTGCCAATCTGTGTGGCAAATTTGCGTGACGAATTACGCACGCCATTGATCCCTGTGAAATACACAGGAGGGTTTCGAGACCTTACTTCAATCGCTCAACAGATTGAAGATTCCCTTATGCAGGCTAAGGTTAAATCTCGTGTAATTCCATCAGCTCCAGGAAGAAGAATGGGTAAAGCAGAAACTGCTACAGTTATGCTTAAACAGGCACCTGTACCTATTTCTACTTCAAAACCTTCATCTTCTCGAAGGGCTCCACCTCCTGAACGCCAACAACAAAGGCTGTTTCGTCCAAATGATCAAAAAGATCAACGACGAAAACAATTTGAGGATATGAAGAGTAAAACATACTCTTTCCGAAGTGAGCAAGTTCCTGGTTACTTCATTTCAGCTCTGGAAAATAATTTGGTTCAATTACCAGTGCCGAAGAGACCAAACAAGGAAGGAGATGAAGACCGTCCCAATTATTGTCCCTTTCATCAAATGTTGGGACATCCCATCCAGGAGTGTTTTGTCTTTAAAGACCTCCTACAAAAGATGGTTGACTTGGGACAAGTCAAATTGAAGGGTTCTTCAGCTCATGTAGCGTGTATTACCGCTACAGATCCAGAGGAAGGAGGCGAGTGGCAGGAAGTCAAAAGCAAAACTGCGAAAAAATATGATGATTGGATGGTCAGAAAGACAATCAATCGGACCCATTCCATTTTGCGAACACAATTGAAGAAGCCAATTGTGTCTCCTACAAAAGCTGCAGTAAAGCCTCCATCAAAGGACAAATCCTCAAAAGGGCAGTGTAATTCAAAGAAGAAAGAGGAATCAGGAGAAGATGAGTATGTATCAAAGCCTAAATTGTCTTTGACTCTGGCAGATTTCATGCCATCTACTTCAAAGTCACGGGCACCGTCCCACCAAACGGCACAGCCTAAACAGGCCAACCAGGCAGAGTCTTTATCAGACGAAGAATTGATCTTTGGTTCTGTTAATATGATTCAATTAACAGATTCATATTCCAGTCTTGATGAGCCTGAATT
This sequence comes from Viscum album, assembly GCA_963277665.1. Taxonomy (NCBI): domain Eukaryota; kingdom Viridiplantae; phylum Streptophyta; class Magnoliopsida; order Santalales; family Viscaceae; genus Viscum; species Viscum album. The sequence goes on from CAUJRU010000187.1 coordinate 319,598, forward strand.
CCCTGTATCAAATAAAGGAACCCGAGGAAGTTCTAGAGGTTCAGGATATAGGGGAAGACGTGGATCTTTCCGAAACCACTACTCTAATTCTACCCCTGCTAGCACTGTATATGCAGCAGAAACTCGTGGTAGAGCCCTTCAGCGAGCTCAAAATGAACAAGCAAGTTCTTCTGCTAATGGCCAACTCAGCTTCGGCACAATTATTTTGGAAGACCGATTAAAGGTTCCATCTTCTTTATCTCAGCAAGCAAATGGATCTAATCAGTCTAATTTTCCAAAACCAAAGATGTTGCCAACTTCAATACAAGATGCATCAGCTTCCAAAGCATCTGCTTCCAAGATACCTGCTAAACCACATATTCCTATTGGGAAACGCAGGCCTCTAGATCAAAAGTATGATATATTGAAACACTTGGCCCAAGTACCAGCCAAATTATCAATTTTGGATGCTTTGAATCTATCAAGAGATCTTCGGGAAGCACTCATCGAAGCTTTGTCAAGTCCTCAAGAGTTCGAAGCTGAGATTGCTGCAGCTGAAATTTATCACATAGAGAATAATCCTGCAGAATGCCATGCAGTGATATCTTTTACTGATAAAGATGAGGATGATGTTGTGCATGGGCACATAAAACCTTTGTACTTATCTGGAAAAGTCAATGGTATAGATGTTCGAAGAGCTTTCATTGACAATGGTTCAGGAGTCAACCTCATGCCCATTCGCACACTTCGTCGATTGGGCCTCACAGAATCTGATTTATCTCCTTTTACCATGATGTTGCAAGGATATGATAAAAATGAACAAGAACCACTGGGAGAAGTTACGCTCAGAACTCAGTTTGGAGATCTTGTTTCCAATTCAGATTTCATGATTGTCGATCAAGACTCAGCTTTCAATATCTTGCTTGGAAGACCCTGGTTACATCAGCATGCAGCTATTCCGTCATCATATCATCAATGTCTCAAATACTGTTTTGATGGTCAAGTTGGAACATTATATGGTGATAAGGCCCCGTTCAAAACATGTGAGTCTCAATACATTGAGGCGGAATTTTATCACATGAAAGGAAGAGAAAAATCTACAATGAAGGAAATTACCAAAGTTAATGCTCCATATGGTTTGGAAAAAATTCCAATAAATCCATTTTTACATGTGAGTACAGATTATGTGTTACCTATCAGTCAAATTGACAAAATAGGCCCAAATCAAAATACTCTTATGGAAAGATCCATAATGTCAATTACGGCAATCGAGCCAGACAACATGGGAGAAATTGGTAACTTACCAAGCAATGATGAAAGCATAATTGGTGACGTTTTTATTTCGTCTGCTGAAATCCAACAAGTCTATACTTCGCTAATCAGGCCAGAAGAAGTTATAGCAACACCAGAGGTGAATGTTGATGTCGATTCTCAATCCATCATCTCCTCTTTATTTCCCAAAGAAGACCCTTTTTCATCAATAGGGACGGAAATGGAAGCTTCTTCTTCAAAATGTGAAAATTTTGACATCTCTTATGATCATGAGAATTTCGTCTTTTCATCTACTTTGCAAGTAGAAACGGAAGATATAACACATGATGAAGAGGAAGAGGAAGATCTTAGAGATGCTCCTCCATCATTTGAAGAGGGTATCTCTACCACTGTGGATGAACTCAGAGAAGTAAATCTGGGTACAGAGAAAGATCCACGCCCCACTTTAATTAGTGCGGCCATGACCTTTGAAGAACAAGAGATGTATATTTCTTTTCTAAAGCAAAATAAAGATATCTTTGCTTGGAATTATACAGAGATGCCTGGCCTTGATCCTGATGTTGCCACCCATCATTTGGGTTTGCCAAAAGAACATCGAGGATTCAAACAAGCCGCGAGAAGAACACACCCAACCTATGCTTCCAAAATCGAGGCTGAAGTGGATAAGCTTATTAAAGCTAACTTCGTCAGAGAAGTTCAATATCCCAAGTGGTTGGCTAATATTGTCCCAGTAAAGAAAAAGAACGGACAAATTAGGGTTTGCATCGATTTCAGAGATCTTAATCGGTATTGTCCCAAAGATGATTTTCCAGTTCCGATTACAGAACTCTTAATTGATGCGACGGCTGGCTATGAAGTACTTTCTTTCATGGATGGATATTCTGGATATAATCAGATCCGAATGGCCCCAGAAGATGAGGAATATACAGCCTTCAGAGCTCCTCAAGGTGTGTTTTGTTACCGAGTGATGCCCTTTGGTTTAAAGAATGCAGGTGCAACATATCAACGCGCCATGCATCGTATCTTCAAACCTTTTCTAGGGAAATTTGTTGAATGCTATGTAGATGATTTGGTGGTTAAATCCAAACAACGTTTTGATCACTTGGCTGATTTGGAAATCATATTTCACAAGCTTCGACAACATAATTTGAAGATGAACCCCTTAAAATGTGCTTTTGGGGTAACCTCAGGAAAATTCCTCGGCTTTGTTGTACGCCATCGTGGTATTGAAGTCGATCCTGAGAAGACCAAATCAATCCTTGGTATGTCACCTCCTCAGAATTTGAAAGAATTAAGAGGACTTCAAGGACACTTAGCCTATATTCGGCGTTTCATCGCCAATTTGGCAGGCAAAAGTTTACCTTTTACCAAATTATTGAAGAAAGGAGTCACTTACCAGTGGACTAAAGAATGTCAAGAAGAATTTGATGTTCTCAAGAAATACCTCTTAAGTCCACCAGTACTCATGCCACCTGTTGAGGGTAGACCTCTTATCCTCTATGTGACAGCTTTAGAGCGATCATTGGGTGCCTTTCTCGCTCAAAAGAATGATGCTGGGAATGAAAATAGTCTCTACTATCTCAGTAGAACTATGCTTGAAGCAGAAACCCGGTATTCGAGTATTGAAAAATGCTGCCTAGCATTAATCTTTGCAGTTCAGAAACTGAGACACTACCTGCAACATCACGAGGTCCAATTGGTATCTCGTAATAATCCACTCAAATTCATCCTTAGTCGTCCAATGCTTACAGGACGTCTGGCAAGGTGGGCGGTTATTCTACAGCAGTTCGACATTCAATATGTGTCTCAAAAGGCAATTAAGGGCCAAGCTCTGGCTGATTTCCTGGCTGAACACCCTTCAGTGGAAGACACATATTCAGATATCGAACTCCCTGATGAGGAAGTTTTTTCTATTCAAGAGAATCCTCAAACATGGGAAATGTATTTTGATGGTGCTTCTAGAAGTCCAACAGGGAAGAAAATGGAAAATCCTAAATTCAACAAAGTTGGTTTAGGAATTGTGCTCATTTCTCCAGATAAGGCAGTGTTACCTTATTCCTTTTTGTTGTGGGAAGGCGGTACCAATAATGAAGCTGAATACCAAGCTCTCATTGCAGGCTTGGAGTTAGCGCTTCAAGCACAAGTGAATCACTTAAAGGTAAAAGGTGATTCAGACCTGGTAATCAAACAAGTCAATGGGGATTATGCCATCAGAAAAGAAGAATTAATCCCTTTGTATGATTACGTCAGAGAGTTAATGTCGGAATTCCCTTCAGAACCGACATTTTCTTATGTCCCAAGATCACAAAATGCTCAAGCTGATGCACTGGCTAATATAGCCACAGCTTTAGCAGATCCAAATCGGGACGAGACAACCATCGGTATTGCCCACCGTCGTGCAATTTCACCTTATGTTCAAGTCAGAACAGAGGAAATTAATGAAATTAGTCCCATTCCTGAACCATATGGTCATACTACAGGATGGATGTCACCTATCAGGGAATACCTTCAAAATGGAACACTTCCACCTGATAGAGACAAGAGAGAACAAATTCGGCGACGTGTGGTCAATTTTACTCTTTATGATGGTCCAAACCACCTCGAGAAAATTCTCTACAAACGTGGTTTTGATGGAGTTCTCTTCAGATGTATTGATGGTGAAGAGACAATGGCTGTCATAAAAGAAGTGCATGCAGGAGTCTGTGGTGCCCACCAGTCTGGACATAGATTGTCTGATCAAATTCGAAGACTTGGATACTTCTGGCCTTCAATGATACAAGATTGTGTTAATTTCACAAAGAAGTGTCATTCATGCCAAGTATATGCCAATTTCATTCATCAACCTCCAGAGTTGCTTCATACAGCTAAATACTCATGGCCATTTTCCACATGGGGAATGGATGTGGTGGGACCTTACCCTTCAGCTACGGCCAAGCAGTTTAAGTACATTCTTACTGCTACTGATTTCTTTTCCAAATGGGCAGAGGCAGTACCTCTCAAAGAAGTCAGTTCTAAATGCATTGTTAGCTTCATCAAGTCTAACATCATTACTAGATTTGGTGTCCCTCATACCATATTGACAGACAACGGCACCAACTTCTGTTCTTCTGAGGTAAAGAGATTGTATCAAGAATACAACATTAAGTCCAACCATTCATCTCGATATCATGCAGCGGCTAATGGCCAGATAGAGGCCTTCAACAAGACTCTTTCAAATATACTGCAAAAGATGGTGGATAAAGATAAGAGGTCATGGCCTGATAAACTCTATCATGCTTTATGGGCTTATCGGACTACCACTCGCAATGCAACGCAGTCTACTCCATATTCATTAGTATATGGAACAGAAGCAGTCTTGCCAATTGAAGTCCAATTGCCCTCACTCAGAATAGCCATTTGTGATCAATTATCAACAGATGAGCAATCCCAAAAGCGGATGAATGAATTGGAACAGTTAGATGAGAAAAGATTGTGCACTTTGCACCACTTGGAAATCTATCAGAATCGAATAGCACGAGCTTTTAACAAAAAGGTTCGTCTTCGTTCATTCATTCAGGGAGAATTGGTATTGGTTCTCAGAACACCAATGATACCAGGAAAGAAGCCTCCCAAGCTTGAACCAAAATGGGAAGGACCTTATTCAGTACATAAGGTCTACTCCAATGGAGCGTATTCTCTGATTTCAATGGATGGAGAACACATCACGACTCCAACTAATGCCAGATTTCTGAAGAAGTATTTTGTATAAACACAAAATATTGTTCACAGAACTAAGACTCTTACATTTGGTTCATACAACAATGGTCCAGTATGACCTTAAACTACAACTACGTCCAGCATGACGATAAACTGTATGGTCCGTGCATATGACCTTAAACTATTCGCACTTATGTCCCTGCAACATGACACTAAACTGTACAGCACCAATAGTCCTAACTGCAAGACTTTAAACTGCATAGTCCCTAATTTTGTCCTACATGACACTAAACTGTATTCTGTCCGAGATGACATTAAACTATATTGTGTCCTAGCAACATGACATTAAAACTGTGTGGCACTTCCAATGTCCAGCATGACGATAAACTGTAAAAAGATCAGAACTGATATCCTCATATTGATTCACCTTAGTCTTAGCTACATGACTTTAAACTGTACAGCATCAGTTCATCCTTGCTATATGACGCTAAAACTATACAGCAATGGTCCAGTATGACTTTAAACTGCAACTTCGTCCCACACGACATTAAACTGTGAAAAAGTTCCATAAACAGTCCAGCATGACCTTAAAACTGCATCATTCCTGGTCCATGTATACGACCATAAACTATTTGCAAATATGTCCAGCAAGACGTTAAACTGTGACGTCCTAACTACATGACGCTAAACTGTATAAAAGCCCCTCACGTCCGGAAAGACGTTAAACTATATAATCATCAAAAGTCCAGCATGACATTAAAACTGCACAATCCCCCTTTCGTCCAATATGACGTTAAACTATATTGTCCCCATCGTCTTAACTACATGACGCTAAACTGTACAGAAAGTCCCTTTTTTATGTCCTACATGACATTAAACTGTACATCGTTAAGGTTGTTATTACCTCTTGTTTCTCACACCGAGTATGACTCACGTGAGCTTAGAGCGAACATCAACCATAACACTCCCTTTGGGCCACTAACCATGTGTAAGTCCCAACAACATTTTTTTTTTAGATCATTGTCCACAAGAACAACTTGATCATTAATTCATTCTTTAATTGAACTGCACAGACTTTGATCCTTGCCCTCCAGGCTGGGTATGTAGGCAACCTCCCAAAGGTTCAAGCCCAAAAACAATCTCTTCACATTGGTTCACCACAATCTCATATGATGATGATTTGTGAAACCACCCTTGGAATCAATATCTTTACATTGATTCACTTTCGTCCTTGTTATATGACGTTAAACTATACAACACTTTTGTCCAGTACGACAATAAACTACAATATTCTTTGATTTCCTCATTTGAGAAGGAACCATTATTAAACATTGATTCTTTTTCAATCATGGTTTTCATTTTCAAAAAGACTACGTACATACATGGTAATGCCTAAACTTTTTATCTTAGGTTAAAACCATCATTGCACTAAAGTCCCTTTTCACCCTTCACATGTACGAACCAAATTTGTACAAAGGGTAGTTTCTAGAACTACGTGGACTTGATTCCCATCTTTATGGGATACGTAGGAACATTCGAGTGTCCCTCGAATCCAGTCCCAAGTCTTTTGGGCCTAACCCCAAATTTCACTTTCAGTCCCTTGGCTGAAAAGTCCTCATGAAAACACACACTGTGTATTCATTATTATGGTCCGAATTCTATGACCCAAAAAACTAAGATCACTCATCCTTTCGTCCTGCACGACGTTAAACTGTATTTCAAGAACTACGTATGGCTTGATTCTCATTCTTATGAGATACGTAGTGAAGTCCAAGTTTCAATTCAGGACCCAGCCACAACATGATTATGGTTTTCATTGACCTATGTATCTCTATATACATTGGAAAATACCCATCTTTATGTATTATAATCCTAACCTTAAATATTTTCAGATCTTCATAACCCTTTTTCATGACTTATGGTCACAAAAATGTCAAACTTCTGAGAATTCTTTTGCCTGACTATGCAGCACGTGCCCATAGGTGGCCTTGCATAAACAGTCCACATAACAGACTTGTCAGCCAAGAGATGCTATTTATTTGACCATGCAGCCAATGCCCATAGGTGGCCCTGCATGTTTTCAACCCCCTAACGGGTTTGTTAAATAATAGTAACTTCATTCTTGGGAAGAATGCCTCTTTTGTCCTTATTTGTCTTAAACGACAGTATGTAGGGATCCGCAAAAATAGCCATCCTTAACGTATTTGTCCCATATCCTTTTTCATGATCTGAAAGTATTCAAGTCTATGGTTTATTCTTCTTCCCTACGTTTGGGTCAGACCTTCGTAGGAGTGATATTCATCCAGTTCTTCGATATTCTTGTTTGAAAATATCTTCTCCATATTCAAGTACCTCTTTCCATACAACAAACTCTATGCTTTAGAAAATTTGAATCTCCATAAACTTTCACTGGCTTTTAGCACTAGGAAAGTAAATTTCTGAGAGTTCTTTTGCCTAACTATGCAGCACGTGCCCATAGGTGGCCTTGCATAAACAGTCCACATAACAGACTTGTCAGCCAAAAGATGCTATTTTATTTGACTATGCAGCCAATGCCCATAGGTGGCCCTGCATATTTCAACCCCCTAACGGGTTTTGTTAAATAATAGTAACTCCATTCTTGGAAACTACTTCTTCTAATGCTATTTAGCTCTTTTTCATATCATTCCTCAGATTCAAATATTCTTAAGTCATAGTTTACATATTTTCTCTCATACTTGAGTATGGTAATTTGTTTTCAGATAAATTATCAAGGAATTGAATCCATTTTAATCCATTTTTCGGTCAAAGCTATTTCGACCTTAAACATTAGCCTCTTTATGTCCGGCTTGCATGACTTTAAACTGCCCACACAAAAGACAAAGGAACTCTGAATAAAAGTCAAGTTCCAGCTCACTAAATATACATTTTTTTGTATGATTTAGGTAATATTGAGCAGTTAAAAGATTCAAAGTTTGTAGGGTTATTTGTAAATAATCCTAGTAAAAATCAAACTATGATTACTAGGCCCATTGGCTTAAGTAAATTTGAAGCAGGTAATGAAAGAATGCAGGTACAAATGATTGGAGACGAAAGTGTTTTTCATTGATACACAAGAGTTAGAAGGACATCCACAGATTGGAGTCTCTTCTCTTTTTCAAGAATTACAAGAGGCTTTCAACATAACACTTCATTTGATTTACGGCATCCCGAGCTTCATCAGCAACCACCTGGAATTCATTCATTCAACTGGAAACAAAAAGGAGATGCAGTGATACCAGCTCTTCTTGGAACAATTGTAAAAGGATGTTCTTGAGTGCGGTTTGAGAAAATTTTCTGCTGATCAAACAGTGACTCTGTTTCTGTCCAAGAGACTTGGAAGATGGATACATGGATTTGAGAATGGAGCATTGGAAGTAAAGAGCCATTTGAAGAGAGTACTCTTTTCAGATATTGCTCTAATACCATGTTTGTCTTCTCTCCACCAACCGGTAGTGGAAAACATTTCAGCCCATGGGTTTGCCATTTTTATATCTGCAAGGAAATGGCATGCAAGGAGAATTTGAAAGTTCACACCATTGTTGTTGCTTTTAATGCACAGCATAACCGAAATGAAGGAGTAGCAGCGCAGCTGCATTTCAGGTGTATAGTTGTTTTCATTTGGAACATTGACTCCTTGCAAGTGACCATGACCACATAGAGACAGGTAGATGCTCTGTGGGAAATTAAGATGATATTTCTTCAAGTACTTAGCCAAATCTGGAAGAGTGCTGTCGCAGATGTCATAGTAATCAGGGCCAATGATGTTCATCATGTCATCAATCCGCTTGCTAGCCAGTTCATAAGTCGTTCCAATTCCCTTGGGAACCACTGAATCTGCACAAAAGATGAATAAACTAACTCTTAAATGGGTTTATTTTTCATAAATTTTGTGAAGAAATTTGAAAAAATGGCTAAGGCATTAAGGCGCGCAAGTCTACAAAATGGCGCGCAAGTGATCACGTGTCGCGCTAGTTTTCGTCGCGCAAGTATAAACCGCGCAAGTACGAATACCTTTACAGGAGCGCGACATCAAGGAAAAACAGAGCAGACTTGCGCGGCTTAGGTGACCTGCGCGGCGAGAGCTCGAGAAGGTATGAAGTCCGGAAATCCGGATACTTGTACGGAGGTGAGGCCGTATATTTATAGGCCAGGAGGCCTACCTGCGCGCCATACCAGAGGGTTTAAGGCCTGCGCGACGCAGACTTGCGCGCCTCCCTCTGCGCACTGAAGACTTGCGCGCCTCCCTTTTCCTTTAGAGGGATTCGATTTCCTCAGAGTCAAATCCTCATTTTCTCTCCGGATCCAACTCTGAGGGGGGACTTTTGTTGACGCTCCTTTCGTCACGGAATCTAAAGTTCGGAAAAGGGAATATCTGAGCTCAAAGTGATTAATCCTTTGAAGAAACATCAAAAAATCGACAAAGGGATGAAAAAGGAGAACATTGCCCATGTATCGCGCAAGTTCCATCTTGGTCGCGCAAGTCTACTTGCGCGCCGCCTTAACACTTGCGCGACCCCTCATGGTCGTGCAAGATACTTGCGCGACAGATATGGTAACCGCCCAGTAACCGCCCGGGGTCTTCTTTTGCCTATAAATAGACCCTGTGGGCCCCCCATTCGAGAAGATCTCTTCCCAGAAACTCGGATCAAAGCTCCCGACGCCCAAGTCTCTTCTCAAAGCTTCCAGAACACTTCTAAGGTAATTTCTTACCTAGAATGGAAGATCTAAAGGGAAGAAGGAAGGCCTAAGTGTTGAAACTTATCAAACACTTGCGCGCCGACTTAATTCCTTCAATATAACTTGCGCGTCCCTCTTCTGGAAGAACCTCAAGAGGATGGGAAAGGGTTTAATAAAGAGTCGCTCAAGTAATTCAACCCTGGTTGAAAATCGCGCAAGTATCCCTTATGTCGCGCAAGTATACTTGCGCGACCAATACTTGCGCGCCGCCTCAGGACTTGCGCGACCTTCAATACTTGCGCGCCCCTATCTTTTTGGGTGCCCATCTTGCCCTTTTTCACCCCTCTTAAGCCATTTTCACCCTTCCTATTCAAGATTCAGTCTTCAAGATACTTTTCAAAGCCATTTATGGCATGATTTCTTGATTTGACATCCTTATCTGAAAGGAATTATGTGAAATATCTCTCAAAACCTAATGATTTAAACATCTTTATATCACCAAAGATTGAGAGTTCATTCATTTCAACCTCATCCTTTAAGATGAGAGAATCCTAACCTGGGTTTCCTTTTCAGGAATAATCCCCAGTTATAAAACCTTTAAACTTGGGCATCTTCCTTAAGAATAAGCCCCAATCAAAGTCCTTTAATCTTGGGCATCCTCCTCAGGAGTAAGCCCCAAACCTTAATCCCTAACCTGGGTCTCCTTTTCAGGAATAAAGACTCAGTCATAACCTTGGGCTTCCTTTTTAGGAGTAAGCCCCAAGTCCCCTAACCTAGGCTTCCTTCTCAGGAATAAGTCCTAGTCATAAATCTTGGGCATCTTTCTTAAGAGTAAGCCCCAAGTCTCTTAAAATTTCTCTTAACCAGTCATAAATTTCCTTTGATTTGGGTTTCCTTTTCAGGAATAAAACCCAATCATAAGTCCCCTCCTAACTTGGGCATCCTCCTTAGGAGTAAGCCCCAAGATTAGAGTATTCAAATCTCCATGAAGCACATATAACTTTGTGGACCCTGTTCATGGATTTTCTTCCTAAAAGTAAATCCTAAACCTTCATCTATCTGGGCAGTCATCCATACATAAGCCCCAAACAAAATTCTTATGATTGCATCCTTCATGGCACAATTGTCTAAATTTTACCAATACCTCTTGTTTCTCATACCGAGCATGACTCACGTGAGCTTAGAGTGTAAAAGTAATTATGACATTCATCTTTGAGCCATCAATCATAAAATATCATATCCCATTCCTCGAACTACGTGGATTCTGATTCCTTTTTTCAAAACAAAGGATACGTAGGTAGCCCATTCATGGGTTCGATCCCAACATTGAAATAATCTCTGTCCTTCTGAATGACGATAAACTTCAAGTGCCCCACTGAGTGGCTTTAAAACCAGCCTGGTCATCAAAATGACCAAGAGACTTTTATATAAATGTTTTGAAGGATACCATTGACCAAGAATCTCTAAACAAATATAGATGATTCTATATTGATGAAGAACCTCGAATACATATAAAAGATTCTCTAAATTTCTTGCATATTTAATCATTGATTGTTAAAACTAAAGGAAAGCTCATTTTATACTTGGTAATGTAATAAGGATTCACGAACTTAACTTAAATCTATAAAGAGAGTCCCGGAGTAGACAATAATTCCCCTCAAAAAAGTGTGATGAGTCCGACCTCCCATCCTCTCGACCAATGCAAATTCCTAAGCCTCATTAGCCCACAAGCTAATGAGCGCCTGCCTTTGGAAAGTAGGTCCAAAAGGATGTGGAATCATTGGATGTTTCCGGTTCTACGAACAAACCCGTTAGAAACCGATCGGAACGTTTGAATCTCCCGTCCAGGAGGTCATCCCCGGATTCCGCGCGAAACAGAGAATTAATAAATTCATTTATTATTTTTCATAAAATGTAATCAAGAAAGTACTGATAAATATGATCTTTTAATTTGTAGAATCGAAATGAAAAACTCATCAACCACATTTTCTTTGCGATAAATTATAGATAAAGACAATATCCTCACTGGCAGTAACTTTTAGGAATGGTTTAGGCGCCTTCGGGTTATCCTATGCCATGAACAAAAGTTTTACGTGCTGGAGTCCTCACTTCCTGATTCTCCTGCCCTAGGGGCAAGTGATGAAGATTTCCTGGTCTACGATCAACATTTGAACTACACTCTCGACATTCAATGTTTTATGCTATCATCGATGTCTAGTGATCTCATGAAGTCTCATGAAGACATGGATGCCTATAGCAAGCTCAAAAACCTCCGTGGTCTATACCAGGAGAGAGAAAGATAGGAAAGGTTTGAGATCTCCAAGGCTCTATTTCAGAGCAAGCTTGGAGAGGGTGCCCCAGCTGGGCCTCATGTAGTCAATCTCATTGGATACATTGAGCGCTTGGAGGTTCTAGGGTTTAAACTCCCCGAAGAACTAGGTACCGATCTAATTCTTGCATCAATCCCCCAGAGCTTCTCAAACTTTGTTGTGAACTTCAACATGAACAACATTGAGAAGTCTCTATCTGATCTTATTATCCTTATTTTCCAAGTAGATAATGACATGAAGCGTTAAAAGCCTTCTGTCCTTATGGTGAATAAAACGAAAGGGAAGGCGAAGAGATTTAATCCCAATCTTCTTCAAGGACTTCCAAGAAAAGGAAGATCAAAGGGGAGGCAAGAGAACATGAGGCTGTGTGTTTCGCATGTGGCAAGAAGGGCCACTGGAAGAAAAACTGCACCCAACCAAGGAAGCAAGGGGAAACTTTAGGTGTGTTTGTCATCAAATTCAATCTATCTATTTCTACAAATTGGGTATTAGATACTGCTTGTGGTGCTCACATTTTTATCCAAATACATGAACAAAGTAGATTTAAGAAGATTGATTGAGGGGAAGTAGATCTGTGAGCAGCCAATGGAGCCAAACTCGCTGTTGCAGTTGTCAGAGACTACCACCTCACATTTCCAACTGGAATGATCTTGGTTTTAAAGGGTTTTTATTATGTGCCTTATGTAACCAAAAACATTATTTCAGTATCCAGATTAGATATTGATGGATTCATCTTCATGTTTGGAAATGGATGTTGCTACTTTTATAAAGATAACATTTGTTTTGGTAGGTCACATTTATATAACGACCTTTATGTGTTAGAATACACAAACCAAGTAATGGAAATCGATGACAAAGTTAATTCACATGACTCATACCACACCCAACTTTGGCATCACCGACTAGGTCATGTAAATGAGAAACATTTGACAAAATTACATCAAGATGGGTATTTAGATTCTTTCAAACTAAAACCACTTGGTGTATGTCATGCGTGTCTACAAGGAAAAATGACCAAAGCCCCATTTAGTGGGAAAGGTGAAAGAGATAAAGATCTTCTAGAATTAGTTCACACAAATGTGTGTGGGCCATTTCCAGTTGAGGCAAGGGGTGGGTTCTCATACTTCATAACTTTTACTGATGATTTTAGTAGATATGGATATATCTACTTAATGAGGTATAAGTCAGATTCTTTTGATTGGTTCAAAGAATACAAGAATGAAGTTGAGAACCAGCTTGGTAAGAAGATTAAGAAACTCCGCTCAGACAGAGGAGGATAATATCTTAATCGGGACTTCATTGATTTCTTATGGGAGTTTGAGATTCTATCTCAACTCACTCCTCCTTACACGCCATAGTGGAATGGTGTAAGCAAAAGGAGAAACCGCACCCTGTTGGACATGGTGAGATCAATGATGAGTCATGCGAGTCTTCCATTATCCTTTTGGGGATATGAATTACAAATAGCATCACACATACTAAACTAAGTACCAACTAAATCTATAAATAGTATTCCATACGAGTTATGGAGTAGACGCAAAGCCATGTTATCGAATTTACATGTGTGGGGTAGCGAAGCATTTGTTAAGGCCTCTTCAGGTAACAAACTTGCACCCCGAGGCACAAAGTGTATCTTTATAGGATATCCCATGGAAATAAGGGGATATTATCTATACAACCCCTCAGACAAATAGGTTATAGTGGAATGACACTCCATATTACTTGAGAGGGAGCACATATCCAAAAGAGATAGTGGGAGTGAGATAGACTTCGATGAAGTCATGGCTCAAGATACACAGGAGTTGGTACAAGAACAGATTCCACAAAGCCCCGTGGAAGTAAAATTTGTTCCAGAGACACAAGAACTGCGTAGGAGCACGAGAGAGGTGAGAGAACCAGAATGATATGGTTTTCTTGTCACTGAGGATGGTGAATCATTATTGGTTGACAATGATGATCCTCTTACCTAAAAGGAAGAAGTTGAAGGCACAGACGTTGCCAAGTGGCAAGAAGCCATGAATTCTGAAATGGACTCCATGTACCAAAACCAAGTCTAGATTTTGGTAGATCCTCCAGTTGATGTAATTCCTATTGGTAATAAATGGGTATTCAATAAGAAACTGTACATGGAGGGGAAAGTCGGAACCTACAAGGCACGACTGGTTGCAAAAGGTTTTAGACAGCGTCAAGGAATTGACTATGATGATACCTTTTCACCGGTTGCAATGCTGAAATCCATCAGAATCCTATTGTCCATTGCCGCTTACCATGACTATAAAATTTGGAAAATGGATGTCAAAACAGATTTCCTTAACGGGAACCTCCAGGAAGATGTCTATATGACACAACCCGAAGGGTTTGTGACTCCAAAGGATTCCAACAAGGTATGTAAGTTGCAGAAATCAATTTATGGATTAAAGAAAGCATCAAGGTCATGGAACATTCGTTTTGATGAAGCTGTAATGGAATTTGGCTTTATTATGAACGAATGTGAGCCTTGTGTCTACAAGAGGTTTAGTGGGAGTGCAGTCGTTTTCCTAATAGTATATGTTGATGACATATTACTAATTGGAAACGAAGTACCTGTCTTACAGTCAGTTAAGGCATGGTTGCATAAATGCTTCTTCGTGAAAGACTTGGGTGAGGCAGCATATATTCTTGGGATCAAGATCCATCGTGATAGATCCAAGAGAATGTTGGGCCTGAGTCAAAGTACATACATTGACAAGATACTGAAGAGATTCAGTATGGAACAGTCCAAGAGGAGATTGTTTCCAGTGTCACATGGAATTCATCCTTCCAAGAAAATGTGTCCTCATACACATGAGGAAAGAAAGATAATGGCAAGGATCCCTTAGACATCCGCGATTGGGTCAGTCATGTATGTTATGCTATGTACGAGGCTAAATGTTGCTTATGCATTAAGTGTGGTAGGCAGATATCAAGCTGATCTAGGAGACCGCTATTGGATGGTAGTCAAGACTATCCTTAAGTATCTGAGTCATACTAAGGATATGTTCCTGGTTTATGGAGGAGATGAGGAACTAGTCATTAGAGGACATGTAGATGCTAGTTTCCAAACTGATCAAGATGACATGAAGTCGTAGACTGGATACATCTTCAGTTTGAATGGAGGTTCAGTGAGCTGGAAGAGCTCAAAGAAAAGTGTGGTGGCAGATTCTACAGCAAAGTCTGAGTATATCACAGCTTCTGAGGTAGCCAAAGAAGCAGTATGGATGCGAAGCTTCGTCCAAGAGCTGGATGTTGTACCGAGCAGTAAAGATCCCATCACACTCTATTGTGATAATACTGCAGCAGTGGCACTTGCAAAAGAGACAAGGTCACATCAACGGACAAAGCACATACTTCAGAAGTATCATCTCTTGAGGGATTTTTCTCAGAGAGGTGAAGTTGCAGTGAGTAGTATTTCCATGGAAGACAACGTGGCGGACCCCTTGACTAAAGCCTTAACTCAACAGAAACATGATCATCATGTGAGGTCTAGCGGACTAAAATTCGTAGGCAATTGGCTCTAGTACAAGTGGGAGTTTTTAAGGGTTGGTGTCCTGAGAACCAATTGATTTGTACTTTGATTACATAAATGTTCACTTATTATATATTGTTCATTTTTCTGCATGACTATAATATAATAATGTCCCGGAATATTTGTTGCATTGATAAGGTCATGGCAGATCCCCGCTATGATGAGAACCTTGAAATGCTATAAAAATATTCTTAAATAAAGTTCTATGGTTGGATGACATACTATGATAGGACACATAGTATACAGACCGTCATATGTGAGTACTCATAAGAAGACGAGACTCTCCTTAATGGAGTTCGCACTTGGTAATCTCCAAGATTGGAGATTATAAGAATAGACCTGCTAGTAGCAATTCTGCATGTCTTAGTGTCATCGGACATTGAAATCTACAAGCATGTGTAATGGTCCTTAGACTGGAAGATTATCATTAACTCATGTCATGACTTGTGTACTTAGATTTACTGACGAAAACCGTCACGCAGACAGTTGGCGGGAAGTAGGGTATGTTGGGTGTGTCACGAGTGACATGTTGTTAATGGATAAGTCAAGGAAGGATTTGTCCCTTCCATTTATGGAAGTTGATATCTCGTCCCTTTGATTGAAATATAATTGTCTCATTAAATTCCATGGCCATGGTGTGAACGACGAGTTTATTTCAAGTAATCAAAGAACGATGGATCAAGCATATAGGTTTATGACACTGCCATGAAACCTGCTTGATGAGATATTGAGACAAAGGGATTAAATTACACAGTAAGTGTTCGTATGAGGTGATACGTCAATGTGGCGTCAACTTCTTTCTCTTGGGTTCCTTGACCCATTTCTAGACAGTAATCTTGGAATTTAGTCAAGCTTGCCTAATGCCAATGAGAAAGATCCCTAGAGGGTCACACACTAAGTGTATTCAAGTATCTCAAGTAGAATAAAGATTATTCCCGTACGTGGTTTAATAATTATTAAAGGAATCCTAAATTGTTTTAATGATTAGAGGAAGAAGGAAATGAAAAACAAGATATACACGTTGTGCATTAAAGATTACACATCGTGTAGTTTTTCATGAAAAACAAGTACATGATGTGTATTAATTAGTACACTCCGTGTAGTTTTCTTTATGGAAAAGAAATGAATAAATGAAAACAAGATATACACGCCATGTACATTGAATGTACGCATCGTTTAGTTTTCAATGAAAAACAAGTACATGCCGTGTATTTATTAATACATGCCGTGTAGTTTTTCCAGTCAGGATTTTGAGGATATAATATTGTTTTAAATGATATTTATTATAATCAGCAAGGGCTCATTTCAAGGAATTAATTATTTGACATAGGGTTTTAAATAATAGTCAATAAAATAAATAAAACGCGTAACGCGTTTATTTATTGTCATAACTCTACAACCTCAAACCTGATTATAAATATCCTCACAACCCCAAATCTTTTCCTACACACAAGAGAATCGTTGTGCACAACAAATCTGGATAATTCTTTCAAGGCCGAAAGAACCTCTTCCTCCAAGAACGCTCTCAAGACCAAGAGAGATCCTCTTCCATCGGATCAAGACGATCTAAGGCAGACAACGCAAGCAAAGGTTTCTCCATGCTAGCACCCGAAGACTCCTTTGGCGACGTCCCGAGATACGAGGTACACGTGTGGATCACCGCTAGAGGAAGTCTACACTTGGCTTCTATGACGCAATGACAAATCACATCGGAACGTGATCTACAACATCAATGAAGAAAGAACACCCAAAAGGTATTTCTTTTAAATTGATTAAATTAATTATAATAAACCTGTAACGATCCTACTTTGTGGTTCCGGGACATTCCTTTTCTTTGTCCATTTCTATGATTCGATCCATGGAGACTGGCGTTTATCATCATATTGATCCTGTATTGATCATTGTTAATGAAAAAAAAGCCAAGTGGGCACATCCACCCACGTGCTTCCGCTGCGCCCGGAACCTTCATGTTTCACTAGGGTAACAGATCCCTACACATGCCCTTCACTAGCACCTTTAAGGGCCTATAAGAAAGATTTATTATCGGGCCATACAACAGATTCACTAGGATAGGGTCCTTAATGGAATGTTATAGGGTTTGAATCATCCTGCAAAATAGAATAGCACTGGATAGCAGTGTCACTCACTATATTCACCTGCTCATGCTTTCCCAGACTAGAATCAGCACTGCCACTTATTTGGGTGCAAAAACCCTCATTCAAAGTGGACTCACATACCTTTACCATACTTGTTTGTATGTGAGGGTCAATAAAAGGCCCACCCTTATCATCCTTGGAAATAGCCTTGGATGAGAACTCCCCTCGCTTCACTCCCCGCATTGCTCCTTTAGGTGGAAAGGACTTGATTTTATGAACTTGTCTACATTGGGAAATATCGTGCCCAATAAGTTGGCAGAAATTGAAAAGGTGGGGCAAGAATTCATTTTCAATATCAATTTCAATTTTCTCACCATTCACAGTGAGAAAAATAAAATCGGGCCTGGGAATTGATAAATAAATATCAACCAATACCCTAGCATAAAAGCCAAAATTGCCTTTGATGGTATTGTCATCAAGCTTGAGAGGCGCACCAATGTAGGATGCGATGTCCTTCAAAATCTATGGGTGCCAAAAAAAAACCCGGCTAAGGCCGTGAAATCTAACCCAAAACTGAACGTTGCTGTGTTTCTGATGAATTGAATTAAAACCAAAGTGCCATTATGAGATTATCAGAATGCCCTAGATTCAGGTTATAGAAGCTTGAATCTTAGTCCGTAGACTTTTGAGTTTCTGATTGAAAGATTAAATAGAAGTATCCCTTAACAATGGGAATTAGATTCCAACAACAGAAGCCCCATATTCGACTCATCATACCTTTAAGGTCTTCCACAATTGGGGGTTTATCTACCTTCACCAAAATCATCCTTATAATCAAAGAAAACCGACAGGAATCCAACTGTTCATTGAAGGCCCTCTGATTAACGAAGACATAAATCTTAATTTCATCAAATAAGATTTGAGATGTAGTTGAATCTGACACCTCTTATTCGTCATCCATGGGAGGCTTCTTACAGAGGACCTCCACAAAGGACACACCCTTCATGGGAGCCCATGAGGAAGTCACCTTGGTAGTCGCATTCACCTGTAGTAAAGAATAAAATGCCATAAAGAGATCCGACTACCACCAAGCACCAGAGGAGACCACTTGCAGATCTGAAGCCGGACCACTATAAAGCCAAAAATCACCGTTGCCACCAGATCTGAGGAGAACGGCCGTCAGACCAAGCCAAAACCCACTATCATTTGAAAAAATATTAATAAATGTTAAATAAATATTAATAAATATTGAAAAAACAAACAAATATTAATAAATATTGATTAAATATTAAATAAATATTCCTAAATATTAATATATACTAGAAAATATTAACAAATCTTAATAAATATTAAATAAATATTCAACAAATATTAATTAAATATTCATAAAAAGTAATAATATTGTTTAAATATTCATAAGTACTCATAAATACCAATAAATATCAATCAATATCAATAAATCTTAATTATATAATCAAAAATATAAATGTAATACTAAAAAATATTAATAATAGCAATAAAAATATTTTCCAACATATATAATATTTATAAATATTAATTAAAAATTAATAAACATTAAATAAATATTAAAAAATATTCATGGATATAAATAATTATCAATTCTATATTAACAAATAATAAATAAATATTGATAAATTTTAATAATTTTTTAAGAGGTTTTGGGTCGATCCCTCTTTTGCTACGAATATAAATATTGATTAAATATTAATGAATATAAATAAATATTAATTATTAATAAAAAAAATAACTATTAATAGATGTCAATGATTATTAATAAATATTACTAAATAATATATATCCATTAAATAAATATTCATAAATATTATTAAATATTATTAAATATAACAAAATGTTAATATTGATGAATATTTATTAACATTTAGTAATATTTAGAAATATTTATTAATATTTATGAATATTTAATTGATATTTATGAATATTTAATTGCTATTTAGTCATATTTAATAATATTTATTTAATATTTATTAATATTTATTTAATATATATTATCATTTATTTAATAATTAACTATTATTTATTAATATTTATTAATATTTTTTGATATTTGGTTAATATTTATTAATATTTAGTTAATATGTATTAATATTAATTTATATGCATTAATATTTATTAATATTTATGAATATTTAATTAATATTCAATTAATGTTTTTTAATATTTATTTAATTTTTTTAATATTTATTAAGTTTTAATTTAGATTTATATATTTACATATATATATTAGGTAGTTGGGGGTACAATTACATCAAAACATACACACACCCACACCCATAGGGCTGGATAGGCATATCATTGCCCCCTATGGATAACCTACCAATAAAGCCACTTTTTATTAATTATTATTAGGCCTATAAGCCTCCAATTCATGGTCTTGAAGACCCAATCCTCCTGACCTATAGGTCAATATGTTAATGATGGGAAAGCCTCATTCATAGTCACTAGCACCCAAGTGTCTTTATCTGTAGCTTACCCACACCCAACTGTCGTTTGAAGCCATCCCCCTCTGATGAGGTTCCCATTGTAACTAGCCTCCGCCTTCAATCCTTCACTCCCATCATCTACCTGAGGTGGCCTTCCATTGTGCAGACCTGCTGCCAAATCCCGCATCGCTAGAAGATAGGTGCAATCAGCCTCTCAAAGGTCAGTAAACGAGGAATACCTTGAGGTATCGCATGAACCGCCATTGCCATCACCACTGGTTCACGTGTGCAGATGGGAAGGCAGAGAAGTTCAAGGAAAGGATGACATGGGAGGAGTGTAGCTAAAGCATGAAGATGGTGGTGTTGGACTAAGACTTGGTGATGCATTTCAAGAAATATACCACAGTCATGAGCGTCGCCTCCAACACCAGGGGTGAGGAGCCTGGTTAAGTTGATGCTAGAGTACGGGAAGTGTAACTAAGGAATCACAGATCTGGTCGCCTCCTTATTATTAACCACACGAAACCTCTTAAGTTTACTCGATGTATGGGATCCCATTTACATGACCGGTATGCCCAGTGGACAATAAAAAATAAAACATGATCGCCCAACAAAATGGTTCACAGACCCATGACCCAAAGGGAATCTGTAATGTCCTGAAATTTCTATGTAATTTTTTTTATTTTTATGGAATTATTTTGAGACCAGTCACTGAGATGGCATGTGATTCTAAATCCCAGAGTGCCCAGAATGATCTGTTGAAAAAATTTAAGCTTTAAATAGCACAGTGAGTAGTTTTCTTGAAAAAGTGGAATAATTCTTAAATGGGTGCCTGGATAGGCACCGTTGTGTTCAAGATGGTAGGCTTACCCTAAACGCAACTTAAGTTTAGTCGGTGTAAGCCTCCAATGAGAAAACCAAAAAAATTGTATAACAGTAAATAAAATAATTAAATAAAATTATTTTGTTTTTTAAATGCTTATAACTCACTAACGGTGACTCAGATTAAAAATCTAAGACCACTGATGAACTTGTGAGGGTATTCTTTCCTTAGGAAAATCCTAACATTGGATGGCGTGGACCAACAATGGAAGTTAGTTTTTAGCAGTAAATAAAATAAGTAAGAATTATTTTATTTTCAAATCCTTATAACTCATAAATGGTAACTCGGATTGAAAATCCGAGAGAACCATTGAGCTCGTGGGGGCATGTTTCCTTTAGGAAGAGTCTAACCTTGACCGGTGCGGGTCTAGGGTGAAAGTTAATTTTTGAACTTTTTTTAAGGTTCATTTAAATAAACATGCGAGCGGGTTTTTATAACTTTTGAATTAGTGATTAGATTGAAAATCTGAGGGCACCGTTGAACTTGGAACATCGGGATTCTCCTATAAAGGACTTAACTTCGACTAGAAAGGGTCAGACAGAAAAGTTAATTTTTGACTTTTTAGAAAATAATAAAACTGCTTAAAATTTTATTTTATTTTATTTTCTCACCGTTGAGCGGTGGACGATGGCACTGTGGTGAGATGAAGAGGTACATTAAATGAGGATCCTTAATGGATTGTTTTTTAAGCGTAACGACGCAACATCTCAGGGTAACAAAAATGTTGCGATGTGTTTCTTTTTTATTAAACAAACGCGTTCAAGAGTTGAGAATTAAACCATTAGCAATTATCTGACGAACCTCTAGAGAGATTCCTCTCCAACGAAGAAAGACGAACGTCAGCGAAACATCATAGACATCGACGTACCCTGAAGAATGAAGTCAGGAAGAGATGAATGATGTCGACCTCTTAAACCCTCGAGGGCTGAACACTAGGACAATGAACATCAAATGAGGTAGGCGTTTGATTTTGGTTTTATGATTTTCCTCGTTCTTACTCTAAATGACAAACGCGGATTAACCCACGAACAGGTTAATCCATGGATCATGCGTTCTTGCGGGAGGGTGTCATTCTTGGGTTTTATATTCAGTATTATTTTTATTGTTGATATAATTGTAATCTCGAGCCCCTACTTTAAGCCTCTAATGCGGAAGGCGCGGACCGATACAAACAAGGCCTGAACCCCCTCCACCTTGTGTGTTCTTGGTGGATGAATTTTCAAATGGAAAAAATATGAGTTCTAGGCCTTCGTAGTGAAGGTGGTAGCCCTGCGGTTCTATAGGCATAGACAGTTCAAAAAACGGACCACCAGAGGAACTCTGGTGGCCCGTAGAAGGAACCGTCGGAGCGTCAGCGGCCAGTGGTGGCCCACGACAGCAAAGGGTCGTGGCCGACTGTCCACAGCAGCATGGAGACGCTGTGCCAACCAGCACCACATAGAGGTGGTATCCTGCGTCTGAGCCACTCGGGCGAGCGAGGGAGGATGCGGTCGCCCGGCTGTGTGTGGTGCAGCATGCAGCAGGCCACGGTCGCTCGACCACAACGGAAGGGAGGCCCCACGTCCGTGGGGCAGCAGAGGAGCCATACATAGATCCCAACCGCATCCCATCCTGGCCGAAGTCTATTCCCCCTTTGGCGGACCGGCCGGACCCATGCTGGGCCAGGTTGGGTCGGTGGACCCCGGGCTGGGTCGGGTCGGACTGGACCCAAACCCAACCGGCCCTTTTTTGGAAAAATGTCAATAACCTGCAGGCCGGGCGTCCGATTGACACATCGTCTATGGAAAGAGGACCCTTGCGATGAGTCAATCCTTCTAAGATACTCTACGTGAGTTTTCGCAGAGGTTGGCATACGACTGGGTTGAATCGGACTCGAATCCAACCAGGGCCTTTATACAAAAATGATCATATCTTATAGACCGGGCATCTGTTCGACATGTCATCTATTGTGTTGGGACCCTTACATTGAGACGACCCTTTGGGTTTCTCTATGTGGGACTTTGTGGTGGTTGCGGTACTACCAATGGATTGTGGAGAAGATCATCCCAGAATCAAGTATGCTATGTGGGGGAATCTAGTGGTTGACTGTGACGCGAATAATGAATAGAAACCCTTCATGGATCATCATAATAGAGACCCTTTATGCATCAGCATGATAATGACCCTTTTTGGATCATCATAATAGAGACCCTTCACAAATCAGCATAATAGAGACCCTTTTTGGATAAGAATAATAGAGACCCTTTTTGGATCAGCATAATAGCGACCCTTCATGGATCAACATAATAACAACCCTTCATGGATCAACATAATAACAGCCCTTCCTGAATCAACATAGTAGAGAACCTTTGTGAATCAGCATACTAGGGACTCTTTGTGGATCAGCATAAGAGAATCCCTTCATGGATCATCAGTAGCATGACCTGTCGTGGATCATCCATAGAGTGACCTGTCGTGGATCCATAGTAGAGCGACCCTTCGTGGATCAGCAGTTGAGACTCTAAAAAAAATAAGATGATCTAGCTTTATGACTAATCATCTTTACTTCTATACTTAAGTTATACCTGGTGTGAGTTGTCTTTTACTTTATGCTATGTATTTGAGATCTTGCTTGGTGGTATTAACTCTGTGGTATTTCCTTTGTGGTATTTTACTTTCTGGATTTCTGAGAGATCTTCGGGGGTCTCGGGGTCCCTTTAGAGTATTATTATACTCATCCTTGCACAGGCTTCGCCCACACCTGTTGTTTCTTATACAGATGACAGACATCTTTTACTAGGACTTTGGGGATCTAAGGCTAGACAGTTCTCGGAGGTGGATCGATAGGCATGGTGTGCTACAGTGACATCTGACATCGAGTTGTACCTACCCTTCAGGTAGGATCCTTGGCGGGATGACCTCTGGAGCTTGTAATTTGTTTGTTGTACTTTCCTTTCAGTTGAGCTTGTATTCTGGACCCCTTTACTTTTATTTTACATCCTTTTACTCTCAGTGGTGGTACTTTGTGGTGGTTGTACTATTTTCTTTCCTTTGTGGTTTTATTTGTGTAGTATGCCTTGTTTGTGTGTGTGTGTGTAAAGGTATAAAGGAAATGTATTCCCTTTTTTAGATATGCCTTTCTGGTGCTGGTCACCAGCCCCTGGCCTATGGAAGGCAGGATTGGGGTAGTCACGACACAGGCCCCTGGGGACGGGTCATGACAAAGTGGTATTAAAGGGAAGTCGGTTCTACCAGAAGAACTAAGAGTTTATTTTTTGAGGGGGGGCAATCGTGTTAAGTGTATTGAGTTACTATTTTTGTCCAGGGAGTTCAGTGTTGGTGCAGTGGTCGACATATTCATACACCAGGACCCTAAATTATGTTTTCCGACTCAGTACACAAAAACACTGGTTGCATGTGTTTTGAAAATGTTTTTTCTCTTGATCTCTTTTGATTCAACTCACCAAGTATAACTTATTGACTGTGATTCATCTTGATTCTCTTTAAAGATGCCTCCACGTAGACAGCTATCCAGGATTCCAGTGCCTGACAATGAGGATGGTCCACAGAGTGATGAGGCTTCGGTACAGGGACCGTTTCCCGAGATGGTACCTTCGAGATGTGTCCCAGCGATACCACTTCTCGTTGGTCAGCAGTTAATACCAGTGCTACCAGTAGAGGACACATGTAGGTTCAATGCCTTAAACACGTTTCAGTAATAGAGACCCCTCATGTTATGAGGTGATCCTGACTGATAGGCGGCTAAGGATTGGCTTGAGGTGGTGACTGAATTAACATCTAGATAGGGCACCATTAGGTCAGATGGTGGTCCTGGTAGTGAGCCTTCTACGTGGCTCATCAGGGTGATGGCAGGGTTTATATTACCTGATTTTACGATGAGGTGACTATTTTGTGGACATAGCGTGAGAACCTTTCTCAGAGAAAGATCCCTTTCCATAAAATCTAAGGGGTATGTGTAACCAATAGATTCTACAGGACGACATTTCATTAGCGAAGTATTCATCGAGTCTTGTTGACTTTTCCAATTACTCAATGAATACGATACGACCAGTTTTATAGGGATTGGACCTCCAAGAAAGGTTTGTTTAGGGACATATACACCATCCCCATCCCTCTATGCATTCCTACTTATGCTAGGGTGCTAGAGAGAACCTTTGTGGTTGGAGGTCATGTGGTTGAGCAGTTACATCCAGTGGATGTCAGCAGTGGGAAAGCAAGCAGCTGACGTCAGTCTCAGATACTTGGACGTGTGAGACGTTCCGAGAAGAGGTCCCAAGGCATGGGGTCTACAGCTCATGGCTCATAGGGTGAGTCCAGTTGGCCTAGGAAGAGGTAATTATTTTCAAAAGATGGTATGGGACATCTTTCTAGAGATTTTACAACTCATCGTGCTGACATTGAAATGGTGGATGGTCCACTAGGGCATAGAAAGTGGTAGGAATAGATGAATCTGCAAGGCATCAGACGTTTCAGAGGATCTAGGAGAGAAACAGGAGGTGGTATACATTTCGACATGTTATAACCACCACCCGAAGGTGGTCTACACTAGGCTCAGGGAGCTGCAGGATAAGGGAAGGAAGTAGCTTCATGCCATAAAGGAGTATGACTCGAGGTCTCCAGGAATAATTTGAGGTACGGTATGTGTCTACTACTAGCTGTCGTATTAATAGACATAGGTTCTAATCATTCCTTCATGTCATGAATCTTGTTTGACATACCTATGGGAGGAGACTCGATCATCACACTTATGTCGACAGTGTGATCTGACCCTTTAGGTGAGAATTTCAGTTGGAATCTCTTGGTGGAAGCATCGAGGCCTTAAGACATTAGTTTGGGTATGGAATGGTCATCCACAATTCATGATCATATTGATTGTTTTAGGAAAAAGGATGTGGTATATCTGAAACATTGGAATGGGGTTTTCCTTGGACGGTGAAAAAAGGAAACCCAGACAGCACAGGATAAACTCATGCATATGAGGGTGCAGCCGATCACTCTTGAGTTGGGCACCCTTACCCTCATGGAAGTAAATGTTTTTAGTTTTCAGTTCCCAATAATAGAGGAAGAGTGCTGGAACATCCTTTCAAAATATGTTTTTAGGATTACCTCCCTGTAGAGGGAGGGACTTCTATATCATTCTACACCCTGAGATGGCACCGATATCAGCATCAATATATCAGAGGGATTTCTTAGAGCTTCGCAAGCAAGGGGTGTAGGTGGGGGACTTTCAAAGGAAGGGATTAGTAAGACCCAGTGGTCAAGGTTATGTTTGGATTACCGGCACTTTAATTAAGTGTTGATGGAGAACAAGTACCCACTACCAAAGGGTCGATGGGCACATCAATCAGTTAAAAGGGTAGTTATTCGCATGGATAGAATGGTGCCCATAGGTTTTTCATCAGTTGAGATAGCGGCGATGGTTGGTATTCCTCTAGGACTATGAATTTGAGATATTTTATACTTCTAGGAATGGGAACATGGTGGCAGACGCACTTAGAAGGAGGTTTGGTTTACAGCTGCTGAGTGAGGCGATGGAGCAGCTAGCGGCAATGCAGATATCCTTCATGGATGATTATGGAGAAACATACCTTCAGTCAATGACTATCACTCCCCCACTCTTACAGTGAGTCAGAGAGGCATAGTGTTTGGATTTTTATTGTGAGGCCTGATGTGATTAGTTATCCTCAGGACAAGCTCTTGATGGATTTTCGATAGTTTGGGAGAACGTCATCCTTTTCAGAGGACACACCGTATTACCAGTGACATTATAGGAGGAGGTGTTGAGGGAGTTCCATACATCCCCTTCAGTGGTACATCCTGGTGTGGAAAATATGTTCCAGGACCTCTGATGTCAGTACTTGTGGCCAGGGATGAAGAGAGTGGTGGCAGAGTTTGTTTCACGGTGCCTCACTTGTCAGCAAGTGAAGGCCGAGCATCAGGTCCAATCATGCTTGGCACAACCACTTGAGGTACCCGGATGGGAATGGGATGATATCTCCTTGGACTTCGTTACAAGGTTACCACACACGTCCAGGGGGCAAAACTATATCTGGGTGATCATTGACCGACTCACCAAGTCAGCTCACTTCCTACCCATTCAAGAGTTGGGATCGGTAAAGGGCTTGGGTCACCTTTACATCCAGAAGATAGTGCAACTTCACGGGGTTCCTTCGACGATTGTCACAAACCATGATGCATGATTTACATCCTAGTTGTGGAAGGGGTTATAGGAGGAGCTTGGGACTCAGTTGCACTTGAGAATAAATTTTCACCCCTAGATGAATGGTCAGACAAAGTGAACCATACAGACCCTGGAGGACATGCTTTGGGCTTGTGTCCTTGATTTTGGTCATAGTTGGGAGGACCACCTGACACTGGTCTAGTTCGCATACAACAATAGCTATCACTCCACCATTGGCATGGCACCGTTTGAGGCCATGTACGGGTGGCCATGTAGATCACCTATATGCTAGACATACCTAGGGGAGTCAGTAATCATAGGTACAGAGTTGGTACGGGCTACCAATGAGAAGGTGCAGATCATCTAGGAGCAGATTAGGACTGCACAGATCAGACATAAGTCTTATTTTAATAGGAAACAGAGACCCTTGGAGTTCAAGCAGGATTACCATGTTTTCCTTCAAGTCTCTCGCTAATGAGGATTGTAGAGATTTGGCCGGGGTGGAAATTTATCTCTGAGGTTCATCAGACCTTTTTAGATTTTGAGTAGATTTGAAGAGATAGCATACTATCCATCTCTCCCCCCATATATTCACTGGCCTCATGGTGTTTTCCATATGTCACAGTTGAGGAGGTATGTGTATGATCCATCGCATGTCATTGACTAGGATGAGCTGGACATTGACGATGGGGTGACGTTTGCAGAGTTCCCAGTGAAGATAGAGTATCAAAAAGAGTGGGTCCTTCATGGATGGTCAATTCCTCTGGTGTGTGTTCAGTGGCAGCACGAGAACCTCCAAGAAATCACATGGGAGCAGGAGGCTTAGATTCGTGCTCAGTACTCCCATTTTTTTATTAGCCTTTTTTTTGGCTTTCGGGGATGTAAATCCCTAAGGTGGGGAGAATTTAATGTCCCATAATTTCCATGTAATTTTATTTATTTATATGGAACTATTTCGAGACCAAGAACTGAGACGACGTGCGATTCTGAAGCCGGGGGAGTGCTCAAAATGATATGTCTAAAAATATTATGCTTTAAATAGAATGCGTGAGTGGTTTTCTTGAAAAGGTGGAATATCTATTAAATGGGTTCTCAGATAAAAAATCTGAGGGCATTGTTGCATTCAGGATGGTGGGTTTACCCTAGGTGAGACTTAATTTTAGTCGGTGCATGCCTCTAGTGAGAAAACCCAAAAATGGTATAACCGTAAATAAAATAATTTTATTTTTCAAATGCTTATAACTCACGAACGGTGACTCATATTAAAAATCTAAGACCACCACTGAACTCGTGAGGGTATTCTTTCCTTAGGCAGATCCTAACATTGGTTGGCGCGGGCCAACAATGGAAGTTAGTTTTTGGCTGTAAATAAAATAATTAAGTAACAATTATTTTATTGTCAAATCCTTATAACTCCTAAACGATAACTCATATTGAAAATCAAAGAGTTCTATTGAGCTCATGGGGGTGTGTTACCCTTAGGCGAATCCTAACCTCGGTCAGCATGGGTCGAGGGTGAAAGTTAATTTTTTAACTTTTTTTAAGGTTCATTTAAATAAACATGTGAGCTGGTTTTTCTAACTTTTGAACCGTTCCTCGAATTAAAAATATGAGGGCACCGTTGAACTCGGAATGCCAGGATTTACCTAGAAAGGAATTAACTTCAACTATCAAGGGTCGGATGGAAAAGTTAATTTTCATACTTTTCAGAAAATAATAAAATAGCTTAAAAAGTAATTTTACTTTATTTTCTCACCATTGAGAGGTGGACGGTGGCGCTGCAGTGTGATGATGAGGCACATCAAATGAGTATTCTTAATGGATAATTTTTCAAGCGTAACTTCTACACTGATTCATAAATGAAACAGTGTAATGATGTAATGTCGCAGCGTAACAGAAATGCTATGATGTGTTTCTTTTTTATTAAACGAACGTGTTGGAGAGTTAAGAATTAAACCATAGGAAATTATCTAACGAAACTATGGTGATATTACTCTCTAAAGAATAACGACAAACACACGAGGAACATCATTGAATTCGATGTACCCTATAGAATGAATTCGGGAAGCGATGAATGATGTCTACCTCTTGAACCCTCGAGGACGAAACGCTACAGCAACGAACATCAAATGAGGTAGGGGTTTGATTTGGGTTTTATGATTTTCCTTATTCTTATTCTAAACGATGAATGTGGATTAACCCAAAAATAGGTTAATCCATGGATCTTTCATTCTTGTGGGAGGGTTTTGTTCTTGGATTTTCTATTTGGGATTATTTTTATTGTTGATAGAATTGTAATCTCGATCCCCCTACTTTAAACCTCTAACGCGGAGAGCACGGGCCGACACAAACAAGGCTTGACCCCCCTCTTCCTTGTTCATTCTTGGTGGATTAATTTTAAAATGGAGGAAATATGAGTTTGAGTAAATTTTAGTGAAGGTGGAAACCCTATGGTCCTGTAGGCGTAGAAGATTCGGAAAACAAACCACCAGAGCAACTCCGGTGGCCCGTAGAAGGAACAGTCGGCGCGTCGGTGGCCAGTGGTGGCCTACTTCGGTAAAGGGACGTGGATGGACGGCCACAAAATCATGGAGACAGAGCACCAACTGGTGTTTCATGGAGGTGGCGGCCCGCGTCCAGGCCGCTCAGGCGAGCGACGGAGGACGCGACAGCGTGCAGCACGGCACGCGGCGGGCAGCAGTCGCTTGACTGCGGTGGAATGAAGGCCCCACATCCATGGGGGTATTAGAGGAGATGGACGTGACTCCTAGACACGTCCTGGCTAGTCCACCTCTGGAAGACCTTGTGGGCCAACGATCCAACGGGCTGGAACCATGCTGGTCCGGGTCCGGGTTGGGTCGGCGGACTCGGGTTGGGTCGGCGGACCCGGGTCGGGTCAGCGGACCCCAGGCCTGGTTGGTTCGGGGGACTTCAGGCCAGGTTGGGTTCAGGGACCCGAGGCCTGGTCGGTTCGGGGGACCTCAGGCCTGGTCAGGTTGGGTGGGTTTGACCGGGTCAGGCCGGACCCGGACCCAACCGACCCCTTTTTTGGAAAAACATCAATAACTTACATAGCGGGTCTCTGATTGACGCGTCGTCTATGGCACGAGGACCTTTGCAAAAAGGTGGTCCTTATAAGATACTCTACGTGATTTTTGGTTGAGGTTGGCATACAACCGGGTTGGATTGGACTCGAATCCAACCAGACCCTTTTTACAAAAATGCCCATATCTTATAAACTGGGAGTCCGTTCGATGCGTCGTCTATTGTGTTAGGACCCTTACAACGAGACGATCCTTTGGGTTTCTCTATGTGGGATTTAATAGTGGTTGAGGTGATATCTATGGATTGAGGATCATATCATCTTGTAATTATGAGTGCTATGTGTGGGAATCCAGTGGCTGGTTGTGACATGAAGAATGAATATAGACCCTTTGTGGATCAGCATAATTGAGACCTTTCATGGATCTGCATAATAGTGACTCTTCGTGGATCATTATAATAGTGACCCTTCCTAGATCATCATAATAGAGACCCTTTGTGGATCAACATAATAGAGACCCTTCGTGGATCATCATAATAGCGACCCTTCTTAGATTAGTATAATAGCGACCCTTCGTGGATCATCATTATAGCGATCCTTCGTGGATCAGAATAATAGATATGCTTTGTAGATCATCATACTAGAGACCCTTCATGGATCATCATACTAGCAACCCTTCATGGATCAGGATAATAGCGACCCTTTGTGGATCAGCATAAGAGAAACCCTTCATGGATCAACATACAATCGAGCCTTTGTGGATCAGTTGTAGCGTGACCTATTGTGGATTAGCCATTGGGTGACCCATCATGGATCTGCAGTAGAGTGACCCTTCGTGAATCAGCAACAGAGCCTCTCAAAAAAATAAGATGATCTTGCTTTACGACTAATCATCCTTACTTTTGTACTTAAGTTATGCCTACTGTGAGATTTCTTTTACTTTTTTGCTATGTATTTGAGATATTTCTTGGTGGTATTACCTCTGTAGTATTCCCTTTGTGGTATTTTACTTTCTGTATTTCTGAGAGACCTTTGGGTGTCTCGGGGTCCCTACTGAGTATTGTTATACTCATCCCTACACAGTCTTCACCCGCACCTGTTGTATCTTGTGCAGATGATTGACAACTTTGACTAAGACTTTGGGGATCCATGTCTAGATGGTGATCGGAGGTGGATCGATAGATGTGGTGTGTTATAATGAAATCTGACAGTGAGCTATACCTACCCTTCAGGTAGGATCCTTGGTGGATGGCCTTTAGAGATTTTACTTCTTTTGTTGTGCTTTCCTTTAAGGTGGACTTGTATTTTGTCCCCCTTTACTTTCATTTTACACCCTTTTACTCTAATTGGTGGTACTTTGTGGTGGTTGTACAATTTTCTTTCCTTTTTGGTTTTCTTTATGAAGTATGCACTGTCTGTGTGTGTACTATTTTAAAGGCAATGCCTTCCCTTTTTGGGATATTCCTTTTCGGTGCTAGTCACCAGCCCCTAGCCTATGGATGGCGGGCTTGGGGTAGTCATAGAATGGGCCTTGGGGGATGGATCATAACAGAATCCCAATCAAATTCAATAAATAAACTCAAAGGCGGGGTTCAGTCATTTTTCTAGGATCCTTATTGACGTTTCTCTTCATGCCCTGCTTACTGAGATTGTCATTTTAGTGGATGATGAGTTCAGAATTGAGATTTCAATTGTTCCTGTGAAGCTTCCTACTCTTTAATCCATGTGTGGTAATATTTAACACCTTACTATGAATTGTCGTAGGAATTTGAATTGCACAATTTGTAAGAAAATGGGACATTTTTTTGACCACTCTAAGGTTAAGAAACCACTACAGGTAGAGGTCACCTCCTTGGTTAGGAAAGCAGTTGGGAATGACCCTGTTGGAGTTGGCCAGGCTGCTGGGATCTACAAAATTGTCTCACAGGGGCCTTCTTTTACTGAAATTATTGCTTGTGGGTTACCAAAACCTGTGGAATCTCATTCTAACTACAGTTCTTTTCATGGGATGTGTCATCCCATTGAGTCTGTAAATTTTCTGAATGAACAATTGCAAGGAGATCACTGTTTGGTTGTCTCCAATGGAGTGAATTTCAAGTGTGTTGTTTTCATTCAGAGCACTGGATTATCCCCTAATCAATAGGATCATTCCCAAGGCTCTTAGGCAGACACTACTAATAAGAAGTCGGGGTAGTCTATTGGGACCTCATCCAAGGATGTTTTCAAAGGATTTGAACATGAATGTGCCTATTACGACCAAGGATTTTAGGTCTCTATTAGTTGCAAGTATGGCTCTCATGTGAGTCCCTCACATCCTAGGAAGATATCGCACGGGCATAATCTAGTGTCAATTGTTGAGGGATTGACAGATGGGGCCAATTCATGTGATGAGATAGCTGCACAAGAGGGTGTTGATTGGTATCTCTTCAACAAGAAGAGGATCACTTCAAGATCTAGAAAGGGAAAACAAAAAATTGATTTGGATGATGCTTTTTGATTTAAACTGAAAACCCCCTTAAGTGATAAGAATGAGTCTCCATTAGATCAATCAAAGTTGTGTCAGGGGCCTGCCACAATGGTTAAGTAGGAGTCTATGGTAAAGGATAAGAAAATTATTGTGGATGAAGATGGGTTCCAATTAGTTATTACCCAGAAATAAAAATTAAATGAATCTTAATATCAGTCTATGACATCTCATATGTCGGTTAACATGCAGGATGAACTTCCAATTATCAATCCCTCAAACAGGAATGCTGATGGCTTTGAAAATGTGGAGTGGGATTATCCATCCCATTTCAAAGATCTAATAAAGAATGATTATGCCTCTTTTGGAAGGGCCCCATTTGAGGAATGTAACATTTCTCAGGAAAAGAACTCTAGTATCATTCCTCCAGATGACTAGGAGGGTGAATGCCCCACTGAAGGCCTTAGTAAGGAAGCGTAAGAGTGGTTCTTTTTTCACCTTGAATTTATTTATTATATGTTCGATCTTGTTGTTTTTGGGTGTAATGATTACATAGTTGTTCAAAAGCTTCTATCAATTAACATTGAAGATGGATTTTGATTCAACCCAGAGATGGATGTTAGGGATATATCTTAGAAATTCAGGATTTTCCTCCTTCTAGTGGACCATCCTGATTCATCACTGGATGAGGAATATGATCCCCCACAAAGAGCCACGACATGGAAGAGAGGTCGACATCCAAAGAGAAAAGGAATATATTCTAGTAACTTGGGATCCATAGTGATTTGAAGGGATTGAACTTTTATATTTGGCCACTTTTCTGTGAGGCGGACATTTTTATGCTTTGTTTGATCTGCTCGTTTTACTTTCCTTGTATGTTTAATTTTTATAATAAATTTTGAGTCATGGGTTTGGTTTCCAAATCCATGACTGAGCCATTTTGAATAACTAAATAATAATGAATAATTAATACATATATAATTATTATTATAAATAATTAGTAACTAAAGAATAATCATAAATATTCATTAGTAATTAATATTTATTTTAAATTAATATAATTAAACAATAAATATTATCTTTTAATTAAAATTTAATAGTTGTTAAAATTTATTATTAATTAATATTGATTATTAAAAATTAGTTAATAAAATAATAATAATTAAGTTAAATATTAATTATTAATTTAACAATTTAAACATTTTTATTAATATTTAGTAAATAAATAATATTATTAAATATTTATTAGTAATTATTAAATAAAAATAATTATTGATTAGTAATTAATTAGTTATTAAATAATTAATATTATTAATATGTAATTAAATATTGTTTTATTACTAATTAGTTAATAACTAGTAATTATATTATTATTTTAAATAGTTATTAAATAAATAATAATTTAAAATAGCTATTAGTAATTAATATTAATTGGTAATTAAAATTTATTATAAATTAATATTATTAAATAGTAAATATTATTATTTAATTAATATTTATTATTAATTAAAATTAATTAGTGTCAATTGGTTAATTATAATAATTTAATAACAATTAATTAATTTTTTTTAATTTAATAATTTAATCTTTATTATTACTATGTAGCAACAAAATAATAATTTTAAAGATTTATTAGTAATTTCTAAATAAAAATTATTAATATTAATTAATTAATTAATAATTAGTTTGTTAATCGGTAATTAATATTATTAATAAGTAATAAATATTGTTTAGTTTCTTATTTATTAATAACTAATAATTGTATTATTATTGTTATTATTATTAATTAGTTAGTAAATAAAAAATTTAAATATTTATTTGTAACTAATATTAATTAATAATAAATATTTATTAGAAATAGATACTATTAAACAGTTTATAATTTTATTTAATTAATATTTACTAGTAATTAATATTACTTAGAAATAATTAGTTAATCAATTAATACTAATTAAATAATATTTTATTAATAATTAGTAATTCAATAATTAAATTTGTATTATTAATATTTAGTAACTAAGTAATATTTTAAAACATTTATTAGTAATTGTTTACTAATAATTATTTATAATTATTAATTAATTAGTTAATTACTGTTTAATATTATTTTTTTAACAAGTAGGGGGAATCCCCCCTAGGGAAAAGATGTGGCCCCCATTAATGCCTTTAGCCTCCACCTCCAAACCTCAAAGGGGTTAAGGGGGGTGATGCCTTTTTATATTAGTTTTAAAAATATTTTTAAACTAGTATTATTTTAATATTTTTTTTCAGAAAAATGTATATAAAAAAATATCTTGAGAAAGAATTCTACAAGATCCATCATCTAATCTACCCAATACGATGATAGAATCTATTACTGGTCGGTTTTGTGAACACTAAAAAATGTCAAAATACGCTCATTGTCCATGCATAAGATGTTTAGAATTGGAATAAATAAATAAAACCTACAAGAGTACAACACATGTATAATTTTTCTTTGGATGTGTGTAATCATTACTAAAAAACCCGCAATAAATAGTGGTAGTCTTTATTAACATTATATAAAGGTTCTCTTTATCACCACTAAAAAAAGCACTATTCTATGGTTTCAGCTTCTTTGGGGGAGGTTCATGTGGGGCGTGTGGGGAGTTGGTATTGGGCGGCGGTAGCTTCGGGTGTTTGTCGTTCGAGATCGTGCAATGATCTTCAGTGGGTTTGACAGTGCCGGTGGGAGCTCGGGTGGAGGATGATAAGGTTTTTCTGGTTACCTATTCTCAAGAACCGGTGGTTTTGTTCTGATATACTGCCTTACTTTGGTTTGGTTGTGGATTTGTCTTTGAACATGTAGAATGGGATGATGGTGTTCTAGATCTTATGGATGTCTTTTGTTTCTATTCTTCTTGTTTCTGGATCTGAATTTCGATGAGGTGCAGATGTTGTGGTGGGAATTGGCTTTTTTTCTCTTTGCATTTGGTTGGCGTTTTATATTTCTTGCATATTACATTGGGGTGGGAGACCTTGAAAGAAGGATGGGTGTGCTAACACCCATCATTCATCCATCTTTCCTCTCTTTTTGGATGGATGGGAACACTGTTTGATTTCTGCACGGTGTTTTCTAGTGAATGTTATGGCACATTAGGTTGATTGGGCAGTGTGTTCCTCGCTTGCATCATCGGGTGGGCAGCTCGAAAGAGAGATAGGTGTGCTGGCATCTATCATCCAATCCTCCTCTCATATTTTAGTGTGAGATGGAGGAGTGATTTTCCTTGATTATGTTGCTAGCACGACACAATTCTTGGAAGAGGGGGCGACGCATAATCTTTGTCAGAATTCACTGTTGCATTTTTAGACAGGGGGCGAAGAGACTTCTAGCTAGTTCTTATTATGATGTTTGTTTCTTTTTTGGAATTTGGTTCCCTGTATGGCCTTGTGCCCTGTTTTTTATGATATTTTTCATATAGTCTTTGTAATGGGTTCCTCCTTTTTCACAGTCTTCAAAAGGAGTTATTTCTATTTCAATAAAGGGGGCTTTCCCCTCTACCTTTTTAAAAAATAATAAATATTGAATTATTATTTTAAAAAATTTACTATATATGTCAAAATTTCATACAATAATTTCACATGTATACATATACAGATGGGCGAAGACCTCAACAGTGAGAATGGGGTGGTGATGAAAATGGTTGGGTCCCTACAGCGGATCAGCACGAGATTGTGAAACAACGGGGATGGCGGTGGTGATGTCTTTGAAAGTGTCAAACGGGAAGGAGACATGATGCACCATCGTGCAATAGTGAGGAATGACTGTAGCTTCATGCAATAGTGGTGATTGATGATGATAGCTTCATGCAGCAGCAGCAATGTGCACTACCAAAAATCATGCCTTACCCAGCATCGACTTTTATCAGTGCTAAACATGAAGCACTCAAAAAAAGGTAATCTTTATCATCGCTAGATAAAAACTCCAATAAGAGTAAATTTTATCAGCACTAAAAAAGCATTGATAAAGGTGTGCCCTTTATCAATGTTTTTGTTAGTGCTGATAAAGGTGAATCTTTATTAGTGCTAAAAACAGCATTGATAAAAACTTTTAATAAAAATTATTATTAATATATATATATATATATAGTTGTCTTATTTATTTTCAAAAAATAATGTTTATTTATATACATTAATTAAAAG
This sequence comes from Viscum album, assembly GCA_963277665.1. NCBI lineage: Eukaryota > Viridiplantae > Streptophyta > Magnoliopsida > Santalales > Viscaceae > Viscum > Viscum album. Next base: position 356,407 of record CAUJRU010000187.1, read on the forward strand.
ATGCATGTATATAATTAATATAAATATGATCTATTAATATATATTTTTTAATAATTCAAATATATATAAAATGTTTTAAAATAGAATTTATATAATTATAAATATATATATATATATGTACGTAAATAATTATACTCAAAACTGTGCAAACCATGAGTAACCCATGGTCCTCAAAAATTTATTAAAATTAAAAGGAAAGAAAGTATAAGGAAGGAGAGTTAAATGGAAAAACATGCCCAAAACCAGAAAAAAAAAGTAGCCACCTTCTACCACCACCCGTCCTCGAGGGTGTATGCCTCTCCTTTATTTTTGAGTAATCCATGGTTTTTGATCCATCATCCCTATTCCAATCATCTGCCTATTCGTTTCAGTTTCTGAGTCAGAGTCTAAATCATTGGCATCAAGTGTGGATTCTTTTCCACCACAATTTTCTCGAGCGTCACTCTCAGGTGGTAAATGTGCATTTTCATCTTCCCCATGATTAGTTTGATCAGAAATTAGCTCATGCTAAGACTGAATTCCCAGCACCGCTTGGATCTCCTCTTTATCAAATACGGATGAGGTAACCTTGTGGACTTGTGGCTTATTACAAAGCTCCTTAACTTTCTCCACTTCTTGTAGTTAGGATTCCCTTTTAGTAGTGACATTATGATGATAAATCATATTTAAAAAAAATCATTAATGGTATACTTGGTGAAGCCTACTTGGATGAAGAAGGTGTCCTAGCAACTATTTCCTCCTCAGTACATATAGGGGTGTTGTAGTTTTTAGGAATATCCTCTATGGATTCCAAATTAGGGTCAGAAGGGGATATCACCTTAAAATAATTCATGCCACTTGTTGTCTTCATAGTCTCATTTGTAGGAAATGGTGTCGAAAAGCCTATTTGGAAGTGGTAAGGCCCACCCGAATGGCCCGAAGGCCTTTATTTTTATGGATTTTTGATAACCCCCTTTTCAAGGGATGAGGGGGAACCCTTACAAGGCCCGTAGTCTCAAAGATTAAATGGCTCGTAGGCTTAGAAGATTACATGACCCGAAGGTCTTAGGGAATTCAACCAAACTATCTACAAGGAACTGCCTCTATCTAGAATTTGCATCATGATAGCAGCTCTCCACCATCGGATGGTCGTCTGGCTAGGCTTCCCATGCAAGCACAGGCTGGTCCCGAAGGCATAGTCATACCCTCTCATTCTGACAAATCCATTTGGCTCTACTTTGGTGAGTGCAATTGCTCTGAATCCTCTTCTGGGGATGCTCCTTTTTTGTAGTCAGTCTGGGGCAACTGCATGTGGCCCGAAGGCCTTGAGGTGGACCGAAAGCCCTACTGACCAGAAGTGGGAAGGCTCCCACCTCCCTTTTTAAGACTTTTCATCTACATAGGTTGGCTCACCCAAATGGGTCCCTATTTTTACCCATTTTACCATAAACATTTAAATACGGGTCCTCTAATAATTGAACTACATCTAGATCAAGTTCATCGTCCGAGGAAAACCCTTCCTGCTATGCACATTCATCATTCATAAAACCATTAAGATGATTTGCCTCAGCAATACCAGTCTAAAAATGATGAGGAGTTCGAATGGACCAAGACCGTGTCCATTGAAAAATTAATCATCTACAAGTCAGTAAATAATGTTTATCCAGTTGGTGCAAGAAATAATAATAATACTATTATCATTATGTGGAACAAGATTTAATTTATGGTTCTATTTTGCGCAAGTTGGTGCATCACAAATAATAGTGTTGTTATTGTTATTATGTGGCATAAGTTTTCTATAATAGTTATAATTACATTTAATCGTTGTTTCTCAATTAAATATTGTAATTGAAACCCCATGTCGATTAATAGGCAGGTACGTCCATTGTTTTAAACCCCCGACGAATTGAGAATTATTGAGCCAAACATTTTCTCTCCCGACTCATCTCATCTTTCCCTCTCATAAATGAGAGAATTTCTTCAAGACCGAAGGACGAACGATCGAGAACGATCGACACAAGACATTCTCTTCGCCGCGCTAGCACATGGAGAATGAGTGGCATTGTTCGGAGACCATTGGAGCATGTGTGGATCACCACTAGAGGGAATCTACTTTGGATCCTTGCGAGTGCAATGAATGCAATCTGTAAGGTTCATTTCGGACGATCAACGATCATTAATGAAGAAAGTATAAAAAACCTAGATATTTAATTTCTTCAGAAATTAATAAATTAATTATAAACATGATGTGCAAGATCATCTTTCTCGGATCCGATGATTTTCTTCTCTTTGTCTAAATCTTTGATTTTAATCTATGGATACTGGCATTCATCATCGTATTGATCCTCGATTGGTCATCGATTACGAAAAAGGAAAAGTTGGGCCCTCCCAACCGCCACACTTCCACTGCGTCTAAATCCTTCACATTTAAATAAGCATCCTCTAATAATTCAACTTCATCCAGATCAGTTTCATCGTCTGAGGACCACCCTTCCTGCTATGCACATTCATCATTCATAAAACCATTAGGATGATCTACCTCAGCAATACCTGTCTTAAAATGATGAGGGCATTCTGCTGTCTCCTTCCAAAATGACGTCATAAGCCCATCCTGAGACATCATTTGGGTTCTGACCATGACATAATTTTCTGATCTATGAGCCATCATTTCACCTCCTTCATGATACTACAAAATAATATCCATACTATATCATCCTGAGAGTCGCTTTTATTTCCTCCATCCTATAAAACAACATTCCCATCAGTCCCCCCTCCCCCCCGCTTAGGAGGGTTAGTCTAACCATCCATTTCCAGCATGCTACCATCCACTGCTGTGGGAACCTGAATTTTTCTACATGTATAACTGTATGTATGTATATGTGTGTCTATACATATATATTTTAATAATTTTGTAATATTAATTTATACATATATTTATTTATACATATATTTATTTACTGAAAAGGTTCACAATCCTAGTAATTTGGGTCATAAAATTTATTATAGAACATAAAAGGAAGAAAAGGTCAGATGTTACAAGGGGTTTTATAAATGAATCTCACCCTATATATATGAATTCACAAGGGATGTAGAAAAATATGGTATCCTATAGGACTACATTGAGCACGTTTGACAATTTTATTTTCTCGACAGGGCATCTAGAACTTGATTAGATTCCCTGTATGCATGTGAGACAACTATGTTGATATCATTAGTGGCACGAAGAAAGTTAATTCATTGAGGAAGAACATTCCAAGGGACATTCCTAGATATGGCATTCATGACTTCAACAACAAGCTTCGAGTTTGATTCCATCAAAAGATAATTCCAATCATGGTGGAAAACATAGTTGACATCGTTAACCATGGACAATAGTTCAGCTTCATATGTTTTTCCAAGCCCAATGTAATTGTAGAAGAACCCTTTGATGAAGCCTTGATGTGTCTGATAAAAACCCCCACAACCAGAGGTCCCTGGCATGCCCCAGGCCCCACCATCAACATTCACCTTTATCGATGAAGAAATTGGAGGAATCCAGCAGATGGATTTAGCCACCGTAGGATTTTTTTGGGCTTTCCATTAACGCCCAACAACCTTAGAATATTCAGATCATAAATGCTATTTTCCATCAAACCTGTTTGAATATTTGAAGCTACAAAGACATCCCTATGTATTGTCATCATTCCTACATGAATGGAGCAAGTCTGATTGTTAAAAACCATCTCATTCTGAGATTTCCATATGTAACAAAAAGTGGAGACAATAGCTGCAATAAATAGGTTAATGAACCTGTTCACTCATTTGTGCAACAGTGATAGATTGAAGGAGATTCTACACCTGTTGACTTGTGCATATAGTGACTCCAAATAGATCTTGCAGGTTCTCCAATAATTGAGCAGCACAGTTGCATCTGATGAAAATATACTGAGAATTTTCATCATTTTACAACCACATATTGCTTACATAGGCCAGCTGGATTTCATCCCCTTGCAACTTATCAGCTGTAGGCATAAAGCCTCTACATATTCCCCAGGTTGAAATCCATTTGGAGGGCTGGATAAAGGGAGTTTTATGTTTCAACATCCATGATAGAGTGGCTATTCTACCTTCACAGTTGAGTTTGTAATGCTCTCTAATGCTGAATATTCCAAGCACATTTGGCTTCTAGATAAGAGTATTCCTGTCAACAAAGCGATATCTTATCAAATTAGAATAAACATGAGAAGGAATTAACACATTCATGATTTTGTTGCTAGGAAGGATATTATAAATAGACATATTCTTTATTGTTAGAGGGACATCCATGATGTCTTCAAGTGTTCTATACAGCCAAGGTGTATTCTAACAATTCAGTTTGGATTGTTACATACCATCCACTTGGAGTTTCTCATAATATCATTAAAGGATCTTCTGAGGGCGGGCCATATGGACGAGGAAAGGTATTGAGAGGATCCACTCATCAGCTTTGAAATAAACCTTCACAATAATAAATCAAGAGAAGAATCACAAGAAGTAATCAGATTCCAAGAAAATTTTCCATGAAGTGCATTATAAAAGATTTTAAGATCCTTCATACTAAGTCCCCCCATGTCAATGGGTTTTATTCACTCTTTACAAGAAACATTTATAAACCTCTTTTCATGTACTTAACCAGTCCATATGAAATTTCTAATCATGTTTTGTAGATTGTTGAGAAGACCCCTTTAACATTTTTATAAAGAGAATGCATATACAAATTTGGAGGTGATCACCGAGTTGACCAAGAAGATTTTTTCAGCTTAAGACATAGATTTCCATTTCCATCTATCTAGTTAATAAATGATTCTGGAAAAAGTATTTTCGAGGTATATTCTTTTGATTTTACCACAAAAAAAAAGTAACACCAAGGTAGATGAAATGTAATGTTCCTTTTCTAGTCTCAATAACATTGGAAATACTGTTTTTTCAAGTAAGAGAAATTCCATCTACAAAGACAGTGAATGATTTGTTCCAGCTAATGGATTGTCCTACTACCTCTTGATAGTGGTTGAAAATGACTTTAATAGCAGACAAAGTAATTTTGCAGGCCTACCCAAATTGAAGGATATCATCAGCATAGAGAAGATGAGAAGGAGTGAACAAATCCATACCCACCGTTATGCATTTGTAATAACCAATTTGAGTCAACTAAATGATATATCTTTTAATATATTCTTCAGTAATAGAAATGAGTAGACCTAAGAGGGGATCACCCAGTCTCACACCCCTCGTTCTTCTAAAGAATCTGTTGGGGGTCAATTTATTTGAATAGAGATTCTCATCGTGCTAAGGATTGTGTTTATGAGTCTAATAAAGGTATCATAGAATCCATAATTCCTGCAAATAGAAAAAATGAAACTCCATTTCATCATGTAAAATGCTTTTGAGATGTCAATTTTTAGGGAAAAATTATCATCTTCCACTTTCTTCCTCATCCATCCAATGGCCTGAAGGCCTTCATTTTTTTATTGATTTTGATAATCCACCTTTCAAGGGGTGAGTTGAAACCATTACAAGGCCCGTAGGCGTAAGTATTACATGGTCCGTAGGCCTTAGAAGAATTCATTTCCCGTAAGCTTCAAACATTACATACAACCCAGACTAACTACTTGGAACTGCTGCTCCCTAGTATCTTCATCGTGAAATCAGCTCTTCACCTTCGCATGACTGTTCGGTTAGGCTATCCCATGCATGCACAGGCTTGTCCTGATGACAGGTGCTATTTTCCTCCTCATTAAATTGGTGCTTTCAGAGGCATTGGAAACACAATTTTAAAAATCCTTCCTGAGATAAATCCAAATTAGTTTGGAGTGATTATTTTCCTCATGATATCCCTCAATCCCGTCCTAATAACTTTGCAAATGATTTTAGGGACTGTATTTCCAATTGAAACTTCCTAAAGTCCTTGATGTCAATGGAACATTATTTTTTGGGAATAAGGGCTATGGAACTAGAGTTGATTCAGTAAGGCATAAAATCATGATTAAAAAAATCACTGATGGTATTGGTCACTACATCTTGCAAAACACCCCAGTAAAACATAAGGAATTTACTGGTGAACTCATCTAGTCTAGGGGCACTATCAATGTTGAGGGAGAAGAGTTCTTTTTTAACTACAACTTTAGAAGGGTCTATGGCATGGATTTTATTTGCATGGTACTCAATTCATACAAGAATACTATCAACCATCAAATGTTTATTATCAAATCCATCATTAGAGTAGAGGACTTGAAAATGATTAATCATAGCATCAGAGATCTCCTTTTCAGACAAAAGAGTTCATCCATTGATGTCAATGGCATTATATTGTCTCCTTATCTTTTTCTCCCAGTGCAGTCAATGTTTTTTTTTTTGAATTCCTGTCACCCTCCTTGTTGAATTTTACATTGAAAGAATTTCGGTCTAATCTTTCCTTGAGAGTTAGATGGTCATCAATCTTGGAAAGAGATTGAATTTCTTCTCTATAAAGAGAATCTTGATTCTGATTTATGATTTGGAAAAAAAATCAAGACTATATTCAGTAGCCTTGATGTCTTCCTTGAGCGTGTAATAATATTTCTTAATCCACTCTTTTAGTAACCTTTTATAGTTTTGGAGTCTTCCAGCAAGTGACTGTAAAGGGATACCAAAGGAATCCATCTTCCAGGCTTCCAAGATAATCTCCCTACATCTAGGAACTACAAGTCAACCATTATTAAAGTTAAAATGAATAGGTTTTTTCCTTGTGAGCTGCAAGTGTAGATCAACAATAATAGGATTGTGATTTTAATTATGTTTGGGAAGGTTGAAACTAATAATACCCATAGCCACACTCCTATCATTTATTTGAACAAAACATTTGTCTAATTTACTGGCTTGTCTACCCTATATAGTAAATATACTGCATGTAAAATCTTCCCCATCAATTGGAACTTTAGACAGGTTGTAATGAATACAAACAAAAAATTTATGAGAGGCAATTCTATTGAAATTGGTTCCCATTTTATCATCAGGTCTCAATATAGAATTGAAGTCCCCTACAATAATCCATTTATGTCTTACAAAATCAGTTATTGTTTCCAAATCCCTCCAAAACTCCCTTCTTTTGATATAAGAGGTGGAATCATAAACAAAAGACATGGAAAGGGTGTGACAGTGCATAGAAAAAGATATGTCAATGCGCTGTTGAATTTCCACACATTCAATACTCCGACTACTATCATGCTAAAAAACTTATAGATGATCCATGTCAATGCCATGAACATTCTGAGACACAAATTTGTATCCAAAAGATGTCCATTTGAAGGATTTATAGTTATTGAATAACATCTTAGGCTCAGAAATTTCAATAAGAGCTGGTTTACGGGTCAGAAGGTAATGTCTAAGGGTTGTGACCATGGGAGAATTCCCAATCCCATGACAATTATATTATAATATCTTCATTGAATAAGGTAATTTCTTCTTGTTGGAGGTCCTCCCTGTTGAGGCATCCACAAAATGGATATCTTGACATTACCTTTACCTTTCATTCTCTTTCCTTTAGGTGTTGTATCCCATACTATTTTATTACTTTCTTCAACAAATCTGGATTTTTCCTATTAAAATTCTTGAGGTTGTATTTCCTCATTATCATCTGCCCAAAACTATCCATTGAGAGGGGTGAAGTTGTTGCTGGATTGAACAGTTTCTGATAGATTTTTTCAGAAACTCTTATCTTGATAGATTTATTAGAGGTCACCTGGAAGATGGGATATTCTATCACATCTTGATAGGACCTGTGTCCAGACACATTATCTATATTGGAATCTTGATTAGAATGAGGGGACTGAACCTGCATACAAACCTGTATCACCTTGTTCACATCAGAAATCAGAATGTCTTCACCTTTTTCATTGCTGTATTTAGTTATTCGAGCTTGATTAAATATGGGAGGATCAGGATGCTTCTGAGAAAAGGTTTCAATCTGAAAACAATCCTATACAGTAGGATCCATCATAGGAATAAGCGGTTCATCATCTTTCCCAGCCCTGTCCTTGACTAAGTGAGCCTACTAAAAATTCGAAAGATCAACATGGTTTCATTCTTGTGTTTTTTATCATGGGCCACTTCAGGAATCCGGAGACTGGAATCATCAACAGAATGGAGCATATTATCATCCCTTACCAGAAGACTATGATCAGAGAGTATGATTTCTTTAGAGGGGTTGTCATCGAGTTGAGATTGGAAGGATTTAGCAACCCATTCCACCACTACTACCCTAATTAAGGCAGTAATATTGTTGTCCAGACCCACTTCGAAATAATCATAGTTTGGGGGTTTTACAACATCTTGGGCACCAGGGTCTTCAGGGAGGTTCTGGTGGACCAAATCATTACTCATGATGCCCAAGGAAGAGGGGTCAAGTGATGTATTATTAGGGTGATTGGGTACCAGGACTATTCCTTTCCCATTTTCCCTCCTCCATGACACCTCATCATGACCTCTAAAATTATAAAATTGAAAACCTTATCTCTATTGCATTCAACAGATTCATGACCAAAAAACCAGTAGTTCATACAGAATTTTGGTTTCCGCTCATAATGAATTTCTAGGTTGATGTTTTCATCTCTCATTGTCAACACAACCTCTTCCACCTAGGTATTGTCCATGTCCACTTCAACCAACACCTTGGTGTAATGCCAAAATCATGGATTGTTAGTTTTCCTATCCAATCTGATCGGACTGACAACTAAGGATGTAATATCCCATAGTATTCTGGGATTCTAATAAAGCCCATTGAGCTTGTAGATGCGAATCGATACTTTGGTGAGGGTATTCCCAAAATTGTTCAGATCAAAGTTCCCATGACACTCTTGTATTCTGAGAAATACTGGTTTCAGTGAAACAGAACCAATGCTCAATGACCTTCGATTGCAGTCATCAGAGGGGATCACAATGTGATAGAAACCCTTCCCCATAGTCGTCATCCTCCATTCCTCAAAACCTCATATCTCCATAATTCTCTTTAGATGCTCGTTAAACTTCCACATCCTTTCAACTTTCGGATTTATGAGTCTTTCAAAAATAGAAAAAATGCAAAGATTGATTCTCTCCTCCATGGCAGCTTGGTTGGCCGATACATTAGAAGTGCACCCTTTCTTGATGACTCCTCGTAGGGAATGAACATCAAAATCAGCGAAGGAGAGATTCACATCTGATTTGACCATGTCCACGATGAGTGCGACGGTGAAGCGATGGATGAGTGTGACGGTCGGTGGAGTGGCGGACGACGGAACCAAACTGTGGATCGGGATGCGCTGAAAGCAGTGATGGCCGACCACAAGATGATAGGTGCGGTGACGGGCGACCTTCGGGTCAGTTGAGCCGTGGGTGAGGTAAAAAGTTGGGGTGATGGGGGTGATGGATTTCATGTGCTAGGGTGCGGTGACTTAAAAATGGGCTGGTCATGGCCTCCACGGAGGTCTGATTTTCTTTGTACTGTAGCCCATTCTCCGAATAAACTGAGACTTCAGCCTCAACTTTTAAAAATGGGCTGGTCATGTTATGGGATTTAGGTCTATTAGACCTATATGACATTACTAAATAAATAAAACTCGATAAGTGGGCTATCATTTTGGGTGTGGGGGGAGTTATGTACTTCCTTTCTGATCTGTGTGTGTGGTGTGTGTGTGTTTGAATGTAATCGTACCATTAATCACCTAATATATATATATATATATATAATTATATTTATAAATAAATACATACATTTTTAAATAATTATAAAATTATAATAAATATATTTAAATAATTAATAAATTAATTATATTTATAATTATATATACAGACTTTTTAAATATATTTATTTATAATTATAATTTTAAATATATATATATATATATATATATATATATATATATATATATATATTTAAATAATTAAATAATTATAATAAACATATTTATATAATAAATATATTTATTATATTTATAATTATATATATTTATATAATAAATATAGTTTTTATATTTATAAACATATATATTTATATAATGATATAATGATATAAATATATGTATTTATATAAATATATTTAAAATTATATATAAACACTTAAATATATTTATTTATAATTTTAAATATAAATATATAAATATATATTTAAATAATTATAAAATTATAATAAACATTTTAAAAATAAATATATTCATTATAATTTTATAAATATATATATTTATATATTAATGAATACTCAAAGAGCTCAGACATGGATTTGGAAAATCCAAATCCATGACCCCCAAACATTCTTGAAAAAGCAACATAAAAAGTTGGAGGGAGCAAGTCAACAAGCCACAAAGTGCCCACAGTAAAAACAATAAACTGATCATCTAGTTCTTAGATTCCTCAAATATCACCATCTACTTTTTGGGCGTTGACCACACCACCATGTCTTGACCCTTTGAGGGGCCACACAATCACCATCCGATGACGATATAGATGAAGCTTCTGATGTGGAGCATATCCTGAATTTCCACGCTAGATCTCGAAACTCCATTTCTAGATTGGAGTGTTGTCCATTTTCAAAATTAATAGATAGTAGCCTTTGCACTACTATATAATCATTGAGTGTAAATAGCTACAACTCCATTGATAGGAAGGTTACCTCAAATTGTGAGAAGTACCATTTATCCGCTTCCTTGCTGATGCCAACAATGGGCCTTTCACCTTCCCAGCCCTCCAGGAACATTTACGTTTTTTTCCTGTGAAGCAACAGATTATTCATTAGTGGATTCTCCAAAGGAAACATAAGCATTTTTCATTAAATAAGTGCAATGGGGTGGATAAGTCCACCCCACATTCACAACACTCCTGCAAGAGGGAACAACCATTAGATGTTCTGTCTGCAAAGGAATCGAATGCTCCTCAACACCTGTAATGTTTGCTAAAATAAGAAGAATCCCATCCAGAGGAACCACATGATCCTTTAAATTCTGTTCTTTTTGAGCTTTATTATAGTCTTTGGGCATGTGCTCCTTTTCATGCCCCTTAATCTAAGAATTTTAATCCACAATTGATATAGCCCTAGGTTTTCTCGACATTAACAACTGAAAACCTACATCATCAACTAGCATGGCCTTCCCCTTTCATTTGGAACACACAACTAACTCGTGTATCATATCAAAATTAACTACATCCTGAACATTAGCCTCATGTTCAAATTGATTCTCTTCCTCATCAATAGCCACATCATCCCATGATGTCTTCATACCACCAGCACCCTCAAGTGATCCAACAACAACCTTATTGAGATCCATATGAACATTACCAGTGTCATGAAAAGTATGTTCATTATTGCGATGGGTAGCGGCTGATTCATGCTGAGGCCTTTCTTCATGCCCCTATAGAGGAGTTTCACCACTTGTTTCAAACATTATCTAATCCTTTCCAATCAGAATGGAAGTAGCATCCTTACCAGTGGCTTGAAAAATATGGTCTTTATTAGTCTGGACAGCAGCAAAATCGTGTTGAGACATGTCCACCTATAAAGGATTTTCACCACTTGTCTCAAGAATTCTCTGTTCCATGTAATTCATGGTAGTAGCAGGATCCTTAACTAGAGTATGAGGCATTACGAGAGTCCTATAACAAGGTGCATTACTTATCCTAATAGGAGCCTTTAGGAGAGGCATGTTTCCACCACAAGTATAAAAAATAACCTACTCCTTGGTGTTTTGGACTATAGAACCTTGGACCAAAGCATGTTGAGTCATTCAAGAATATAAAACACCTTTCTTCACAACATCAGCAAAAGAAGATTTCACTGTAGAAGATGCGGGGGCATCACCGTTCTTCCTGAAGACCTACCTCTCATCAGTGGGTTCATTGATCAAAAGCATGACATGTGATCTTACAATGAGAACAATGCAAGTTTTGGTGGAATAGTTCATTAGAATACCCAATACATAGATAGGTACCATAAACCAATCAAAATGAAAGGCTAGATCTATCTTGAAATCAACCGCAACTAGAAAAGGTAGAGGCAGGAAGGCCCCTTTATTGAATAAACCAAGAAACATAGGAGGAACTTACAAATCATCCAATGTCCATAAATAAGACATATAGAATAGAAAATAAGAAATCAAGTATATCAATATCTGGTACCCATTCTAGGGTGAGAGGCCCATCCACCCCGACCATGAGGATGAAATCCCCATCTCCATGTTTTGACCTACAACCACGAACCACCTCCATCATCTGAGACTCCATCATCACTATCAGTTGTCATAAATTTTTTATTAGGCACATGATCATAGTATTTTACCTCCTCCTCATTGTTTCCTAAATAAAGAAAATCAAAGGGGTTATGTTTACTAACCTTTGCATGTAAAGTTCTCTTAGGATGTGCAAGAATTGTGCCTGCTGAAGAAGATCCAACAAACCTCCTAACAGAAACCACAACACCCCCTATCCCCTCTACACATGGATTTGGGACAACAGGGGTATTAAATCCATCAAGGGTGGAAGTCCTAAGAGCATCCCATTCCCCTTAATATCCATCAGTCCTTGAATCCAAGGGTTTGAAAACAACATCATTTGAAATATCTCTTCCATGGAAAGATTCAACAACCAACAGAGGTTCCATTAAAATTGATTTATCTATAACAATCTGTATAATAGTAGGGAGAGAAGTAGCACTACTTTCCTCCACTGTTCCCAAGAGGAGTGCAATAACATCATATTGAATTCCCCTTCCCAGAGTAGCTTCTGACTCCAGGATGATTTCTTGATATTCAGAAGCCATTTTCTGCTGGCTCATGGGATTTTTATTAAAAAAAATATTTTTACTAATAACACCATAGTTACTCAACTTTGATTCCATTGCAGCATAAGCATGCGATTCATCCCTGGCCCAATTCTTACCACTATCCAATGATTGTACCTTGTCATTTAAGATAACCAACATTACTTTTTGTCCCCCCAAATGGCTGATCCATCCTCCTTACCAACAGAGGGAGAAAAACGGGCCTTTGAATTTCTAGAATACAATAATTTATCCGAAGAACCAATAGAAATTTCATAAGTTTGAAAGTAACTAGATTGACCTGCCTTCCCTTACCTTTTTTAGGTGCTGAGCAGCACTTTCTAGTTTTCCCTGTTCCAATCCATAAGAAGCACTTTTGGTTTTGGATTTCATTGAGGCGGCTGCCTCAATTTTGGCTTTGCCGTTTCAACCCTTGGAGGAAATCGATTTCCATTCCTACCACAAATTTAAATCAACATCATCCTATACAGAGGATTCCTTAGAATCATGGATATAATCATATTATTCATCAAAATTATCCTCTTTTGATCCTTTTTTGTAAGGAATCTTCATTAAATAGGTCATCCCAAGACATACTAGTATTATTATATTTCTGGAGATCATGAGAATTAAATGACCTTGTATCATAACAAGGGAGTGGGAAGTCAGACTTAGAAGAGATCCCTACAACCTCTTCCTTCTTGGGAAAACCATCAGCATTAATACCTGTTTCCTCTAAATAATTCCTTTCATTACAATTTTTTTTCTATACCTATGGGGGATTTTTGATTTCAACATTATAAGTAAGAACTACAACATATTTTCCTTCCACATTAGGTTGTTCAGTGGATTAGAGTGTATTATCATTATTCTTCCTTCTACAATGGAAAAATTCATGGCCATTTAGATGGTATTTAGAGAAAACAATATTTCCTCTGTAATTATATTTTATGTTCCCAATAATACCACAAGAATCACAGAAGGGGGTGCCTTTTTCTTACTCAATTCTAAGGCTAACCTCATCCAGTGGATTGGAAAAAACTAATTGATAAATTAAGGTAGAAATTATATCTATATCAACCAATAATCTTGAAAAGTGAAAAAAAACCTTTTACATAGCACTTTAAATTCATATTTGAATTCAAATCACCAAAGCAATGTCAAAGAGTATTTCTAGGTGCCATAGGACTGAATTTAGGCTATGGATTTTAACCCACACTTTTGCACAAGTTTTTGGAAACTCGTTAAGTTTTAAACTCAATTTCTAGTCATGAATCCTAAGGGTACCCAACCTGAGGTTGACTGAACCAACACTCAAGGCTATGCCTTTCAGTTCATTAGAAGGAAAAATAATGTGGAAAAATCCACGACCTAGGGTCACACACTTGAAATCAGAGAAACCCAAATCAAAGCTAATCAAGAAATTACGTCAGAGATATTCTATGGTTTTATACCCTTAAACAATGAAATGTGAGAAATTATAGAGTGCTTAAAAATCTTGATTCGCTTGTAAATATCACCATCAAAGGCTGAAACATGGGAAATATTACCTTTTCTAATGATATGTTGTGATACACAATTCTTTAGGAAATTAAAGGATCCACTCTAAAATCCAATGAATGATGAAAATTCCATTGAATATTCTCCACCACGATCCTTGTAGATCATCCCTTGATGCTCAACATAGTGATTCGACACATATGAGAATTGATTTAGGCTTTTTGGATGACAGTGACCATCATGATCTCCATGGATCGACATCGAATCCTTCTCCCCATCCTCCATCTCTATTTTAGATATATTTTTAAATATATTTCTTTTAATTATAACTATAAATAAATAAATATATTATTAATAAAAGATCATTATCAGCACTAAAAAAGTGTTGATAAAGAGTAGTTTTATTACTGCTTACTATTTTATCCTTGATAAAACTACTCTTTATCATTTATTTTTTGAAAGTAATGATAAAATCCTTACCCAATCATATAAAAAGAATCATAATAAAATATATTCTCTCATGACTTTACGCTCTCATGGAACTCTACTATTTCTATCACTCTTGTTGAATCCTACCGCTACCACCACTCTTCCTATTCATAAACTTTCTCGACGAATCGACCCTTTCCAAATCTAAGGTATGTGCCAATTTATTTTTTTAACACCTCTCAATATATTCCCTAACCATATATTGTACCAATGGAGTTTCCTTGTGTTTTTATGCACCATATAGCCATGTAATACACCCCTATACCACATCATACCACCCATCATGGATCACAAAAAACTTGGTTAAATGGATTAAGTGTCATTTCAAAATATCCATGCCTTCGATGATCTATTGTTTGAAATATCAATCGTATTTTAAGATTAATAAACCTTTATGTTTTCCTTCATGGTATAACCATAAATCCAAGGTGTTTTCAACTCTTTACCTCAAATAGTAAAGGGGATGAACCTTATATAGGGAGATTATATTTTATCCTTTTCCAAATTTCCCATCCTGAAAGCACTGGTGAAATAATACTTTTTTCATAATTTTTTAATGTTTTAATGTTATTTTTTCACCTGATGTAAATTTGGAAAACTTCATATGTATTTTTGTAACATTATTTATATAAATCGACATCAAAAAATTTATTTTGACTAACTAGAAGTCATTTCAACATCAGTTATTTTTTAGAACCAACATCAAATATCGTCAAGTATTATTTTCAACAGCAGTTATTTTGATAACTAACATAAAAAATAACATATAACATATGTTATTTTTATAACCATATTTATAGGTTACATTTAATGATTTTTTTATAAATAACAAATGTGAAATGATAAATTTTGTTTATAAAAAATATTTTATTACACATAACTCACTTGGGATACAAAACTAGATAAAAGAACTAGAAAATTATAGAAACCAAATAAAAATAATGAAAAAACTCAATGCTGTGGTTTCATTTCCTTGATAGTGGTGGTGTCCTATGAATCTAAATATCATTTATTAGTATTCATTTTCTTTTCAAGGAAGAACTAATGTGGCATTTTAAATTTATTTCAATAAATCTCATGTAGATGTTTTAACATTTATACTCGATACGAATAAGTCATCTTCTTAAAAAAATATTATATATATATATGAAGAAAATTGCAACAACTCCAACCCCATTAGCCTAGAGTCGGTGGTCATTATATTACAATTGCATGGATATAAGAGATCAAATCACCAAGGATTGATAATTTTAGTAGTCTTAAAGAAAATAGATACATTCATGGTTCCCTTATTACATTAGAAATTAAACATAGAACATAATAAAAAAAAATCAACTACTCCTCAAAACTTATTCAATGGTTCCATCTTCATAACCTAGGGAAGGAAAAAAATGAAATTGGTGAGCTCAAACGACTAGTAAGGGTTACATGAATCAATAATAAGTGAAACAAAGTCAATAAGGCATAATGGAAAGGTAAATAACTAAAACACACAAGCCATCAATAAAATGAAAATGCATCCGTAGATTTTTTTTCATAGTGAAAATATTATATAAAGTAATAACTAAATACTAAATGAAGAAAATGATTAATCAATGGAAGTCATGTATCTAGAACATGAACCATTATATCATTATGAAGGTTTAAGTTTGTGGGTAAAAACCATCTTATTCTACTTGAAAACTAACATAAAGGGTTTTTCTCTAACTATTTTTTTTTCATGAGACCTATCGATGCATCGAGGGTCTATAGAGGGCCCCACCCATCACTACAGGTCCAAATCATTATTCATACATATATTCCCTTCAATAACAGAATTGAAAGAAACATAATATGTAAAAAATGGTATATAGATAAAAAAATAATCATATCCATGATATAAGAAATATGGATATTTAATGAAATATTAAATATATGATGATTATAAATAAAAGGGAAGTATACATACACCACACATAAGGAATAAGCGGCGAATAAGGAAAAACCAAAGGGAATATCATAATGGAGTCCATGAAATAATGGATTTAAATCATACTTGGACATTCATAATGAAAAAAAGGCATAGATAATGATAAATGATGTCCAAATAAAGTGAAAACATGTAAAAGAGTTTCTAAGACATTTTTGAGAAGAGCCTCTTTAGTGTGATTAAAAGAAAAATATAAGAGTATTTAAAGTGGGAAAAGACATAATTATTTGAATAAAATAGAAATGAAAAAATATATTTTTTTCATGATAAGAATATAAATTTTAGAAAAATATTCATAGATTAAAACATTTATGGAGTGTACTTGAAAATGGTAAGAAATTGGAAAGTTCCCTTAAATCAGGCGTGCTTATCGGGAGGAATTGAAAAGGGAACCTTATAAAACATGAAATTTCACATAAAAGAAAGATTAAATGATATAGATAAATGATTTATGAATATATAAACATAATTTAGAAGTAGTATATAAAAATAAATAATAATTACATTGGGGTAATTAGAGAGAAAGCATAACCTGAATGAAAGGTGGAAGTTTAGGGAGAATCCCTTACCTTATGTATGAACGTGTTCTGCACTTGATCTTAATGTCATGGATAATAAGATTAGATATATTAATTAATAAATTCATAAACTATTATACATTTATTTTATTTATTATAATTCTATTATATTCATTTATGGACTTTTTGATGAGTTATAAGATAAAATTTTATCGTTCGAGAGTTTTCATTTCCTTGGTTTTCATGACCGGTTTACTTGTATACTTGTATGGAAAAAACAAGTAAAATTATTATATTTTTCCAAAATTGAAATTATATGTTATTAATAAACTTACATAATATTAAATATTTATATATTTAATTTCATTATATGGTATGATGATGAATCATTAGATAAAACATTATTAATAATCATTTAGATTATTTTGGTGTTTTTTCGATCATCACAAATTAGTTTTGCTTTATTAATAAATATTAAGTGTATATACTGGTTTCAAAACATTAAATAAGTTATAATTCATATATTATAATATTTTTAACCATTATAATGGTTTTATGACCATCCATGAAGGTGGTAACGGAAAATTAAAACACATCATCCATGATGGCGGTAAATCGACACATCACATATGATATTTTAATTTTTAGAATAAAAGGGAAAAGAGAAGGAGTTTGAAGGTGAATATTACATTAATATAATGAAATTATAGTATATATAAGATAATTTAGTGATCAAACATGTTTGGAAATCTTATTTAAGGAAAATATTAGAAAATAAAAGATAATAAAATAAAATGAAAGGGAAGGATTATGGGTTTTACCACTAGAATTCTTATCCTTGATAACCTCATTAAGGAACTTGGGTTTTGGTCTTTTATTGAGACCAAAGGATCCTAGAATTGAGGGATATATTTTTTCAGAGTATTGGGTATAATTTTGACAAGATTAAAGTCTTTGGTGGTGTGAGGAGAAGAGGTATTGAGGGGTGGTATTTATAGTGGAGGATGTGGGTGTTTGTTGATTATTCTATTCATTATTTTATTATTTTGGATCAAGACAAGAAATAGTGATTATTACCATGGATAAATATATTAAATAGATAAATATAGTTCAATAATATGGTTGTTACATCAAGAATGACTCAAGAAATAGTGCATTTAACTTATAATGTATATATACTGTAAATTACTGTATTTCACTATTCACCAAAAAATCAACTATTTTAGAAAAATACAAAAAAATTACCCTAAATATTTTATGAAATTTATAATTAAAAAATAAACTCCATTTTATGAAAATAATTTTCTAAATATAAGAACTTTAATTTTTAATTAAAATCATTATTTACTCGAAAAATACCAATTTTAAAATTATAACTAATTTCATAACACTTTGAAAAATTAATTAAGATATCATTGAATTATATTATAATAATAATAAAACAAAATATGAATTTATTATTCTATTTGATGAAAACAATTTTTCTTTTAAATCATTAAATTAATTTTAAAACTGTAAATAAACATTTATGTTTTATAAAAATACCAACACTAAATTTATCATTTTTAAAACACTTATTTACTCATTACATGATATAAATATATCATACTGTCATTTATAAGATACAAAAAATTTTATTTAAACTTTCATAGGTTAGGTTACTAATCAAGTCATAAATATAATATTAATATAATCAAAATGACAGTTTTATAAACATCAGGATTTTCACTATTCGCGGTAAAATAAATATTTTCAGAAAAATACTAAAATTTCACCCTAAGATAATTTTGGAATTCCTCTTTTAAAAATGAGTTTTATTTTGTTCAATAGAATTTATTAAATTTTAAAAATCTAGTTTTAAAACAATTGATCCATTAAAAGGTGGTAAAACTTCCTTTAGAAAAATATAGTCTTTTAATGCAAAAAATTGGATTCATTCTTATCTTGTGCCTATAAAATCATTTGGATGAATTCCAAAACATTTCATTGAATATAATAAAATTAAATTTCATAATTTGGTCAATACTGTTCATTCTCACCAATTAAAAAGCAAGGTTATAATATTAATTTTAAAATAATGATATTTAATTGTATATCATTGTCTGTTTAAGATTGGCATTGTGTGAAACCTATGCCGTCGAAGAAATAAAATTTAAAAATAGGCATACCATAAAAAATTGGGGTGTTAAATTCTTCAGTGATAATTGTAAGTTTCCTAGTATGAGGTAGGGTGATGATATGGGAATAGATTCTCTTCCTGAGGATGACCTCTCATAACTTGAAAGTCATAATGTTATTGGTGTGACTATCAGGGAAGATAAACAACAAACACAAGGTTATGATTCTAAGTTTTTCTCTTCCTATGATCATGATGATCCCTACACTGGAATAGATTTTCAAGAGTTACATGTAAGGGATGAAACTCAACATGGTTTGAAGTTGCAAGAATCAGAAAATGAGTCTCTCGCGTAGTGTTCCACATCAGAGAGTGGTTCTTCAAATCCTAAAGGGAAAGGATTCATGAAACATCAATTGGTAATGAATTTCTCTGGAAAAGATGATGGGTTCAAGTAATGTGAAAATCAGTATGGTATTAAATTTTCATAAGGAAACTCATACTTTTTTCAATTCCTACATAATTTGGAAGTGGGGTAATGTTTTAGAGGATGAAAGTAATAAAGATTGGCAGATGGTTTTTTTCAACACTACTCAATTAAGGCCTTTATGTGGTGGTGCATATTTCAAGGATGTTGTCATTGAAGGAAATAGTGATCCTCCAAAAAGAAGTCCATGGAAGGATTACTCCAACTATCTAAGGAGTTTATCTTCCAGATCATCTTCCAATAACTCAAAGGTCAAGCTCACCACTAAGCAGGAAAGGTCCAAGGTAGGAATCCTTAGGATTCTCAACCAAGGTAACTCACAATGGGAGTGGAAAACTGCTGATGAATCTGACTATGATTATGATAATGGTCCTTATTTTTATTGTTACTAACATGTATTTATAGATGAGGGAATATCTCTTTGTTTTACCCCTTCCACTTCCCTTGTTTTATTTTTATCAATTTTTAATAAATGGTTAGGATCTTTGATTCTAGCTAGATATTTTAAGTAAATAGGGTTAATAAAATATCCTCTTAATAAAAGAGAAAGGGAAATGCGAAGGTCATAAAAAACATGGATTTTAGGTAGGAAATCACTAGTGGGAAGTAATAACATTTAAATGAAAGATAAATATAGTTATCAAGTTTTGACAGAGAGTGATAGAGAATATGGTCATTTATAAAGTTAACCATCATGAAACCATAAATCTTATGATCGGTTAAAAGACCAATTATTTCTCAAAAATATAATTAAATAGATAACATTTTTTTCCAAGTTATTTTTCTAGAGTTGAGGGATTGTTTTACTATCTAGAGAAGCACATGAGAAAATAAACTTACTTGATTCCTTTCTATGTCATAATATCAACATTTGGTTGTCCTTTTATCTATCTCCAATTCATTTCTTAAATCTAGAGATGGATATTCCAAACACATTTTTATGCCCGAAGAACTTTTATTAATCATAAGATACATAATTAATTCTTTTAACCTTTAAATTTTTACTGAAACCAAGATGGTTATAAAAGTTTGTACAAATATAATAAATAATACATCAATATTAATCAATAATATCCTTAGTCCATTACATAAGTAATTAACCTTAAGACCCATCCAAAATAAGTTTTTCCAAATTCAAAGACCAAATATTTCGAAGAAAGTTTACTTAACCTCATATTTTATCCAAAAAAACATGATGTATGCCACAAACAAAATATTTGAATAAAATCTCAGTTTGTTGAATATATTCCTTAAATACAGACCTCTAATAATTCTAGCATAACATAAACCATAAGATCAAAAAACACCTTCATGGTCACCAATAATAACCCATAAACATAAAATTATTATAATCTCAATATCAAGCACATGTTTAGGGTTATCTTTCCCCAGTCATGTGTTTTCAAAAAGACCAACTTTCCTCTGAAACACTTTCCCATCCAACGAAACAATTCAACATGTTCTGTCAAATCCTTAAAGGAAACCCATTAAAATACAATCCTTATTTATTCTATAATTATTATGGCTAGTACATCATTAATAAAATAATCAAATGACATAATTCTTTAATCCAAGAACAATGACACTAATCATTCCTCTTTGTTTGTAGTATGATCATAAGCTTGTCTGTGATTCATTAGCTTATTTTGAGGCATATTCCTTTGATGCTTGGGGAATTCTCATGCATAGTTACCCATGTACTTACAATTGAATCATTTATCATTGGAAAATTATTTCCTTACCTTGAAATAGCAATCATGGTGTCCCTTTTTTACCACACTTTAAGAAAACTCGATTTCCTTTAGGAATATACCATGGTGTCTCCTTCCACAATCATAACATGTGGGAAAATCATTTTTTCCTTCTTAACTTTATCCATATTTTTCTCTATTTTACTCTAAATCTCATGCTTCATTCTGAATAAATAATAATTAGAAAACTCTTTCTCCTTTTTTTATAACAAGATACTATCTTCTCATATGAGGAGAACATTTGAGACACTAGTTCCCTTCGAAAGACTGGCTTAAACCCATCAATGAAATGATCATTCTTACTCATTGGATTATGTGCATTGATTAGGTTCCCATTCCTTCCTATAAAAGCGATTTCTAAACAGTGGCATACATTATATTAGATCATAAATTTTTTAAAGATAATGTATAATCCTAAAACTAGTTAAATATTTAACATAAATCGAATAATTTATGCATAGATAATCTCAAAATCAAAAACATAGTTTCTTGAGGGAAATATTTACCTTTAAATCCTTCATAATAGTTTTTAAATAAAATGTGAATTATCTTAATCATATCCCTTGGTAGTGTCAAAAAAGGTGAGAAATAAGGCCCGTTTTCATGTACCAGGTTATGCTGGGTCAGGCCCGATGCACCTTGTTAAAGTTATTACCCCTAGGTAAATATATGCTTAAACCAGATCCACTAGTAATGACTAGATAGGGATGTATTTATAAGAAGATCCACATAATATTTAACTTACCAAAATTCTAGGATGTTATTATATGTTTATCATCAAAGCATATCTTAGGGTTATGTTCCCTAATCTAGTTTCCAATGTTTCTACTAACGATTATATGATACCAAATATAAGAACCCCGACCCCAGTAGCCTAGAGTCAATGGCTGTTTTATTACAATAACATAGATATATGAGATCAAACCCCCAAGGATCAATCGATTTAATAGTCTTGAAAAAAAATACATACATGTATCCCTTATTACATTGGTAATTAAACATAGAACATAACAAAAAAAATAAAATACTTCCTCAACACTTATTAAAAGGTTTCATCTTCAGAAGTTGGGGAAGGAAAACAAATTTAAGGGTGAGGTCAAATGCTCGGTAAGGGTTACGTGAATCAATAATAAGTGAAACAAAGTCAATAAGGCATAATGAAAAGGTAAATAACTGAAAACACATGCCATCAATAAAATTAATATGCATCCATAGATTTGGTCATAGTGAAAATCTTATGGAAAGTAATAACGGGATACTAAATGAAGAAAATTCTTAATCAATGGATGTCATTTTTTGGGAACATGAACCATTATACCATCAAGAAGGTTTAATTTTATGGGTAAAAACCCATTTGATTATTCTTGGAAATAAACACAAAGGGTTTTTCACCAACAATTTTTTTATCATGATACCTGTCGATACATCGAGGGGCTATAATGGGTCCCAACCACCACTGCAAGACCAAATCATTCTTTGTACATAGATTCAATTCAACTACAACAGTAAATTAAAACACCATATGTAAAAAAATGATATATGGATAAGCCAATAATCATATCCATGATAAAATTAATATGTATATTTAATGAAATATTCAATGAATGATGATCATAAATAAAAGGGAAGTATATATACACCACACACAAGGAATAAGTGGAGAATAAGGCATAACCATAGGGAATATCATAATGGAGTCCATGAAAGAATGGGTTTAATTAATTAATGGAAATTTATAATGGAAAATATTCATATATCATGATAAATTATGTCTAAATCAAGTAAAATCATGTAAAATAGTTTTTAATAAATTTTAGAAAAGAGGCTTTTTAGTGTAATTAAAGTAAAAATATAAAAGAGTTTTTAACATGGGAAAAGGAATAATTTTTTGCATAAAATATAAATGACCTAATATATATTTTTATTATAAGAAGTTTAATTTTAGAAAAATATTTGTGTATTAAAACATATTATGAAGTGTACTTGAAAATGGGTAAGAAATCAGAAAGTTCTCTTAAATCAGGCTTGCTTATCGAGAGGAATTGAAAAGAGAACCTTATAAGATATATATTTTCCATAAAAGAAAGATTAACTAATCTGGATACATGAGTTTTGAAGATATAAATATAATTTATAAGAATTATATAAAAATAAATAATAATTTCATTGGGTTAATGAGAGAGAAAGCGTAACCTGAATGAAAAATGAAAGTTCGGGGAGAATCCCTTACATTATGTCTAAATGTGTTCTGAAATTGGTCTTAATGTCCTATATAATAAAATTAAATCTATTAATTAATTAATTAAAAAACTTTTATACATATATTTTATTTATAATAATTTTATTATGTTCATTTAAGGCCTTTTTTATGAGTTATAAGATACAATTTTATCATTCAGGAGCGTTTGATTCCTTGGTTTTCATGATTGGTTTACTTGTATACATGTATGGAAAAATATTGTAAAATGAGAAAACTTTTCCAAATTTGAAATTATATGTTATTAATGAACATAAATAATATTAAATGGTGATATATTTAATTCCATTATATTATATGAGGATGAATTATTTGATAAAATGTTAGTGATAATCATTTAGATTATTTTGGTTTTTTTTCGATCATCACGAAGTTGTTTTATTTTGTTAATTAACTTTATGTATATTTACTAGTTAAATAACATTAAATAAGCTGTAATACATATATTATAATATTTTTTTAACCATTTTAATTTCTTTAGGTCCATCCATGAAGGTGGTAACAGAAAATGAAAATGCATCGTCCACAATGGCGGTAAATTGAAACTTCACAAACGATATTTTCATTTTTATTATAAAAGGGAGAGGGGAAGGGGTTTGATGATGAATATTACATTAACATAATAAAATCACATTATATATTATATAATTAAGTTATCATTCATGTTTGGATATAGGAGGTAAGGAAAGGATAATAAAATAAAAGAAAATAAAAGAAAATGAAAGGGAAGGATTAAGGGTTTTACCTCTTGAATTATTCTCCTTGAGAACCTCATTAGGGGACTTTGGTAAGGTGTTTTATTGAAACCAAAGGGTCTTGGACGTGGGGGAGAGACTTTTTAATATTATTGGTAAGATATTGGACAATATTCAAGGCTTTGTTGGTGTGAGGATAAGAGGTGGTGAGGGGTGGTATTTATAGTGGAGGATGGGGATGCTTTTTGATTATTCTAATCATTATTTTACTATTTTGGATCAAGGAAAGAAATAGTGATGATTACCATGAAAAAATAAAGTAAATATATAAGAATAGATTTATATTATGGTGCTTACATCATCAAAGACTCATGAAATAGTCCATTTAACTTATAATGTATATTTACCGTAAATTACCATATTTCACTATTCACCAAAAATCAATTATTTTAGAAAAATGAAAAAAATTAACCCTAACCATTTCTAGACATTTAGAATTCAAAAATTATCTCTATGTTATTAAAATAATTTTCTAAATATGATAGATTTTATTTTTAAATAAAATCATCATTTACTCGAAAAATTCCAATTTTAAAATTATAACTTATTTTATAACACTTTGAAAAATTAATTACAGTCCCATAAAATTATCTTATAATCATAAGAAAAAAATATTAATTCATTATTCTATTTTATGATAATAAATTTTCTTTTAAAATAATTATATTAATTATAAAATTGTAAATAAACATTTATGTTTTAAAAAATACCAACATTTAATTTATCATTTAAAAACATTCATATACTTATTCCGTGATATAAATATATCACATTATAATTTATAAGATACCAAAATTTTATTTACACTTTAATAAGTTAGTTTACTATTCAAATCATAAATATAATATAAATATAATGAAAATGACAGATTTATATACATCGGTATTTTTCACTATTCACTGTAAAATAAATATTTTCAGAAAAATACCAAAATTTCACCCTAAGATAATTTTGAAATTAATATTTTAAAAATGAAGTTTCTTTTTCTCAATATAATTTATAAAAGTGTTAAAATTTATTTTTAAAATAAGTGCTCCATTAAAAGGTGGTAAAACAAATTTTAGAAAAATATAGCCTTTTAATGCATAAAATTGGATTCATTCTTATTTTATGACTATAAAATATTTTGGATGAATGAAAAAACTTTTGATTAAATATATTTTATATAAATTTAAAAATTTGGTTAATACTATTCATTCACACCAATTTAACGGCTAGGTCATAACTATCATTTTAAAATAATGATATTTAATTCTATATCATTGTTCGTTTAAGCATGGTGTTGTGTGAAACCTATGATGTAAAAAAAATCAAATTTAAAATGAGACATACCATAAAATATTGGGGTGATTAAAAAAATAAATCATAAAAGAAACCAAATAATGATGAATTATTATAAATACCATGACAAAGTGATGGAATGAAGAATCGGTAGAATGATAAAGAATTTTAATGACAAAGGAGGTGTAAATAAAGAATTTAGAATGTGGTGGAAGGGAAAGTTATATAAGGTATTTTAAAAAGTGTGATTAAGACATGAAAAATTTATAGTTGGGAATAGATTCATCAGTTTTTTTTATAATTTTGTATGCTCTATCAACAATGTTCAAGCCGTATCCACTAAAATTGTAATCTTTTGTTCAAAAACGAAATTTTATTACGAGGTATATGGTACACTAAGTTCATGGTGAGTAGAATTATTCTCAAAATAATCACCAAAAGTTTCCCTTATAAATTCTATACCATTATCTCTCTGGGTCATCTATAAAGAGACATTACAGTCCTTCTATATTTTTCTCCTAAAATATTTAAACATATTTAGATACGATGATTTATGCCTTGTAAAGAAAATAGATTTAATTTAGATAATTTTATCAATAATGGAAATAATACACCTATCCACAATTTTTGAATACTTTTTCATTGTACTTCAATTATATAAATAAATTATCTTTTATTATTGGGTATACTGTATCTCAAAATTATTCTATGTAGAGTTGATAATTTTTCTTTTTATCCATGTTGAGGACATCATATTCCTTTATCTTATTAGTATTGTCATGTCATAAGAATTTTCTCTTTAATTTATCCTAGTCATATTTTTTAGCTAATATTATCAAGATATCTATTCCATAATTAGATTACTATGTGAACACATAAGTTGAATGAATTTACCGCATCACCCACTTGAATTATACTTTCACTTTGGTCACATAAAAATTATCATAATACATCCATAAAATCAGGGATTGGTTTGCTTTTTATATAAAGTATGAAACTAGAAAAGGGAAACAATGTATTAACTTGGTATCATCCAAGAAAATCAATCACTTCAACCATACCTAAGGAAGCTTGAAGGATTGAAAAATATTCAATGGAATAATACTAGATCAGAATGCGTAGGAATACTATAAAAAACAAAAAATTGAATAAGAATATTATAGGAGAGAATATAAGATTACCATTATGTGGAATATGTATTATTAAAACTTATAGGGAAGTGTTAATTTATCCCTAAGAAGGGGAGATAAATAAGTGATACATTTTTTCTTTTTCATTTAATTTTTAGAAATTAACCTCTTTTATTGATTAAAGTCTTGATATATTAACTTATTAATTTCATTTTCATTCTCAAACACTCCTTAAAATATGTGTCAAAATGTTTAGTGGTATCTATATTTATAAATTCAATGGGATGAAAATTATCTATATTCATAAATTCATATATGTGTAAGTACAAAGAGTGGTATCTAAATTTATATGATCATGTCATCTTTTAGAAACCTCATAGATGCATAGAATCTCACCTTCTACATAATATAGATTGATAATAACACCATATAAAGGGTAACTCACTAACTCCATCCCACCCATATGATATCCATCATGACCCCACTCCCACAACCTTGGTATAACATGAAGTTAAGCACTACTAAAATTTGGCCCTGAGACCAAAATAATTTTCATTTCATGGAGTAATTAAAGGATTTCTTTGAATATTGAAACTACAATGACTGTCTAAGCATGAGTTCATATAAAACTATCTAGCTGAGCCTTCTCACAGTCACACTATTCAAGGATCCCCTTGTAGGGATCAGACTGCTATTACTTTTCTCATATTTAGACATCAATCTAAGAAATATTTTCTGGTGCTTTGCCAACTCCACATATTGGGAATAATTAGATTTAAGGACACAAGTATCATCCTCATCCACTTTATATCCTAAACAATTATTATTTCATTTTTTTTCATGAGAATCATACCCCATATCTTATATAAATGAACATATGTTTCTTGAACTACCCTTAGAAATATTCATCCCATACAAGGTATCAATGATCATTTTGGATGAATTAAGAGGATACTACCCACCACCATTGGAGTAATTATTTTCATAAATTCAATTACCCATTTCCTTCAAAGCATGCTGAAATTATTTGAAACACTTAAATGTTGGGTTCCCCTAATTTGAAAGGACCATTTTTTGTATTACTTTATTTGTCTAAGTATTAATATTACCAAATCATATAGGATTTATATGAATTTAAAATGGATGAATTGCAATCATACAATAAAAGAGTATGAAGATGGGGTGAAAGATTTCATCAAGAATGAAAAAGACCATGCATATGACCCTTCTCAAATCCTTTCTCTATGTTTCATTGTTCTTATTCAAGACTAATTATTACATAAGAGTTTTAATAACACTTGATCTATCACATAATAGATCAAATTTATAAATATTTTACTAAACATAGAGAAAAATTTAATGTAGTTAGTGACTAGGATAAAACTATGTTTTATGGATCATCTCATATGATTACAAGTGTGGAAAATGAATAATACTATATCAAGGATGTGATTATAGGTTTGAATGATAATGAATATTGTATTGAGAAAATGATAATGACAGTTAAATATGAACTTCATTATTGTATAAAATTGTTTGAGAAGTTAGAGAGTTAGGAAAATGACGCCATTGTATGCTGGTTGTAATAAATATATATCATTGTCATCTGTAATGATGATTTATAATTTAAAAGGTAGAAATATATGGGATGATTCTAGTTTTATTAAACTACTTTATCTCTTGATTGATATGCTCCAAGAAGATAACGATCATACTTAACAAACATATGACACTAAATGAATTATAAATTCAATGGGTATGATCTGTAAAATAATACCTGCCTTCCTAGATGAGTGTGAAATATTTACCAAGGAAAAAAAATCACTTAAATAATTCCTAAAGTGTGGTGATTCTCAATACAAGAAGGATTTATCTTGTCTGAAAAACGTTTTATGATACTTTCCAATCATTCCAAGTTTTAGTCATCTTTATGGAAGTGAGGTGAATTCAAGGAAATTAACATGTCATGAAGATACAAGAAATAAATATGGAAAACTTCATCACCCGACAAAATTTCCTCAGTAGAATAGAATTAATCATGAGCATCTTGAATTTGGAAACAAGATGATAATCCTTTATCTTGAGATATCTACATATGGAGTGAATCCTTTTGGTTTTCAAAGAAACACTCATAGTACATGGCCATTTCTATGAGTAAATTATAACTCTCCACCATGGTTATGCATGAAATGAAAATACATTATGTTATATTTAATTATACTAGTACAAAATTAACCGAGTAATGATATTTATGTTTATTTGGATTAATTGATCAAAGATTTGAGATTATTATGGGATTTAGGTGTTACATTATATGATGATTATAGAAATTAATATTTCATATTGAGATCCATGTTGTATGGGAGGATAAATAAATTTACTGCTTATGGAAAATTTTCACGAAATAGAAATAAAACAAATCAAGGATGTCCTATTTGCGAACAAGGTACATAATCAATTAGATTAAAACGTTCACAGAAGACTGTGTTTCTAGGAAATCATTGATTTCTACCCTAGTGACATAAGTCCCGATATTAAAAGGAATTGTTTGATGGGATTTCAAAATAATGTACATCAATGTCTCCAGTAACAAGTGATCATATTTGTGATAATGTACAATATATGGACACTTATTTTGTTAAACATTCTCCAAAAAACCTTATAAAATGGGTTGGAAGAGAGATTGGTTTTTTTCGAATTACTATACTAGAATTTTTTGTATATTAGGAATTTTTTGGATGTTATTCATGTTAAAAAAATGTATCTGATAGTGTCATCAACACGTTACTAAATGCATCTAAAAAATGGATGAAAATAAAGCTAGGATGGACATGATTGACATGGAAATATGAGAAGAGTTGGTGCCATTAAAGGGTGAAAACAAAATTTTCTTTCTTTAGATATGTACACTCTTTATAGGAAAGAGAGATATCAGTTTTTCAACTTCTTGAATGGTGTAAAGGTTCCATGGGGGTATTTATTGAATATCAATAATATCATGTCAATGACCGATTTAAAGTTAAAGGGTCTTAAATAACATGACTTCCATGTTTTGATGCAATATCCAATGCTTGTAGATTTATATTTCATTTTTCCCAAAAACGTATTTCATAAATTAACCAAGATCTATTTATTTTTCAAATATATAAGCAGTAATGTTCTAGACTTGGATAAATTTCCAACTATATAAAAGTAAATTATCATCATATTATGTGAATTGGAAATTTTATTCTGAATGAAATTATTTGGTATGATGGTTCACTTGATGGTTAACATGGTAAGAGAGATTAATCTACATGGTCATGTAAATTATAGATGGATGTACCCCATTAAATGATATAAAAAGATTATTAAAGGGTACATTAAAAAAATAAAAGTCGGCCAAAAGGCTATATTATGGAGAGATATATTATTGAGGAAGCTATTGAATTCTGTACTGACTACCTATCCGGTGTAAAAAGAATTGGTCTACTGAAATCTCATCACACTAGGTGACTTGTGGGTGAACAAATGTCTAGAATATATGATGTCATAGTCACTGTTATAAATCAGGATAAGACCCACCATTATGTTTTACATAAAAATTATGAGGTTTCCCCATATGATGAAACCCACAAAGATATTATTAGGCATTTTGAATCCATAAAGAGATGAAAGTTAGATATTAAAATACACACAATAAATAGTTTATAGGATGGTGTTGTGACTATATTTTTAAGTATTTAGCTGAAAATATGGATTTAATTTTAGAGAAACTTTGATGGCTAGCCAGAGGACCCAATGTGAATGTATTATCTTAAGATGGTTATGTAATTAATGGTTATACATTCTATAAAAATGAATATGATGAATACAGTTCCATGAAAAATAGTGGTGTTACATTTGTGGATGAATCAATGAATGTATTTGGTACTGAGGATATAAATTCAACTTATGCGAATATGTCATACATTAGAATGATCAAACAAATATATGAGTTAGAATATACAACATTCTAAGTGCCAATTTTTCAATTCAAGTGGGTTGATAATAGAAGTACTGTTAAAATAGAAGAAATGGGATTTTTGAAAGTGGATTTCAGTAAGGAAATATACAAATATGAAATGTTCATAATGGTATCATAGGAAGTACAAGTATTTTATGTTCCAGATCCCACAAAATGAAAGTGTTCAATTATTCCATTATCGACCAAAACCACTGAAGGTTAAGATGAAAATTCAACTAAGTATAACCCTTTAATTGGTACATCACAATAATTTCATAGAACTCCCAACATCGACAAGGTCTTGTATGTTCTAGGAGTCCATAATAAAGAGATTTTAATACTCGATAGAGGGGTCAAATCTCTTCAACCTTTAAAAAAAGAGATTTCAATAACCAGGTTATATATTTTTTGTAATATACATTGAGTTACCTTATATTATTACCTATTCACTACTGTATTTACATAATCTAAATTAAATGGTCAACCAAATTTGTAGATAATGAATTATGCACATGTCGATGCTCCCAATCCCAAGGAACAACAAGTTTCTCAACATTTTGGTGCTCCTAATATAGAGGAAAAACAATCTTATATAGAGGAACAATATATTGAAGATGTTGAACCTAAAAAATGGTATAAGGTGAATATTAATTTCACTATAAAAAATAGGATCATTGTAGAATGACGATGTTAGAAAAAACTATTAAGGTTAGAAGAAAAGGTAACAAATTTGAGGTTGGATAGAATTAACGTGGATAGGTTATTAAACCCAACAAGGCCATGTTCAATATTTTCATTGGGATCACCACTCGATAGCATATGATGATTGATATAGATTTATAGAAAAATGTTGTTATCATGCTTAAGACATTGGTTAGGGAAGATATTACGGCAACATTATGATATAATTTCTTTATTTTACTAAAAAAATAATGAAACATTGACTTACTCTCCATTATACCTTGTAGAGTGAATTTATAATAGATGGATCTTGAATGAAATTTGTATTAATTCTTGATGGAAAGTCTCATACTGAATTTCACATAATTCTTATGAAGTTTTTTCTCAAAGATGATGAGGGGAAAATAAACTAGTACCCACCACAGATTTTTGCACACTTAATAAGACAAGAAGCATGTGATGAATTTACTTAACATCGTGAGGATACATCTTTTCAGGTATATTGTGACTAGTAATGAATTTTTTAACAATATGTGTATAAATAAATTTAATTAATAAATGTTAATTTATAAAAGAGGAACTATGTTATGAAAATAAGAAATGGGTATGTTTCCCTCAGAATTTAGTCACCCAATAGTTGATTGCAGGGGATTGAATTTTATTCAATCATTTATGTTGGGGTATTTACTCTTGAATGGTTTCCAATAGGATTGAGGAATCATAAACACCCAAATATTCTATATCCGTAAAAGAACATCTTTCTAAAGGCATGCGATCATTGGAGAGTATAGGAAATTATACTTAAGAATTTTCATTGGTCGAGAGGATGGAAGATCATGCTCATCGTACCCTTTTGGGGGGAACTATTACCTACTCCGAGACTCTCTTATGGATTTAAGATATTTTCTTGAATCCTTTATTAATTCTAAAGTATTATGTGGGTCACCCTATAATTAAAAACCAATTAAAATCATGCATAGAGTTTAGAATAATTTGTATGTATCTGAGGTTCTTCATCAATGGAGATATCAATATGTATATGAGGTTCTCCATCAATGGTATACTCTTATGTACTAATTAGACATTACATGGTAATTATGATAATGCTGGTTTTCTAGAAACACAATAGGGAACTCTAGAGTCTTTTTTCATCTAGGGAGATAGAATTTGTTTTGATGTTGTGATCAGACCCATCAAATTGGATTCCTATATTTCCTCATGAGAGGGATCAAAATCCACGTAGTTCATTGTCACTCAACATGACACATCATACCTTTTAAGATCATGTGATAAGGACTTTATCATATAGTTTAACTTCCTGTGATAAGGACATCCATGAGAAAGATTCCTAGTCAAATTTTAGTGTGGGATTTATGCTGTAGTGGCCCAAGGAACCTAGAAGGAAGTTTGGATTTACATGATGAATTAGTCCCTATTAAGAATGTGTCCCAGAGAAAATAGGGTTGTTTTGGGGTGTAGGGTTTAAACCTCAAGGTGGATTTCTACATAACCCATTTGGATGGGAATCAAATCCCACATAGTTCGTTTGTAAGTACCCGCACCTATGGAGTCCCATGGGTTTGTCTCATAGGGGAGTATGGCCCTTTGATAAGATTAAATTTGGGCTTAATCCTGAATAATATTCCCTATAAAGGTACCATGAGGGATAAATCAGCTCATGGTGGTCTCAAGTCTTATTTCAGGGATTACTCCTGTGGAGGATGTTCAGATTGGTCTGATTTTCAGCATACTCTTGAGGTGTATGCCCCTAATTGTTTGGATTTGGGGATTACCCTTGATGTGGATGCACATAATATGTTGGATTTGGGTTTTACTCCTAAGGAGGATGCCCATTGAGCTCAGATCCTAGGATGGATTCCAAAATATATTGATTTTAGTAGGAATCATAGTTCTCATAGTTCAATAATTTAGGGATTATACACTATGATTTTCTTGGATAGGTTTGATTAGGGATCACTCTTGAGGAGGGTGCCCAAGTGATGGGTTTGGTTTGGGGATTAATCTTTAGAAGGATTACCTTGATAAGATGATAGGGATTATACCAAGTAAGAGTCCCATTTTTTTGGCATGATTGGGGATTACTCCATATGAGTATTCCCTGAAGGGTTGGGATCATGTGAATTTATTAGCCACTATTAACCTCTAAACCCACATGAGTCATGATCAATGTGAGAAATAAGAGGAAATGGAAGATTCATGGAACCACATGATCCACTTTTCCCTGATATTGGATACATGTACTTGAGTATCTACACCAATTGAGACAGTCTAAAGTAAGGCAATAAGAAGATTATGAGGAAGATCCTTTGTCAAAACATCCATACAGGTGTGTGGGTTCCATGATCATGGCTAGAATCTATGTCCACATGAGTTAGGATGAGTCATGCTAGAATGTGATGAACAATAGGAAGTCAATGATTTTGAAAACATAAACACTTCTCCTCCAATGGCGGAAGAGTTTGTGGGTATAAAAAAGAGAGGAGAGGAATCTGGTGACCATCCCCTCTCTAATCCAGTAGCCAAGGGGGTGAGGAGGATAAAGAGTGAAATATTCTATAAGAAAGGATATGGGCTTACTCTAGGATCGATTCCCTAAAATTGGTTCCATAGAAGGGGAGGGGGATATCATTCTATGTCAGAAGAAAATGAAAGCATCATCCTTATCCTACCCACTAAGAACTGGAGGCTTTGAGTCTTAGATATGACAAAGGTAGGACATGGTTATAGCCCTTATATCCAAGATTATTAAATCCATTAGACTGTCCTAGGAGTAGGGGATCACATGAACCTAGGAATACAAATCCACATGCACCTTAAGGAACCTAACCTTATGGTAGGAAAAGTGCGGGAAACCTATGATTGTATGAATAAAAATACAAATGGTAGAAATGATGGTGTGCATTTTACCATGGGTTTTCATGTTCAGAGGCTTTGATGGAGATTTCAACTTAGTACCTATCAAAAAAGGGAGCTAAAGGGGGAGAGTCCCTACCATAGATGGATTTGAAGAGGACTCAAAGAGTGAATCATAGAGGACCTAGGCACAGGTCCTGGGAGTAGGTGCTCGACACAAGGACTAGGATGAACTTAAAGTGATTTTTATAGGGGTAATAGGACTATGCAAGATGGTTATGCCTTGGTAAATGGACCACCGAGGAAAAAAACATGGGTGAGGATTTAGTCTAGGATTCCTAGGTTTCCTCTAGTGTCTCCAAAGGGGTCTCACATAGGTCCCTGGTTAGGGAGAGGGGACTTACACACATGGTTGTTCTTTAGGGGTAATGACTCCTCATGTAGGTGTATTATGTTCGAGAACCTTAAGGGACTTTGAAATCACTTATAACCCTTAATTATCTCTTCTATCAGGTTTTAGAGAGCTACCTGAGAAATATTTGGAGACCTGGGTGAAGTGGTTGTGTGGTCAGAGATTGGGGGTTCTTCTGGTTTTCTTAGTTTTTCAAATAAGGAGACCAAGGGTAATATATATAGGAAAGAAGGGGACCCTGGTCAAAGGAGGTTTCCCACATATGTCATGGGAATAGGTGCTCGACATTGGTACCTCGCGTAGGGGTGTTCATACCTCTAGTGGTGCGTAGGGGGGCTATGATGGAATCTTGATGTGCAGGTGTGTGTGAAAAACCAGGGTTGAGCCATTATTTTGATTTTCCTTGGAACTTTTTATCACTTTGACATTCTTAATGTTTTCTTCATAATCATTTCAACCTTTTTGACAAAATGGAGTGTTAATAAAATCCCCCCTAGGATTGGATTAAATCAAAAAAGGAGGGTCTAGTCTAGTGTTAGAATAGGGAAACGATTATGAAGGGTGTTAAGGCGAACCATATAGGTCTTTAGAACTGGTAATTAGCACAGGCCTTCTTTTCCGGACTAGTGTGTAGGTCCCCAGTGTAGACCAGGTGTGCAGGTTCCTATTGTAGTCTAGTGGCATCTATAAATGACACTCGCTCCTTTTTTATGTTCCTTGATTTTTAGGATTTTTATTTTCAATCACACAACATAGGTATTCCACTCAACTCTGTCATGATTTTGTTTTTGTGAAGGTCTCTTGATGAGCTTCCCAAGGTATGACTACTTTGGGCTATGATGCTGTACGGGGAGGACCTTGTTGAGGATCCTTTATAAATTACCTGATCGAGGGGATTGTGTCTAGAACCTTGTCAAGGGACTAAGCATGGGACCTGTTTGAGGGGTTTTCTCCTGGAACCTCATCGAAGGAACTGAGCATGGGACTTGGTCTAAGATTCTGTGATATTTCTTCCATTATCCAAAATTTGGATTCTTCTAAGTTAAAATTTTAAATTTTCTATGTCAATATTTTAATATAACGGGAAAATTTGGTTCCTTATTTTTAAATTTTAAATTTTCTCTTTGATTAATTACACTAAACAAGCTTATTCACATTTTTATGAGATGACCAAGCCATTAGAATAAGCTACTACAACATAGATGAGACTACTCTACTAGATTTGGAGAAGTTTTTGACACCATACCAATGAGAGTACCCATGAAGTGATTACCTTCCGTAGTATGGTCACATGATTTTGAGGGACGCTATTATCCCTAGGATTAAGAGTTACTTCCCATCATCCTAGTTCGTGAATCGTATAAACTTACCTTGTACCAAAATATCCTCTAATGGTATTTATATTAAAGGAAATTTTTTATTGGATGTTTTTTGCATCATAGAATCTGAACTCCAGATCTGAAGCGGCATGTCCAATAATAAAGGCCTCATTTTTATTATTCAAACTTTCATACTTCTCAAATATATCATACTCAAGGCTGGAAGGAGGATTAAGAATATTTCTCTAGAGAGAGATTTAGGCCCGAGTGGATGTGGGTGTACTGGGTGTGCTGAACATATAGAGAATTCAATAAAAATATAAAACACATCCATATTTATGAGGGTGTTTGTGTAGGAAAAATCTATATCTATAAGAACCCATATATCATCCCCGAACTTCTGAGCTGATGGAGTCCACCGAAAAATTGGTTCCACCTAACGCATGGTGATGTTGGAATTTTCCTATGGTATGCCTACCAAATTTCGAGGACCCATTCTTGGGGAGATGTATGATGAGTTTATCCCACTAAATACAACATGTGATGAAACTGAAAGGACACAGTCATTATCCCATGATATTTTTATGATGGATAAGAAATTATAGATCAAATATCCTCACCCAAGGCCGACATCCATCTACTAACATGGATGTAGGCTTCCCTAGAACATGTAGAAGAAGATACCACTTGAGGTAATCCTACTATAAGTCCCAATGCGGAGAATCGGGGTGCTCCTGGCACATTATGGCCTATACTGGAGAAGTATGAGTTTACCCATTGGGGATATAAGGTCAACCTCAAGGTTTCTGAAAAGACTCACCTAGCTGTATTCCTTATTATGCGGCTAATAATTTATCTGATTCTAAGCCGTGATTCTAGTGGTGGTATGACGTTAGATAATTTCATTATAGCAGACAAACTGGCATATGGGAGGTACATAGGGTTGGATGCACTTATGATGGAAATAATTTTCCATTTTTTGCTATATATACATATAATGTTAAGGCCATGTTTATAATTTTAGGTCC
Organism: Viscum album; assembly: GCA_963277665.1. Taxonomy (NCBI): domain Eukaryota; kingdom Viridiplantae; phylum Streptophyta; class Magnoliopsida; order Santalales; family Viscaceae; genus Viscum; species Viscum album. The sequence goes on from CAUJRU010000187.1 coordinate 393,716, forward strand.
ATTTCAAGTGTTGGGGGGGGGGGGGTGGATCACAACACATTTTAGTTCATATGTTGTGCTGAGCCCAGTTAAAATCCTTGACTACCGATTCTGCCCATTTGTTCAGGCTATTTTTAGAATCCAACCTTTAAACCTAATATATGATGACATGTTGAAGATGATGAATGTTTCAGGGGATTTTAACTTCTTTACACTTGGTAACAAACCAATTAAGACATTTAGAAAACATTTAAATGAAATTAATTATGATATAAGGTCATAGATGATAGCATTCATAGATATTGTATTGGTGGATCATAATGACAGTGAGATCATCAGTGATGATTATGCTATGTATCGATTTTCTTTCTAGTTTAAATTTATTTAATATTCAATAATCTATCCCCTAATCTATTTTCAGATGGATAAATATCTAAAAATATCCTAGAATATTTGTATATTGATGGTTATGGAGGTTTCCAAAATTTCAATCACGCTACCTCCATCGGACACATCAATCTATTCAGAGGTTGGGTATGCTAAGGTGTGAATCTCTTCATACAGCCCAGTGGTATTGGTGAATGGAATTTACTATGTTAAGGCTACAAAAACTGATGGTTATGGTATGTGTGGTAAAAAGGTTTGACCTAAAGATGATGTTGTTGAATCCCTGGTTCCTTTAAAGAAATCTGAGGCAAAGACCACTAGGAAAACTAGTGTTGAGAAGACCATAAATCTCACACCAAGGTGGTCTAGTTTTAATCATCAAGAATAGGCTTGTGTTGTTTCCCCTTGTTCTCCTATGAGATAAAATAGGCTTGAAGAGGCTTCTAGGTTAATGGGTGTTGGGTCTTCCTCACATCCATCCACATCATATCTAAATGATGTGCGGACCTTAGCAATCTGAGTTTGGGAGAGCTTAACCTGTGATTTCAGAGAAGCATGGAAATTTTTCTAGGTCAACTTGTGGATCCCATAGCTATGTGACATTAGGGAACCCTCCAATATCCATCTAGACAACAATTTAGCTAAGGTTACAAGGTATCTTCAGGAGTTTAGGGAATTGATATACGCAACTGTTGACCACACCTAGGCCACAAAGTTAGTGTCTGACATGATGAACCAAGGAGTGCTTGAGGGTTCATCTATTCATCTTGAGGATGAATTTAAAACCTAGCTCAATCCTGTTGATGTATTTATCTTTTTTATTTCCCCCTTTTGTCTATTTCATTCACCATCATTAATCTTGAGGGGATTTTGTTTTTCTGTTCATGGGAGAAGAAGAAGAATAAACAGTTGGATAAGGTACAAAAGAAGAGGTGTTCGGTTTTTAGGAGTATAAGTACATGAGAAATCCCATTGATTTAGAATATGAGCCGCTTTATTCCCATGATCTATCCTTGGATTAGAGGACCATGAAGGAGAAGACAGAAGATGGAACCCCTCAACCTTCACCTCAAGTCTTTACTTCCAAGATGACTGTGACAAGCTCTTCACCATCTCAAGAGAGGAAGTGAATGAGGGAATTAAACTTGGAACACTGAATGCATTATAGTAAGTCACTTTTCTATCATTTTATATCATGACTTGATTGATATACTCTCTATGAATATAATTGTATCCTAATGAATCTATGTCACTTTATTCTGTTAAGGGGCCAGGTATTGATCCTTCAAGTGTTGAGGATGATGCCCCATGGGGGGAATAGATTCGGGCTTATGAATCTATTAATCTAATGGAAAATCATCTAGAGATATGGACTCATCTTCCCTCATCCCTACAGAGTGGGGGAGGTCCATGGTAATGTCAAACACACATCCTCAAGTTTTGTGTGCTATATCTGACTTTCCTCTTACTCATGATATTTCAGATCTATCGTCTGCATTAGAGGACCCTGTGACAATCAATGTTGATCCCATTATCACCCTATAAGGTTCTGAAAGGGATATTGGATAGTTCGACATAGATGCTAAGACTGACCCTGGATTTGTAGGACCTGATGATTCCATTCTTGTTGATAAATTGTTAGAGGGGGTCGACATTGGATCCTATTATGGTTCTAAGCAACGTGTATCAGATATACCTAATGTTGAGGATGCTACAGGACTTGAGGCTACGTATCATGAACTATTGGATATTATTAATCTAGAAAATAAAATTCCTAGTTCCATCAAGGAGTTCAGTGACTTTCGTAATGAATTTGAAGGACATGAGTTGTATCGTTATTGAATTTAAAAAAACACTGTTGAAATTATTTCACTCGATGATTCACATCAAAGAAAAACCTGTATATTATTAACCAATGAGAATTATTCAAAGTCACATCCTAAAAAAGGTATTCTTGTCCACCCTGATCCTGTCATTAAGGGAGTAATGATTGAGAATTTTGAAGTGGGAAATTATCAAGAGCCTCTAATCCCAGCTTTTGAGAAAACTCAAGAGGATGTCATTCATCAATAGGTTCCTATTCTAGGATCTGTGGCTGGGGGGTACTAGAGATGTATCAATTTTGATAGTTTACCTAATAATGGGTGAGTTTCATTAACTTTTGTGGTCACTTCATTGACTTTTCTACTTTTTGACTTCCCAATTTTAATGAAGAGTGTCACCTGCTATTTATTATCATCGACTTCGACATTTGGACATGAGATGGGGACTTCCATTCCAGTTCCTAAAACATTGGTGTGTGATGTTGAGGTTGTTTTGGAGGGATCGGAACAAGGTATCACATTGAGTGCGATAATCCCAGATTATTTCTTTTATTTCGAAAGAGGCTTTGATTCTGATCAAGATATATCATAGGATTTTCACCCTACATGCCTTATTGTATGGGGAGATATCTTAAAGATATTCAGGTAGATGCCTCTTGAGGAAATCCATCATGACTTCACCGACTTCCATTCAATATTTCCATGGTGGGATATATTGGATTTAATTACTGTAAAATATAGGATATGATGAAGGTGATCACCCAACAAAGGTAATATGAGTGAAGGTTGTAGTAGGCTGAGGTTGAAAAAGTGGGCCAGTTTGAGGAACTCAGAGCTACTGCAATCCAAGTTTACGTTATCCACTATATGAAAGTGGAAGATTATCAATTTTTCCTTAATTAAAAGTCATTCCAACTAATACACCACAAAGAGGAGTTGAATTCTGCAAGGGAAAAGGTAGACTAACTCCATCAATCCCTAGAAAGGGCTTTATCATGAAGGAGATATGTTTTCGGTGCCAAGTAAAGATGCTTAATAAAGTTGAGGATCTTGATTCTATATAAATGATTGATATCTAGTAAGTAGAAATAGTTTCTTGAGGTTCAGTTCAACTTATAACATCTTATATTGAGGAAAAATTATAAAATTAGGTAGAGACAATCCAGCTTGTTGAAGTTCCCCTATGTTGGGAAATATAAATGAAAAAGTATATTTGGTTCCCAATCACTAGTGTCTTCATCCCTATTTTCATTTTGTGATCATAAAAAACATTAAAACTTATTTTTATAGAGAAACATATTTTTATCAGTTATTCTTAACCACATTTATAAGTATGGGGAAATGATTTAATTTTTTCCCAATCCATGAGTCATAGAGAGAATAGTTTGACTGTTTCTGGGGTCCTATGGGAAAAACCACAAGATTTTTGTCCATTATTTTATCACCCTAAACTTTTACTAAGTTCAATAAAAGGAATAATTAGTGGGGAAGACTAGGATTTTTCTTTGGATTCCCTTTGTGGATTTTTATCCTAACAAGTTTTATGCCTATTTCTTTTCATTGATCTATTTTTTCCTAAACCATACAGAGTGTAGGTCTAGTGATATGGGGCTCGACATTTTTCCAGAGTGGCCTTTTTGAGTTTTAAATATTTTGAGAACCACATCTATTTTCATGATCAGTTTAAATTAATGGAAGATAGATTAATAAGGAAAGTGTTTTAAGTCAAACAACTTTGATAATAATTTTTGAAATGATTGATCAAACAAGGATTGTTGTCCAATAGTGTTCTCACATTCTTCATATACCTAATGGGAAATATTAAACCATAATTTTTTTTGTTCCTGAATCTAAAACATGATATTCAAGAATAGATGAGTTCTCTCTTGAAGGTGATGTTACCACTTATGCAGAGCCAACTAAGGTGTGTTACATCATAGTCAAATATTCTCATCTTTTGGATGATAGGCACTAAAATTTGTGAGAAACTTATGAAAATCCAACTGGGGATATTATACCATAGTTGGAAAAATAAGTTCTCAAGAATTGTAACATTATATTGCTCATGGTCGAAGGGAGTTTATAAAGATATGGATTTTTCAAGACCACAATGGATGGTTTTTCCAAAGGGAGGTGTCTGAGAATGAAGGTGATATCTATATTGGCATTAGAAATTAATGTTAAACCACTCCTACACAAATTTATCTTGAGTAAAGGAGGGTAAATTTTGTTAGATGCTCAATGTCAAGTGGGAAGTCCCCTTCCTAACAAGGGTAAAAGTATTGTGTAGTTTAATGTCATATAATTAGGACATTGAATGTGTATTTTAACATCTTACGATGAGGATGTTGTTGTACAATTTAATTTCTTGTGACTATAACGTTATGCTATGAAGTTTAATGTCATACAACAAAAACATTATTAAATTTAGTTTAAATTCATACAAAAAGGACATTAGGGGGATATAATTTAAGGTATTGAGATTTGAACAAATTGTTGATGATTCTGCCATTCTTGGTAATATATTTGAAAATAAGATACCATATTTAGGTGTGAGAGGTGGAAGTTCTAAGCTGTGATTGGGGATCCCCGGATCTGAATAGTGATATGAGAAAAGGGATTATGGAATTTGAGGAGGTATCACCCAAGGAAGAAGTTACCACTAGTTGAAAAAACTGTTTTCTGAGCTTCTTTATGGAGATACAACTAGGTCTCGTACTACATAGTCAATAGTGCAATAATTTGGATAAAATGCTAGGAAATTTTAGAGTAAATTATGAAAATAAAACTAGGGTTTATTAAAATATAGTCATACCAATAAGACCCCAATAATTCAAATATTCTATCAATAAAAGCCGATGGAAGTTTGGAGAGATTCAGATATCCCTAGGAATAGAGTTTGTTTTACGGGAGGAAATTACCTGAATATATAAGTAGTGTTTCAAATAAAAATTTCCAAATAATTAGGGGAATAGGTTATCTATGTAGGTATGAACTAGGTGAATGAAATACAGTGCCTGTAGTTTTAGGTCATATGGCTAGGACCATGATATTATGGAAATGACAGATGATATGTGGCTTTTCAATCTAAAGTCATTCCTACATTCGTCAGACATGAAAGAGGAAGTTATAAACCATAGTGTTTGAGATCTTTCATATTAGGATAAAGGATATGGGAAAAATATATAAGGGATGATGATAAATTACTTTAAATCATGGGGCCCAACATAATGTCATTGAAGCTTACATGGAAGGAAGAGGCTTCTCCTGAGGGAGAAGTTACAACTAGTTGAAAAACTTTTTTTTATGGGCTGTTTTATGAAAATCCAATTGGGTAGTCTTATAAAAAAGTAAAATAGTTGAATCCTTTGGTGAGAGACTAATTTTTTTATTGACTTATGTAAATAAAATTGGGGCGTGTTACAACATTGTCAGGAAAAAGAGCTATTAGGTATTAGAAATTCTACCACTGAAAGCTGAAGAAAGACTATGAAGATATGAAAGTATTAAAGATTAGAAGTATGATGTGAAAAAGGGATATTTATGATCACAATGGAATAATTTGAACCGATATTTTCCATGATTTTAGATTCCCTTTCATAGATGTGACTCATATATAGAAGAGGTAAATCTTTGTTTATTGGGTGGATCCCTAATGAGGGGATTTAAATTTAAATTTCTTGCACATATCTTTGTTTGTATGTAGAAGAGGGGGGAATTTTTCATTACCCCATGGCTGGTACTAGTAATTAAGGCCTAGGTTTCACTACGTGTCTCAATGGTATGACAACCAATCCACACATAGTTCCAAGAATAAAGGTCCCCCATACTGATTACTTCACATGTGGAGGACATGGGGGTTTTCAGTTTCATTCCTATTATAAGAACTCATATTGGATTCCCTCATGTAGATCTAACTCGTACAAGGGAGAATTGGTGAATTTACCATATTGTGTTACGGTTACGCACATGTTTGAAGATATTAATGTCACTATGTATCTCATTGGAATGAGAATCAAACCACATGTAGTTATTGAAGAAATTTTGTAGTTTATTATCATGCGATGAGGAAATATCATGTTCCTTTTAAGGTCATGAATCCAGAACCACTATAATCCCAATGTGAATTGATATTCCCTGGTTATACAGGGAATCCATTTACTAATATTCCTAAGACCATGTGAGTTTTTCTCAGTGTGAGAAATAAGGAACATCAAAGGTTATTTCCATAGCACAAAGGCAACACAAGTGAATGATAGAGTCATTTAGATTCTGTGGTGGATGGGCCTGGAGATATGATCTGGGCATCTCTACATATCTCATTAGGATGATAATCAATCCATACATAGTTCTTGTAATACCATGCAGTTTAACTGCATGTGGTATGGATGAAGATGAACTGACATTAAATAATATAAATTTTGTGGCTGGGCTCAAGGATGGAAATCTAGGCATCACTATGTTTCTCATGGGAATGAGAATCAAGCCACATGTTGTTCTTGGGAGGTTCCTTGTATAGGTCTAATCCATACAAAGGGAGTGGGAGATTTTTTTGATTATATCTAGACTCAAGATTAGAGATCTGGGTTTCACTATGTATATTTTTGGAGTGAGAATCAAGACACATATAGTTCTTGAAAACTTTTTCCCAAGTCAATCGGGCTTTGAAATGGTTAAATAGGATTTAATATTTTCTAGAATAATGGGTTGTCCCATGACATGAGGTCTGGGTGTCACTATGTATCTCATTGTAATGAGAATCGATCCATATGTTCTAGAAATGTTCCCTGTATAGATCTTGTTCATATACAATGAAAAAGGGAATTTTTCTTTGTGGTCATAGTTGAATTCGATATTAGAGATCTTCCATCACTACATATCTCATTGGAATGATAATCAAGACACACATAGATCTTGAAGAATCGTGCAGTTTAACGTCACATGGAAAGGACGTTGACCATGAAGATTAACGTCTTGTGGTAATGATGTGGATAACCTAATGTAAGAGAAATATTACTACTAGACTAGGGGATAGGACTTGGGTGTCACTACATATCTTGATGGAGCAAGAGTCGATCCACATGTAGTTATTGAAAAGGATCCCTATTTCAATCTGATTCGTATACAGGAAAAAGGGGGCTATATTTGTTTTTTTTGTGGCTGGACTTAAGATTAGATAATAAAAGATTGTAAACAAATGAAAGAAATTGTATTAACATAGTGGGATGCTGGTATATCTAGGAAACTCACAACAATGTAAGATATAAGGGAATTTCATGTTCCAAATTGGTAGTGGTTTTTAAAGCCTGATGTTTGATGCTTGACATCTTGCACTCAGTTACCAACTGGACTAAGGCTACTTCTCTCTGATCTTAATCGATATCCAGATCATCCCCTCCTATAATAATCTCTCCCCAGGGTCAATGGTTTTTTTGGAATCCACCCAGGAAATGTTACAAACTCAATACTGATGGCTCTTGTGTAAATGGTTTCATGTGAGGGGGTGGTGTGGTTTAGAATGGATGGGGTTCTATGGTATTTTCCTTTTCTATATCCTTCACCCAAGTATATTCTTTGTAGCCTGAAGCAAGATCTATTATGATCAATCTGAAGCATTGTATTGATAATAATATTCATCTGAAAGTAGTTGAAACTCACTCAAAATTTATACAGAACTCTTTTCTAGGGATGTGTAGTGCCCCTAGACTGTTACTTACTACATCCAAAAGTGAAAAAGTCTCATAAAAATGGTGTCTATATCCTTCACACTTAGAGAGAAGGTAATAAGGATGTATAATTTCTCACTTCTAGTTCCCCTTAAAGTTTTTCTGTTACTTTATTTTCTATTATGGGATCTTTTCCATCTGAAGGTGTTGACTTAGTTCGGGGTGATTCCCTAATGCTACACCATTTATACCTCCATAATTTCCCCTATTTGTACTTTAAACTTTAGATAATAAATTTTTTAACAAAAAAAGGTAAAGGGTTTCACTACGTATGTATTTAAAATTATAATCAAGACACACATAGTTATTGGATAGATAATATAGTTTGTTGTCATACAATGAGGATGTTGGCTGCAAAATTTATCATCTTTTGGAAGGGATGTGATAATGTTGGGACTTATGCCTATAAAGGGGTTCCAAGTTCCACCATGGAGTGACAATGATGTGAGTGGGGATTATTCATGGGAGTTTCCCATCCTTTATTCCTCACGTATGTCCAAGAGGGAATCTCAACATACTAAGGGGTTATAGGGATGTGTTTGGGATCTACACGTGAGATGGAGGCCCATATTTGAGGGACTAAAAAAAGTGTCAACTCTTGGTATTTTGGGGGTTTCATAAAATCAAATGAGGGAAAAGTTAATCAAACAATTTAATATCATGCAGTAAGAATGAATGGTGTCTTACATTTCTAGGTCATATGACTATGAAATTATGTCATGAAGTTTATCATTGTGTGATAAGGAAAATGATTCTATGAATTTTAACATCATGTGATAAAAATGTTATGACATGACTTTTTAGGTCATATGATGAAGACTAACTACACGGGTTAACTTATTACAGTTGTGATGAATATGATGATATGTAGTTTAAAATATTTTATCTAGGATTAATTATCGTGTGATCAAATGAAATACTCCTTCAAGAACCTTGAATTGGTTGGGGTTTTAATAAATTCCCCATCTATTGAGATTAGGAAATAAGCTCCATTAGAGTGTACCTTATGTATGGAGTAAGTTTCCTCCCATTTTAGCTCAAGATTTGGAGGCTTATTTCCTAGTATCACTTGAGTTCTAAGGACCAACACCAGTTATCCTTGGAGAAATGAGATGAGGTAGACCTTTTTGTTAAATTCTTGCACTTTTAGATTTTGACAGAATTCCAAATGATGTAAGATGTGGGATATTTTTTCATCTAGTCACTCCAATTCATCCAGTTGTTTATGGGACTTATCATTAGAAGACAGTTAGTCACAAATTGAAATACATAGCGATTATAATTGAAACTCAATGGAAAAAACTTACTCTATCCCATATACCAGTGAGTATAGATTTTTCAATGTAGAAGTATGTTTTGTAGTCTGACAAGACCATAAATCTTGTAAGATCATTTCAGGCCAAGACTTTTTATCTTTATCCACCATCTTCTGGAGTATATTTGATGGGGTCTTCTTAAAAGTCTCTATCTATTCGATAACTAATTTCTAATAATTGGATGAATGGTTGGTTTTGATATTTCATCCCTGATATAGACTTTCAAACTTAGTATAATAGAAGTTGATGCCATTTTCTATCAATATTGTTTGAGGGACACCAAATCTAGTGATAATGTTGGCATTTATAAAGCTAAAAATTCTTTTTTTCCCAAATTCATCGAGGGGTATTGCCTCCTCCCTTTTGGAGAATAAATCAGTAGAAGTTAGGATGTATTTAAACTATTTGGCCGTAAATGGAGTGTATAACCCCACAACATACATTTTCCATATGGAAAATTTCCATGAGTATTTAACTGTATGTACCAAATATAGGGGTTGATCGATGAAGCTGTCATGCACTTGGAAGGAATGAAATTTCTTGGGAAATTATGTGGAATCATGTGTCATTGAAGTCCATAAGTATCCAAGCCTATGGATTTGATTAGAAAACATGTACCTTGACTATTGGGAACCATAGGCTCCCACATGTACTTCTTCCATAATAGCCCCAGTCTCTTCTTTATTGACACATGAGAATGACTCCATCAAAACCTCATTTATAAAGGATTTTCTAATGATTTGGTCTATCATAAAGAGGGAAGTTAACTAATTTCCATCATATTTTCTCTTTCCCAAATCTATCCAGTGGTATCAATCCATCCTAAAGGTATTCCATGATTGGCATCATCCACATAGGGGTAGGGCTTTATGGATCAGTGATGGGAATGATTTCATTAATCTATTTCATTTTTAATTGGATGAAATGTGAGACCATTTGGAAATGGGTGATGTTGATGAATATTTCATCATGGTTTGGATCTTCCTGAGCTATAGCTGCATTTTTTAGTTCATCAGCCTGGGTGTTCTATAATGGAGGGTTGTGAGTAAATGTTGGTTCTGAGGGGAACTATGCCATCAACCCCCAGACATAGTCAAGTATGGGAATTAGATCATCTATTCTGATAGTGTAATCTCTGTTGATATGCTTGATTACCAACTGTTAATATACATTCACCTCTAAATGGTCCACTGGTATTTGGAGTTCCAGTTCCAAGCCTACAACAAAGGCTTAATATTCTACCTCATTATTGGTACAACCTTCTGACAATAGAAAGGAGTACAATAAGACTACATTTGTTGGTTAAATGAGCGCAATACCTAAACCAACTTTTTTGAGTTTATGTTCTTCCATTTTCTTCCCCGTTGGGCTGTTGGATTCCCCATAAAAATACATTTCCCATGTTCAGGGACCACTTTTATTGGAGAATATCTCTTCATTCGAGAGTTTAGTATTTAGCAATTTCATTTTTGCAGATAGGTGTTCTACAAGGAAATCATCAAAGGCCTAGCCTTTCATTATTTTTTGATGAAATAATTTTATATCAAACTACTATAGAATAACTACCCATGGTTCTAGATGTCTTTTCAACATAGGAAGATAGAGAATAAATTTGAGAAGGTTATTTTGATATACCGATTGGATCTCATGGTGTTGCAATTATTGTCATAGATTTTTAACTATGAAGATTAACACCATAAATCTCTTATCGATATTTGAACAATGATTCTTCACATCGATCATGGTTTGACTGAGATAATAAATGTTGTTTTCATTTATAAATTTTTTCTTTTTCATGAGGAAGGAACACAGTGATTTCTCTATAGATGTTACATATCGAATGAATATCATTCCCTCAACATGTGTCATTAATAATTGTGTAATCAAGAGTTATTTCTTGGGGGTTTCAAATTATTCCTAGAAATCGATGGCCCATTGATTTGTGACCCCATTCTTTATTTTTTTGTTGAAGGGAAAACACTTTCCTAGAAGGTTGGATTTGAAGCACCAGATATAGGCCTAGTGTACTGGATGTACTCTAAAATCTTGAAGGTTTTCAGGAGGTGAAATTCAAAGGATAGGCATTATTTTATCAGGGTCAACTTTGATGTTAACATGGTGTATAATGAATCCTAGAAAATTGTCTCAAGTTTCCCTGAAAGAACATTTCAAGGGGTTTATCTTTAGGCTATGTTGTCATAACTTGTTGAAGATAGTTTCTAGTTCAAACAAGTGATAATAACTTTTTCATAACTTGAACACTATATCATCAAAATTGAATTTGATCAACTTTCCCATAAAGAGTTTGAAGGTGCGGTGCATGGCTTGTTGGTATGTGGAGCTGTCATTCTTCAAGCCATAGGGCATTACTCGATAGAAAAATACTCCTTGGGGGGCTACGAAGGCTATGGATTATTGATCTTCTGGGTCCATCTAAATTTAGTTGTACTGTGAATAGAAATCCATGAAAAAGTGTTCCTAGTAACCCGCCATATCATCAATTAGGAGAGCTATGATTGGAACCGAGAATATATATTTTTAATAGTTTCTATTGAGATATCTGATGTCGATTAAATCTCTAATTTTCCTCTTTTATATTCTTCATAGGGACAATGTTGGATTTCCATTTTTGATATTGTACATCTCAAATGAACTCATCCTTGATGATATTATCCAATTCATCCTCAATTTTGGAGGCATGTGTTGGGTGTGTTCATCTGGCTTCCTGTTTGTATCCCTGGTGATCTTATAAAAAACCCAAGTGATGGGTTGCCACATCATGGTCAAGTAATAAAACATCTGTGTAATTCTAGGTAAACATTTCCTAGTGGTTCTTCAAGAAGGAGGCATATACCTCATGTTATTTAGAATTCATGGCTGCAATGATCAATGTGGGTCATGGATCATCATTCGTACCTAGATTTATTTCTATGAGTTCATCCATAGTTTTGGAGGAGCCTTCATCAAATGATGGAGGGGAATCTATAAGGTCTTCCTTTTCTTCCTCTTCCTCACACTTTACTTACTTCACCTTTTCTTGGGTGGTGGGTGATGAATTAATATTCTCAGAGTTAGGGGAGGAGTCATCATTTGAAAATTTGGAAGCTGAAACAATCATTTACGGATCAATCAGTGGAATGAGGACTTTAAGAGATCCACAAGTAATAATAGGGACTAAGGATGAGAATACCTATCTTCTCCCATTTATGTGACAACTTATTCCTTCATAACTACAAAAATAGGAATTTTTTGAACCTCAAGGGATGGAATGAAGACATTATCATCCAGGATGTCACTACTTATCAAAGAGTTGACAACTTTTCTTGTGTTTTTGGGTTTAGTTGTCGTGACTAACATTATGGAAGTAGCTTAATGAGTGATTGAATTCTTGACAAAACTTTTGATTTTATTGATGGGAAACACATACTCTACATTGATATTCTTAAAAGGGTTAGATGGAATGATCTTTAAACCATTTGGGGTATTGATCTGATTAGAATTATCTTCCATGAACTATTTCCCTTCCTTTTGTTAGAATCCTATGTTAATGTATTGTGACTCACAAGATTTTAATGGGGCTTTATCACCACACAGTGCCCCAATTTGACTATTGATACAATATTTAATGTAATGCTAGTTTTATGAGGGAATGACCGTATGCTGATGTATCCAAGGTCTTCCCATAAAGACATTGAAATCTGTATCTTATTGAACAACGATGAATTCTATGTTGGACATAAGATCCCAAAACTATGTTCCGAGTGTGATACCACCAATATGATCTTACTCATACTTTTCATAACCCTATAACATTAGAGAGGAGTGGGGCAAGTGAGATTCATTGAGACTTAGTTTGAAAAGTTTCTGGATCAGAATGAGGTTGACTCCTGATCCATTTCAAATAAAGGCTTATTATATATGGATTTCATATATCCTACTAAATATATACAAGGGATAGACATGTCCTTGTATGACAACATCCTCATCCTGGTGTATGAAATATATGACCGCATGGAATTATTACGGATCATTATCTATACGATATACTTAAGTAGTTAAAACCTCAAATTCAAACTCTTGGGGGATCGATAAGGCCTCTATGAGTGATTACAAAGGTCTTGTGGTAGACTCAAAGCATCCAGGATTGAAAAATTAGCTGATACTTGGTCCAGTTTCTTCAAAACATAAAACATCTGATCTAGAGGTATGTGGTTCCCAATGTGAGTATATTCTTTTATAGGTTCTTTATGAGATGATGTTACTGATGTAGATAGACCACACCATGAAATAGGATTTTAATGTGCATCCACTCCCATTGGATGAGGTCAGATGACTATGCCTAAACGTCAATGTTGACTAGGTGGTGGCGTACCGTCAAATAGATATTCCAGTATGATTGTGTCAGGGAATACCCTGTCATGTGTGGGGGAATTACCATGTTTCTATTGATCTTGTTTTAGGGATATCCCAAAAGTTTATTCCATGTAAATGAATCGAGAAGGGGTATGGTTAAAGTAGTGACTCTTGGAATGAATTCATCTTCCCATGTATCCTCAACCCTGATGGACTCTTCCTTAAGTTACCCAACCAAGCATTGGGAAATTGAGTTCATAATTATGTTCATCATCTAAAAATGGTTTTATGAAGTGAATGATGTTAAAGGAACTGAATATTAACTTTTCATATGATTAATATTCCATATAACAGGTTGAATTTTGGTGTACAATTTGTGGGGACAGTGCCCATTCTTTGGGGATTTTCAAATTAAAGTCCAATAAGGTCAAGGATAACATTGTACTTGAAATAAGATCATATTTTTAAATTTTCTTCTCACTCTTACATCCATGTTACTTTTTTTAGGACTAGATTTTAGAGGACTAGGCTATCGATGAAGTTGGATGTATTATAACAGAAGTGGTCTGAGGCACAGTTGGCTATTTCAATTGAGTTTAGAGAATAACATGAGTATGATTAATCATTTTCTAGACCATCCAGTAACTGAATTTATGAACAATAATTTTCTTAACTTCTTTCCATTCATTTTCCTCTTATAGATTAGTGGTATAAACATATGCAACCTGATCAGGTGTATTTTTCAGCTTCACTTCCCCAAAGTCCACCATTTTTTGTAAGAGATATTTGAAAATAAAAAAATTATGGATGTAGTGACTCAACATTTGATGGAAGGGGAAATGGTTTATTAGATCATCATCACCTTATTTTCTACTCTTCTTAGTCTTTAGAAACTTGAAAATTTTGTTTTCCAATGATAAAATTAAGTATCCATGGAATTGGTCATTTTTAAAATAATATACCTTGTTTTTCAATTCCTCAAACTGTTTTCACCTCTATTCCCTCTTATCATCCCGATGAGGTAGGAATTTTTTTGATGCTCGGAGGTTGAACCACACAATATGGTGTGGGATTTGGAGTGGGAGCGGGTATAGGGGTATTCTTAAGTGTAATAATTGAAGCCTATTCTTTTCCTTTCCTCCTTCCCTGAGTCGATGGAATTACTCAGGACATTGCCATAGTCTCTTCAATGGAGTATTCTACCTTTTGAGAAATCATGGAAAGGTCTCAAAACCATCATGTATATTTCACAGAAATCAATGGAATGTGAAACTTATTACAAATATTTTCTATATAGATGTTGAAAAATTATTCTTGAGGGAGTGGTAGGTTTAAGGAGAATGTTAATCCTTTTCACTAAGAAATGAAATTTAAGACTCTTTCATTATCCCAATATTTTCATTTTGTGATATAAAATACTATTTTATTCTAAATCATTTAGCTGATATAGAAATAAAACCTACGTCAGAGGTCTTCCCATCTAGTGATTCACCGAGACAATAAGCTAATGTACTATATGAAAGATGGTCCCTACAGGGATTGTACGAAGCACCAGAGTTTCACCACTCCCTATTGTTTAGGAGTACCCATCATGGGATCACAATGAGATATGAAATACATCAAGTACTTATCCACATCTCTTGATCCATTTAAGATTAGAAATGTTGGTTTTCTAAGGTTTTTAAGGGGAAGATTCGGATCTACCCATTCAGGGTAAGGATTATTTTCCAACTGTATCGACATGAATCATTCCTACATGTCTTCCAATATATCTGTTAGTGACTTAATGGTGCTTATAATAATTTTAGGAATGTTTGACTAAACTGGAGTATGATAAGGTGTTGCATCTAGATTCTGAATAGGTGTGGTGGCCGGTATGACCATTAGTGGTAGTACTGTTGGTATTCATGGGTAACCTATAGGGGTAGTCCTAAAAAGATGTGCCTGAACCTATTCTATTTTTGACCTTATAAAAGTTAACTCTTGATCTTATACTATGTAATCTAAGTATATTGGTGGTTGACATCCCATTTTGATCAAATGTTCCAGATCTGCTTCAGTTACTAAGGAAAACCCTCTTTTTTGAGGTGCACTGAATGGGGGTAATGAGTAAAGGATATTCAAATAGAACATATCTAGTAAAAAGGATACCTAGTAGAATTTCTATATTTATTCTCCTAAATTATTTTATCTCATACTCTTATTGAGAAAATATTTATTCCAAAGAATAGGGCTTGACCTCCCTAGGTGGCAGGTGAGGTACAATCTGAACCTTTACCTTTTATTTATTGGATTCACTTCAAGGGGTAATGATAGATTGTTTGACGGAATTCCAAGATTTAGGGAAAGTATATGGTTCTAGATATATAAACCTTCTTCAATTATTTCAGTGTGTAACACATCAGGAACTAGTACTTCTTCGTCTAACTCCTCCAAATTGGCCTTATATTCTATAGAATCAGCGAGGGTGGATTTTTTTACATTCACTGATGAAAAATGCATTGAATTCATTCTATCAGTGAGCTTATTAGATTTTCTTCTTTTACTCCCTCCATGAGGCCTTGTCCTCTCCTTTTATAATTCTCTATGATCTTCTTTGTGGACATTAATCCAAAGGGAATCTCTAAATATTTTAGTGGTGTGTGTCCCTAGTGAAGGTACTAGATCACTGAACATGATGAACTGGGAGAATCCATTCTGTTGAATTTTACCTAACCAGGAGAAGACTGATTCCCACTAAGGAGGGGATTTTTGAGGTGAAACCCCCCCAGCCTTGAGGGAAGGGGTTATTCCCGTTCATATTTCACAACCCTCCAGGTCTGGTTTGTTGACCATGAGTATTGGCTTAAAAAGGCCACAACTCTATGGGATGGGTTTCTCATAAACCATCATGGTTGTTATTGCTACAGCTACCCTCCTAATTTTATGGAGTTTTTTTTCCAAAAATGGGTTAGGTGAATCATTCGACACACACTTTTATCAACCATTTCTAAAGATCATTGCACTATTTCTGATATTTATGCAATCTATTAGTTGTCTTCCTCTAAGAGGGATACTTTCTTAATATTTTTAGATTTTTGATGAAAAAGTCTCTCAAAATCCTACTAACAGTTTCTCATGGCTTGTTTTTTTGCATATCATTGGTCGTGGATAGAGACCGTTTGTTGGAGTCATCCTAAATCTATTACATTTCATGCTATAAACTTCGATTAATTTTTATGGTTAAGGAGAATAGTAAAATATAATTCCCCAATTTTACCCCTTCATATGATATAAACACTGGATGGGGGGTTGATTATCAGCTATCACAACCTCATTAATGCATTGAGGAATGTACGTTTAAGTTTCTATTTCTCAATATTTTCATGTCGTGAATCCAAGAGAGCTTTCAAGTAAATTTTGCATTAAAAACCTTCTATTAACTTGATGTGAATTTGATAATCATCATAGGGTAATACCTTTTTTTTTCAAGTGATGAATAGTTTTCCATTTTTGAGGTGGATGTCATGCACACAATCTTCTGAAAACACCTATGGAATACTGTATTGATAGGTTTCCAAATTCTATAATGTAAGTGATATGTCATCTTTATCTAGCTATTTACTCATGTTTAACACATCTTCTTCATCCTTTGGTAGACGATCCTCTACCTGGTCTCACCAAATTTGATGCCTTCCTACTATTTTATCATAGGCAGTGAGATTGGTAGGGACTTCCTCTGTCATTTTGGAAGGTAGGTGGCCTAAGGGTGGATTGAAGAATCAATGTTTCCTTGGTCCATCTTTTGGTTGAGAAAGGATTTCACTTTTAAATTACAAGGAATCATAGATGACTATATTTTTGTTTCCAAGTTCCTCGCAGTAGGAGAGATTTCTCTTCACTACATTTCCAATTAGAGAATTCACTTGACAATGTCAAACACTACTATAGAGAAAAATTTCACCATGATTTCCATAATGGGGAGGAACACCATGGTAGAATACAGGAAGGGGGATATCTTATTAGTCCTTTATCTTCTGGCCACATGGAGAGCTGCTGTGACTCTCATCGAGAGTTGGGATCTTGAGATTGATCAGATTGGGGTCATGAAGAAATCCTTCATGGTGAACTTTTAGGAGGGGACCTTAGGAATTACTGTTTATGTAATTTGGTAATGAGATAGAAGGATCTTGAGCTAACATAGATAAGAATATGAAGGGTTAAATAACTATATCATTGAGTATAGAGGTATTATAGACTAGATATTTATTTTCTAGTTTTATTTGGGGAGGATTTTTCTTGGATTCCTTCCTTCAAGCGACTATAACCACTTGCAGGGAAAGTTTTTTTCATGGGAAGGTGTCTCTTCTTGCCTTGGAGTGGCCATTGGGATATGTTGATTATATTCAGTTGGAGTTGGTGTTTTTTCCCAATCCAGTTGTCTGTATATTATATGGGAGTTTCTCAATATCCCTTCTAGATGGGAGAAGAGGTGTGTGTCTACTATGGGGTGACCTGCTGATGAGTTACCCCACTTTTGGGGATGGAACTATATGTTTGTACCTCATACACTACTTTCATCACTATTATGATGTCCTAATAAGTTTGTAGTATGTGGACAAGTATTTGTGTCTTCCCTTTCACCATTACTATGATATGGTTGGTGAATTCAGCGATTGAAACATTGATATATGTCCATTTCATATCTAGATTAGGTGTATGTGCCTACTCTTGGCCTCCCTTTCATTCCAGTAGATACTGAAAATACTTGAGTGTGGGGGGATAGAGATGAGTCTTCCCCCTTCTCTTCATTGGGACTTTCTGGATGACTTCTCTAAGTGCTTCAAAATGAGGTTTCTAGCAGGCTTGATGAATACAGGCAGGTGTGTGTTCCTGGTCATGGGTTTCCACCAAACGTGGTTGGCAGATTCTTTGAGTGCTGATAGACGAGTCTGCTGGTAGGCTTGGTGGGTGAGGGGAGGTGAGTGTTCATGCTTGCATTATGATGTTAGATTTGAATGGTGGGCTTCTTTAGATAACCCTAGGTGAGTCTACTAACTGGATGAATTAAGGCATATGGGTGTATGTTCCCACTCAAAATTTTCCAACAAATTAGCTTGGTGGTATTCTTTAGTGGGTAGAAAGGTGTGTCCCTACTCCCTAGTGACTGTTCACTACCCATGGTGGGACATCATTCATGTCCGGGTCTGAAGGAATTAGATTGGATAGCTGAGGAAAACACCCTCATCATGTTGAGGGATTACAACTGTGCGACATTGACAATAGTGATTTCTATAAGGATCCCTTAAGGAGGACCCATGTGTCTTCTGAATGTGGTCATATGTAGCCTCTCGATCCTCCTTCTTGAAATATGGGAAGGACTTGTTGCTGTGTTCTGGGGATAGGATACTAAAAAAGTTGAATATGGTGGTTGGTGTTATCTATGTCAGGACCACTACTCATCACTGACTGGATTATTGGTGGGGTTTTTTGAGATGGAAGGCCTATCGGGTGGCCACCAAGTTTGAGACCATACTGTGCTGATGATACTCCTACACCAACAAATTTGAGACCCAGTGTTGAAGACTCTAGGTTGGTGATGGCATACTTCACATGGAAGAAGACCTTTCCTGAGCAGTAGCCATGGCCTGCATTGGTGAAATATGGAAGCATGCCATTAGATTGAGGTGATTTATGAAAGGAATTACATGTATATATGACAAAAAAAAACCCCCATCAAACCAACCTTTTATTTTAATGAAAACATTCATGATTAATTTTCATGTCAAACCCACTTTCATTTTGAGAGTGAAAGGGGCCTTCCAAGATGGTTGATACTAACATATTAGTTAAGGATTTACATTAGCTTCATCATTTTTTTCCCTTGGAATTCGGTCACCTGACAATTGATTATAGGGAGTTTAATTTTTTTGCAATCATTCATGTTGGGTTTACAACCTTTGAATAGTCTCCAACGAGTTTTTTTGTGAGACTAGGATAATCGAAAGGCTATGTATCTATAATGGAACTTCTTTCCAAAGTAATGAACTCATTGGATATTTTGACTAATAGTGATTAAGAACTTTCATTAGTCGAGAGGATGGGAGGTTGGACTCATCACACTCTTTTGGGGGGAATTATTTCCTACTATGGGACTCTCTTATAGATTTAAGATATGTTCACGAATCCTTTATTAATTCCCAAGTATGATGTGGGTCACCCTTTAATTAAAAACCAATTACTAGAATGTATAGAATTTAGAATCATTTGTATGTATTTGTGGTTCTTCATCAATGGAGATATTAATATTTATTCGAGGTTCTCCACAAATGGTATCATCTTATGTACTGATTAGAGATTCCTTGGTCATTATGATGACATTTATTTTCTTGCCATGTAGTAGGACACCCTGGAGTGTATTTCCATATAGGGAGACAAAATTTATTTTGATGTTGGGATCAGACCCATGAAATGGGATTCCTATGTATCCTCGTGGGAGGGGTCATAACCCACGTAGTTTGGTGTTTCTTAAAGGAAAAAAGTATTCTCTTTAAGTCACGTGATAAGGACCTAACCATAATGTTTAACATCATGTGGCAAGGACATATAAGTGAAAGGTTACTAGTCAAATTTTGGTGTGGGACTTATTCCAAGGTGTCCCAAGGAACCTAAAAGGAAGTATGGAATTACAAGCTAAATTATTCCCTACTAAGAATGTAGCCCAAGAAAAATAATGTTTTTTGGGGCATTGGGATTGAACCTCAAGGAGGATTTCTACCCATCCCATTTGGATGGGAATAAAATCCCATGTAGTTAGGTTGAAAGTACCTGCACCTATATAGGTCCTTAAGTTTGTCTTGCAGGGGTGTATGGACCTTTAAAAATATTAAAATGGGGATTAATCCTAAAGATGATGACCTGTAAGGGGTAATGAGGGATTTCTCAACTCATGGTGGTTTGGAGACTTTTTTCATGGTTTACTCCTAAGTAGAAATCCCAGATTGGTTTGATTTGGGGATTAATACTAAGGTGGATTCCCATAATTGGTTGGATTTGGGGCCTACTCCTAAGGAGGATAAGCATAATTGGATGGATTTAGGGCTTACTCTTGTAAAGTATGCCCATTGATCTTGGATCCTAGTTCGGAGTCCTATGTATACTAATTTTAGTAGTAATCAGATTTCATGTGGTTCAATAAGTTTGGGCATACACACTAAAGTTTACTTGGATAGGTTCGATTAGGGATTAATTATGAGGAGGATTCCAAAGTTAATGGATTAGTTTGGGGATTAATCATGATAAGGATTACCTTGATAAGATGTTGGGGATAATACCAAGTAGGAGGCCCATTTATTTGGTGTGATTGGGGATTACTCTTGATGAGGATACCTTGAAGGTTTGGGATCATGTGGATTTCATTACCACATTAAAACTCTAAGACTACATGATTCATGATTTGTGTGAGAAAAAAGAGGAAATAGAAGATTTGGGAAACCAAAAAAATCCACTTTTCCTAAGATTGGATACATGGACTTGAGGACCTACAACTATGGAGGCACTCTGTAGGGAGGAAATAGGAATATTATGAGGAATATCCTTTGTAAAAACATGTATCTGGGTGTGTGGGTGTCACGATCATGGCTATCCACTGTGTTCACATGAGTCAGGATGAGTCATTCATTAATGTGATTGACAATAGGAAGTCAAATATCGGTAAAACATGCACACTTATCCTCCTCTGATGGTGTAAGAGGCTGAGGGTATGGGAGAGAGAGGAGAGGAATCTGACTCCCATCCACTCTCTAATCTAGTAGCTAAGGGGGAAGGGAGAATTTAAAGTGAAATATCCTAAAATAAATCCAAGGGGAGTACTCGAGGAGGGATGCCCTGAAATTGGTCCTACGACATGGTATGAGGATGTCATTCCATGTCAAAAGGAAACACAATAATTTTCCTCATCCCTCCATTGGGAACTAGAGGATCATATTATTAGAGATGAAATGGGTAGTACATGGTCCTAGCCCTTATATATGAGACCAGGAACTCCCTAACACTACTGCTAGGGTAGGGGTCCTCATGACAATGGGAATACAAATCCACATTCACCTCTAATATATTATCCTTCCGGTAGGACAAGTTTGGGAAACCTATGTCCGTATTAATAAAAATCTAAATGGGAGACACATTGGTGTTCCTTTTTCCATGGTTTTGAAAGTATAGAGGATTCAATGGAGGTTCCAACATAGTCCCTATTAGACAAGATATCCAAAATAGGATAGGACATTCCATATATGTCTTAGAAAAGGACTAAAAGGGTGATTCACGTGGGTCATAAAAGTAGGTTTTGGGTGAAGGTTCTCAACACAAGGCTTGGTAGGAACTGAAAGTGCTTTGTGAATGGGGAATAAGACTACACATGTTGGGTAATCCTTGGAAAGTGGACCACCATGGAGACAAAAACCAGGTGATTATTTATCCTAGGCACCCTAGTTTCCCTCCCATATCCCTAGAGGGGTATCACGTAGATCCCTGATTAGGGAGCAGGGACTCACTCAGATGGTTTTTATTTTAGGGAGAATGGTTCCTCATGAGGGTGTCTTGTGTTTGGGACCCTGCAGGGACATTGATCTCACATACACCCCTTAATTTTCTCTTCTCTCAATTTTTTGAGAGCTACCTAAGAAATTTTTGGAGACCTGGGAATTGTATCTATGCAGCCAGAGTTTAGGGATTCTTCTATTTTTTAATTGTTCAAATATGGATCCCAAGGGTCATATTTATAGGAAACCAGGGGAACTTGGTCAAAGGAGGTTTCCCTCACAGGTCATTGGACTAGGTTCTTGACATAAGTACCCTATGCAGGGTTTCCCTTCCCTTTAGTAGTGCGCAAGGGGGATACACCGACCTTCTAATGTGTAGGTGTGTGTGTACAATCGGGGTTGGTCTTGTCCTTTGATTCTACTTGGGAATTTTTATCACTTCTAAATGATTAAGGATCTATTCATAATATTTTCATCCCTCATAAAAAATGAGTTTTAACAGGTTAACAAAACCATCATACCCCTATCGTAAATCAATTATGGGGTACACTTCACTTGAAAAAAATCGGAATTTTTTTAAATCTACCGTAATACCTTTATGTGACATGAAGAAAAAACATAATTATATTCCACTATTTATATGAAAATTGATTGATCCAAATACAAATCCACTTCCATCCCACTTCATGTGCTTTAAAAAGAGGAACGTGTAAATAAATATGGGATACTAATATATGAAATCAAACAAAAAGTAAAGGAATCATGTGTAAGTATTCTATAATAATTTTTTTCTTTAAATATGTATTAGATAACAATGATTACTTATTTTCTATATTTTTATCTAAATTTGAAATAGGAATCATAATCATATATATAGGATAAACAATTGGAATCATTGTCCTTGATGTAGCCAAAAGAGTATGGTTGTGCCAGAGGTGTTTTTTTGGGTGACACTCCATACATATTTTGTAAAAATAAATGATCACGGGGATAAAGATAAAAAATGTAAGATATTCATGTACTATTTTCTTCTCTTGAATACAAATTTAATTTACTATCAGAGTTGTTAGAAAATGTTATGGGAAGGAAGCAAAAATAAGAAAAAACTCATGAACAACCAATGCATGAAGATCCCCCCACCCCTCATCGGAATTGAGGTGAGCCATTCCTATAAAAGAGTTATCTTAGATGAGGTAATCAATATTATCATATTTTTTTTGTGAAACATGAATTAGGAAGAAAATGATACATTTCAAGAACTGATATTCTATAGGGTGAAAGTGATTTTGATTTATATATAAAAACACCCACCCATATCCATGTTGCGAGGGTTACCGTGTTAAATATCAAAGAAGATATTCTATACAAAAGACAGTTTACAACTGTTTATGTGATATTGGGGATTAACATAGATAATGATCTGATAATTAAGATAACTGTTCCACATGATGATGCATATATTCATATGATCGATAAATCTATTAGAATATTCATATAATTACTATCAGATCTTGTAAAAAAACTTGTTGACAAGGAGGTATTCATTTCCAACTTATTTTTCATGAAAAACCAATAGAAATTAATTAAAAAGGTATGAACTGATGAATGTTATTACATACTGACAAAGGGAAGGAAGTGAAATGAATGTTTGAATCAAAATGATCTAAAGGATCAAGAAACCAATTAAAAAGAACTTCAAAAATCAAATTTACCCAATCCGTTCAATATCCATAGTTGCTAACATTGAGGGTTTAGGTAGAAACAATGTTATAAAGTGGTAGTAATGTAATAGTTGTTTTTAAAGAAAGAATGTATGAAGAGGATATTACATACTAAACTTCTCTTGATAATATAAATGAAATCCTTATGTATGATAGGCTTGGAGTCTTAGTTGTAAATGTATGTATGGGGTATGTTTTTATGATTTGTTTTTCCAATAGCTGATCATTTATGTTAATTATGACTAAATATAGTTCCAATTTTTTGTAGTTGTCTATATCAATACTATTTGATGGTATTTACCAATGAACATAAATACGAACTCATTATTTATCACATCAATTATAAACAGAAAACCTAATTAGATTAAGATAAAATCTATGTAACAGTGAAAAAATAGGTATAATTATTCAAAGAAAACTTACGGATGACATACTATTGTTATTATCAACAATGCAGGGGTAAAAATATAAAATTTAATAATATAAAATATATTTTCATTCCTTTCATTACTTAATCATATTTTGTTTTTTAGGTTTAAATGGTTACTCATTATAGTTAATTTGGATACTCCAAAGATTTATTTTTTAGATTCACTACATGGATACCCAACAAACC
Organism: Viscum album; assembly: GCA_963277665.1. Classification (NCBI taxonomy): domain Eukaryota; kingdom Viridiplantae; phylum Streptophyta; class Magnoliopsida; order Santalales; family Viscaceae; genus Viscum; species Viscum album. Next base: position 418,156 of record CAUJRU010000187.1, read on the forward strand.
GACCACATGTGATGATTTTTATCAATTTTTAATACACTACATGAAAAATTTTAGAACTAAAATTATATTTATATATTTTATATTATGTTTTAATTAGAATTATGTTATGATATGGTATTTTTTAAATATTTTCAAAATCATGGCATGAGGGTACCCCATGCATATAAGGAGCCTACCAACTTCTAAAAGTGAATAATTATTAGGGTATATATAATAACATTTCACTATAGAAACATATATCAAAACAAATTTCATATTTTTTTAAATGTTTCTACAGTTTTTGAAACAAACCAATGGTAGATACTGGGGTTATTATGTCTGAAATATTATGAATTATATCATAATCCATCAACATACAAGAATCCCGGAAGAGGTATTTTTGAAGAAAATTATAATTTAATTTAAAATATTTATTAATAATTTGTGTATTTATATTTTTCTAGTACTACCAGGACTTTAGAAAGTCATTGTATTCAAAATAAGAAATAAATACCTTTATAAACAAATGAGAGGCATACCTAGGGTCAGAATTTACACATATATCATGAATATGCAACTTCCTAATACTTATTTAGTTTATTTTATCATCATTTTATCTAAATTTTTTAGTTAATTTTCATATAATTTTTATCTAAAACTTTGTAAATTTTCAAAAACATATTGAATAATTGACTTCATCAATAAGGATGATTCATTCATGTTATATAATCATGCACTCAACAAGGATTATGCACTTCTAATGATAAAATTTTATTTTTATTCTCTAATGTATTCAAAATTTTGAGTAACCAAATATAAATATTATTAGATAAACTAGAATTATGAATGAATTGTTGGATAAAAAGACATGGTTGAATCAATTTTACCTTCATCTAATTTACGGTGTATCTGGTATGACTAAAATTGTGGGGTTTCAGTCTAATATTGAACTTTTATTAATGTATTGTTTCATATTTTTTGTTTAATTTATTTTTTTATAGTATTAATAAAATAATAATTGTTTTCTTATATAGGTTGATTCTTTTGTTCAAGTTGGGGTAGTTTGATTGAAGCTGCTCATTATTGTGAGGGATTGGACTTCGAGGTTGAAACTGAGATAATGAAAACAAGGAAATGGGTCCAAAATGTATACAGATGTCATGAAAAGGTCAATTCATACTACTTATTTAGTTTTATTTTTTCATCATTTTATCAACTATTTTTAAGTTAATTTCTTACCATTTTTATATAATGATTATTTATTTATTTTTATGGATATTTTTTGAAGTCATATTTTTCTTTAAACTATCTACAACATGCCTAAAAAGAGAGAATAAGTTCCTTTTAGATAGAAGAGGAAACCCCATCCCACTTAAACATGAATTGTTTCAAGAAGCATGGGGTGTCCTCATCCATCCAAATAGAACATGTTCCCTATTTTATAGCTTGTTTTAGATAGTGCAAGGCAAAACACACATCACATACTCAATCAGACGCACCTTAATCTGATAAACAATGTTCTAAGTATGAATCAAATTGTATGTTCTTAGTTTGTAATTTATGTTTTAGTTCAAAACACACATCACATACTCAAAAATAAGAAAACACATTAATATTTTTTTAATAATTCAGAAAAATAATCCATAATTTATTTTTGACCTGTAAGAATTAGCCACACATCAATATGACAAATGGTGTGACTGGTATGACTCTAAGTGTGACTTTTTATTTAAAAATTATATTCATTTTAGTAAAAAGGATAAGTGGAATACTCAAAAATGATAAAACACATTTTTATTATTTTGATACTTTATATAAATGGTCCATAATTCATTTTTGATGTGTAAGAATTAGCCACAACTCAATATGATACACTGTGTGCCTGGTTTGACTCAAAGTATCCATCATCAGTTTAAAATTGAAATCTTAGATCAAAACGTGTGTCACTCACTGAAAAAAAAACACTCTCCAATTTTCTTGATAATTTTGGAAAATTATTCATAAATAATTTTTGTCATGTAGGAATAATTATCATGTAAAATAGACATAGGATGTGACTGTTATGACTCAAAGTCCATGTTTCTAGTTCAAAATGACATTTTAGTAAAAGACTCAAGTGACATATTCAAAATTGAGAAAAATGCATTTCGATTGTTTTGATACTTTAAGAAAATGATCAATAAGTCATTTGTAATATATGGGAATCATACTCACCATAACCAGACACATGGTGTGATGGGTATAATTATAATTGTTTCTTTTTTAATTAAAATTGACATTAATTTTAGAAAAAAGTACAAGTTACATACTCAAAACCCAAAAAAAATAATTCATATTATTTTGATACTTTATGAAAATTTTCTGTGATCCATTTGTGAAATGTTGGAATCAGCCACACCTCAATCTAACACATCATGTCCCTGATATGACTCAAAGTGTTTGTTTCCAATTTAAAATTGACATTTTAGTTAAACATGTGTGTCACTAATTTAAAACCAAGAAAACGTTCTATAATTGTCTTGATAATTTTGAAAAATGTTTCAAATGTCAATTGTGATGTGTAGGAATCAATCTCACATAAAACTGACATAAGTTATTAATAATATGACTCAAAGTGCGTGTTTCTAGTTTGAAATGACATTTTAGTAAAAAACACAAGTTACATACTTGAAACTAAGAACAAACATTCTAATTATTTTGATAATTTAGAAAAATGGCGCATAAGTCATTTTTTACAGGTTGAAATAAGAAACACCTCAATATGACACACGATGTGATAGGTATGAATATAATTGTGTATTTTTTATTTAAAATTGACATTAATTTAAGTAAAAAGGAAAAGTGAATTTTTCAAAACCAAGAAAAAACATTCAAATTGTTTTGATACTTTAGGAAAATGACCCATAATTTATTTTTGACATGTAGGAATTAGCTCCCACATCAACCTAATACACCATGTGGCCGGTATGACTCAAAGTGTCTGTTATAAGTCAAAAATTTACATTTTAGTTCAAAACATGTGTCACTCCTTGTAAACCAAGAAAATATGCTATGATTTTCTTGATAATTTATGAAAATGATATTGGGCTAGAATGATTATAATGAAGACAAAGACACAGGGGGGGGGGGGGGGTGAATTTTGTTCTTAAAAAACCTTGATAGATTTAGAACTCACCTCTTATTTATGAAACAAACCATTCTTTTTCTAAAATATGAGTGAGCATAATAAATAAATAAAGAAAACGAACACAACAATGTATAGTGGTTTAGGGCCCAAAGATCCCTTAGTCCACTCCACCAATGCTAAACTCCATGAGATTGGTGATTTTACTATCAAGTCCACTTATCTTAAGATCTTTAAATCTGAAACTACATATAATAAGTTGTCAACTGACAAAAAGACATTAAAAATACTTATGGTTATTTTACATGGAACTGTAAAACCACAACTTAGTACAAGAAGATGAAACTTTAACCACAACTGAGTATAATTAGTAAAAAGTACAACAAATCTATAGAGTTTGATTCTATTGTGGAAATAGGATAAACATCACAGATGCAGCATCAACTAACAAATGAAATCATATCTTCAATATTTAACATCAAAAAATATATATTCAATGTTTAATAGGATTTATTCAAATAGTAGTAAAGAGAACACAAGATGGATATTCAAACATGTATGTCTCCAAAGTTTATCATCATCAAATGATTCATAGTTCTTGAAGTAGAAGATGTAACAATAAAGACCAGTAGTATTGACAACATCAATAACGAGTCAATCATATATATTAAAATAGGTATGTCTCCAAAGTTTTTTTTATGGAAATGATACACAATGTTTCTTTATGTATATCTTTTATTTATATTTTTATATATTTTTTTCTATTTCCACTGTATAACTTATTGATATTTGTACAGTAGGTTGATAAACTCTAGGACAAACTAGCCTTATAAATATCTCATAACAAATCATGAATATTTGAATTCAAAATCACTCAAAAGATTCATAACTTCCAGTAAGAATAGAAATTATTAACTCTATTGAATACTAGCCTTTAAAACAATTATAACGAGCCTTTTAATTGGTTGTAAAATATATTTGAATAGATATGTACTCTCATCAAGATCATTTTATAAATAATGGATAATATCATGGATTTAAAACTTTGTTTTTGAATATTCCAATGTAGGGTTCCTTCATGTGATGAAAAACCACCAAAAGTTAGGTTGTAAATGTATGGTTGATCACAAAATTAGGGTTGATGTAGCATACATTTGTTTCCTGAAATGTGGGGTTCTATACTAACATAGGGTTTCTTAACCATACGTTCCATTTTCTTACATGTATGGTTCCATTCTATCATAGGTATATGATCTATACATGCTATTCCAAATGTAGTGTTTGTTCCCTATGTTATGCTTACTCCCGTATGTTATGAAAAATGTTTCTAGAATATGATAAAAAATTTCTTGAATACTTTAATTAATATTCCTCATGGATTAATGAATTAAATATTATTCCCAAATAAATATTTCTATGAATTTTAATTTGCTGAAAATCAGTTAAAAGAAAATTCATTAGTAACAAAAATGTGGGAATTTGTGAGCATTAAAACTAAAAATAAATTAACGAAATTGTTGAATCAACACATGCTCAAAAATCTCCCCTTTCCATGATCACAAAATACATAACATAAAACCTAAATATGAGAAAAATATTTTAAAAATAATTTTATCTCTATTTTTATCATTATAATAATTATTTTATAAAGGAAACCTCTCCCCAATTTATATAGATTAAGAATTATCCCCATATATTTTTTTGTTACCAAAATCTTTCCCCCCATGAAGATAAAAACATGTAAATGTAGAAACTAAGAGTATAAACTATAAACTAAGAGTATAAAATATAAACATCTCTATTAAAACATATAAACTTATCCACCATAAAATTAAATCATATAGACTTCTCCCCCTTTTGTGATATTAAAATGATAAGAGTAGTAAAAATAACTCCCCTTACAATTTATACTTTCTTAAAGATGTAAATATTTAAAGAAGAAGCATAATATTATTAAAGAGTAATTTTTTTAAGACTCCCCCTGAATCATACCATACAGTTTTATTCAATGAATTTAAAAAATTATAATAGTAAAAACCAAAATTTTTTACTTTCAGAAATAAACTAATTTGAGAGATAAGTAAATATCATGTTCATGTATATGTGAGAAAAATAAAAAGAAATTACAAAACAACTCATAACACTGTTTTCACTAAACAATATATTAAAATTAGTATATGTAATATTTATAAAGACCTGGATTTTCCATGTAAGTTTATTAATTATATGGAATTATTTCGAGATCACGAAATCTGACAGTGCGTTATTCCTAAGATCGGAGTGCCCGAAATGATCTATCGAAGTTTGGTTAAGCTTTAATTAGCGCGCGTAAGCAGTTTTCCTGAAAATGTGGAATAACTCTTAAATGGTTACTCAAATCTGAAATTTGAGGGAACCGTAGCATTTAGGATGGCAGATTTACCCTAGGCGCGACTTAAGTTTAGTCGGAGCATACCTCCTGTGAGAAAACCCAAAAATGGAATAACCGTAAATAAAATAATAAAATAATGTTATTTTATTTTTCAAATGATTATAACTCATGAATGATGACTTAGATTAAAAATCCGAGACCACCGCTAAGCTCGTGAGGGTATGATTTTTTTTATGCAGATACTAACATTGGCTGGCATAGACCAACATTGGAAGGTAGTTTTTGGATGTAAATAAAACAATTAAGAAAAAATTATTTTATTGTTAAAATCCATTACTTCTAAACAGTAACTCAGATTGAAAATCTGAGAGTACCGTTGAGTTCTTTGGGGTGTGTTATCCTTAGGCAGAGCCTAACCTCGACTGGCATGAGTCGAGGGTGAACGTTAATAATTTATTGAACTTTTTTAAGGAACGTTTAGTAAAAGTGCGAGCGAAATTTTCTAACTTTTCAATCGGTGCTTGAATTAAAAATATGAAGGCACTGTTGAACTCACAGTGTCGAGATTCACTTAAGGGAGGTTTAACCTTGATCGTAGTGGGTCGAGAGAACAAGTTGGTTTTTTCTTTTTTAGAGGAGGATAAAAAAAAATATATTTTATTTTAAATATCCTCCCACCTCTCCTTTTAATTTTTGGTGACGGGGACCACAAGAGGGTGGTTAGGAATTTAAATGTAGGGCATTAAATGCCCGGTTACACAAAATGTGTAACAACCAATCCCTTTAATTAATAGGATTCATTAATTCTAAATAAATGAATCACCTCTTAAACTAAGAGTTATATTAACTCTTCCTTAGGGTTTGGTTTTTATTTCCCTTGGAAAAAGGAGGAGTAGGATCTTGAGGCTCTTGACTAAGAACGAATATCACAATCGAGAATCGGAGATCTTCGTTCGAGCGGCGTCATTGGAAGTTTGTTGCGGGAACGATGAACACTGACCCACCTACAATCACGATCGTTCTCCAACAAATTTATGAGTTAGAGGGTTTATTTTGAAGTATAATAAATATTTAATTTTCAATTCCCCATGTTCTTGATTCTAAAAAACTATGGCCAAACAAACAAGACCATCAATCCACACTTTGACCATGATCTTTTCTTATTCATTCTGCGCGCATTCTTTGCATGTTCTTCATTGCAAAATAATTAAGCGCACTAAAAAATCAATGTTTCATTGAGTGTGGAATACAGATGTAGAGATCTAAACCTGAGGATCACATAACGACAATCATCACAATTTTTGGGCTTAGAACAAAGATGCAACGACCCGCATAAGGGGTGATGTTGCGGTGCTATTCCAACGTGTCTTCGGGGTGCAGATCCAGGAAAGATATGTGGTGTGACGTACTGTGGCAGTTCGTGCGGAGATTCAAGGCGACATACAGTGGCGGAAGGAGGGACATTGGCCCATGGTAGAGCAGCGGAGCCGGCCCAGTCGAAGACGTAGGCGAGCAGACCAGGGGGGATAAGCAGTGTAGCTGGTTTGAGGCACAGCGGCATGGTAGGCTGGAGGCACGGAAACACGGCTAGCTGGAGGTGGGGGCGTCAGTTCTGGACGTGCAGAGGAACCCTACCATTTGGGGAAGGAGTAAATTGGAGTCTGAGAAAACCTTTGAAGAAGAAAGGGTTGATTGGAGAGAGAAAATTAATGAGATGAAATAATAATAAAATTCATAAAATTATGGAAGAGTGGAGGAGGCACCATGTAGAAGCCACACACACCAAATGAATTCCCATGCGTTTATTGAATTTGGAGTTAATGGAAAACAAATAAATAAGTAATTAATAATAATAATAAAATATTAATATTATTAATTTTGTTGATAAAACACTTTTTTTCCTGTAACTTATCTGTACGACCTAGGTTTCATGAACCCTCAGTGGCAGTATGACCCTAACTTCAAGACGGAAATTATGAGTCCAATATTGGATTTCTTTTTCAGGTTTTTGGTTCGGGTACCTGAAATGCTCAAATAATAATAATATAATATTATTATTAAATATTCGACTCTCCATAACACCTGGGTGTGACGTCCAACTGACTTACCATTAGTGGCGATTTGATCCTATCATTAAGATTGTCTATTTAAGTATAATGTTGAATATTAAATTCTGGTTTGTGGCTCGAGTTCACGAAGCACCCAATAATAATGACATTATTATTGCGGGATCTTGTATTTGACATATATCCCTCATACGGTGTCAAAATGATGAACCATTTAAAATCCTTGAGACGAGACAGTCCATTTGAGATACTCCACATGACTTTCAAAGAAAGTTGAAGTTTTGTTGGGTTGGATCGTACTCAAATCCAACCAGGCCCTCGACACTAAAATGACTATAGCTTACAGACCAAGTGTCCGATTGAAGTATCATCTATTGCATTGGAACCCTTATGACACTATGATCCTTTGGGATACTTATTCATGAAACTTTGTGGCAGTTGATGTATAAATGATAGATTTAGGGTCAGATCCTCCTGGAATAAAGCGTGCTTAGTGCCGGAATCATGTGGTTGGATGTGACGTGAAGAACGAATATTGATCCTGTGTGGGTAAGTACCTATTGATCCTGTGTGGGTCAGCGCTCAACAATCCTATGTGGGTCATCGCATACCGATCCTATGTGGGTCAAATCTTATGTGGGTCAGTGCTCAGTGATCTTGTGTGGGTCAGCGCATACTGATCCTGTGTGGGTCAGCAGCAGAGCCTCTCGATAGAATAAGATGATCTAGATTTACGACTAATCATCTATACTTTTGTACTTAAGTTATACCTAATTGTGAGATGGGTCTACTAACTTTGTGATGTTACCTATGTGGTACTTCTAACTTCACGGTGTTGTCTTCATGGTGTTACCTATGAGGTACATCTATATTTGTGGTCTTACTTGTGTGGTACTTCTACCTTCGTGGTGTTGTTTTCGTGGTATTACCTGTGTGGTACTTCTACCTTCGTGGTTTTACATGTGTGGTACTTCTACCTTCATGGTGCTACCATTGTGGTATTTTCCCTTATATGTGAGATGATTATATCTTGAAAACCTAGGTATGTGTATGGGAATATACCTAAGTAGAGTTGATGTCTATCGCTTCGTGCTTTGAGTTTGAGGTTTTATTTTGTGGTTTTTCCTTTTTGGAATTCTAGGAGACCTATGGGGGTGTCAGAGTCCCTACTGAGTATTGTTATAATCACCCATGCATGGGATACACCTTCACCTTTTTGTGTCTTGTTCAGATGACATACAGTGTTGATCGAGGCAGAGGGAGCTAGAACTGGACGGTGCTCAGAGGTGAACCATTTGGCATGACGTGACACATGGAATTATGATCATGAGCTGTACCTACCCTTTATGTAGGATCCTTAGTGGACGATCCAAGAGCTGTTTTTTACTTTTTCAGTTGTATTTTTACTTTTCACTTGTATTTGTACTTTTTAGTTGGGCTTGTATTCCGGACCCTTTACTTTCAACACACTTTTACTACAGTAGTTTACTTCGTCGTTTCTTCTTGTTGTGTTCTTGGACTGTGTGTCTATACAGGTTGAAAAGGAAATGCCTTCCTATATTAGGAATACACCTTTCGGTGCTAGTCTCCAACCCCTATCCTATGGAAGGCGGGCTTGGGGTAGTCACGACACGAGCTCCGAGGGATGGGTCGTGACAAAGCGGTATCTGAGGAGTCGATTCTACAAAAGAACTTGGACTCTGATCTTTTTAATGAAGCAATAGTGTTATGTGTTTTGAGTGTGGTTTTTTGTTTGGGGAGTACAGTGTTGGTGTGGTGGCCAACGTATCCATACACGAGGAACCTGAATTCTGATTTCCAAATCAGTGCACGAAAACACTGATTTCATATGTTTTGGAAATGTTTTTCCATGGTTTCTTTGGATTCAGTTCATTAGGTATAACTTAATGACTGTGGATCACCTATTCCTTATTAGGATGCTGCTATGTAGATAGCCAGCTACGATTCCTGAGAGAGTACACAATAATGGCCCACCGATCGATCCTGTGTGGATCAACATTCTAGCAATCCTGTCTGGATCAGAAACAGATGCTACCAATGGACCGTGCATGCCGAATGAGCGCATTGTACGAGTTCCAACGGTAGAGGCCTCTGATATTTCGAGGCGAGACCGATCCCCAAGTAGCTGAGAACTGGCTGGAGGCTGTGGCTAGAGTTTTCCACCTATTTGGGACACCAGTAGATCAAATAGTGATCTTAGATGCTAGTCATTATCAGTGTGTGACCATGAGGATGGTATACATGGTGACGAGGCTTCGGTAGATGGACCGTTGCCCGAGATGGTACCTTCGGGTAGTGTACTAGCTATATCACTACCTGTTGGTCAGAATTTACAACCATCAGTACTAGTAGAGGACACATGTAGGCTTAGTTCCTTACACGTGTTTCAGTATCAGATACCCCTCAGGTTCTGATGCGAGCCTGACTCACAGGTGTCTAAGGAATGGCTTGAGGAGGTGGTCAGGTTTCCATATATCCAGGGCACCATTCGATCATATGGCAGCCCTTGTAGATATCCTTCTATGTGGATCAACAGGATGATGAAAGAGTTTAGATTACCCTAACCTTACGAAAAGGTGACTTTTCTATGGACAAGCTTGAGAACCTTCCTCAAATAAGGGGGTCTATTTCCATAAAGGGCTGAGGGATGAGAGTTCCCTAGAGATTATACAGTTTCGGTAGGATGACATGTAGGTTGATGAGTATTCATCAAGGCGTACCGACTTTCCCAGGTACTCGATGAATACAGTACGGTCAGTGCATCAAGGATCGGACTTCCGAGTGATGTGTGTTTAGTGAAATCAAAGCTATAACTTTTCCTCTATGCATTCCTACTTATGTTAGGGTTATATAGATAAACTTTGTGGTTGAATGTTCTTTGGCTGAGCGGATATAGCCAACAAATGTTAGTAGTGGGAAAATAAGAAACTGATGCCAGTCTCAAAGACTTAGGCATGTAAAATGATTCGAGAAGAGGAAGTGTTGGGGAAAGATGAATCTGCAGGGAAGAAGACATGGAAGTGGAGCTAGGAGAGCAGAACGAGGTGGTATATAGTTCGACATGTTACAAATACCACCCTAATATGGTCCCCACTAGGCTCAGGGAGCTGGAGGAGAGGGGAAGGGAGTAGCTGAATGAGGTTAAGGAGTGTGACCCAAGGGCTCTAGGAATGATTAGAGGTACGATCTGTGTCTACAACTAGCTGCTGTTTTAATAGACATATGAATTAATAATTCATTATTTCCACGAATCTTGTTCAATACCTAGAGTTTCTGGTTAAACTATTGAATTAATCTTTATGTTTGGAGATAACTTTGGGAGGAGACTCGAAAATAAAACATATGACGATGGTGTGATCTGACCCTTGAGGAGAGAGTTTTGGTTGGAACCTATTAGTGGTAGTGTCGAGGCCTTACGAAGTTAGTTTGGGTACGGACTGAACATCCACAGTTCATACTCATATTGACTATATTAGGAAAAAAGTTTTTGTTTTATCTAAAATGTTGGAATGGGGTTTTACTTGGTCAGTGAAAAAGGAAACCCAAACAACACATGATAAAATCATGCATATGAGGGTGAACCCGATCACTCTTGATTCGAACAACCTTACCCTCGTGACAGTAGGAGTTTTGAGTTTTCAGTTCCCAACAGTAGTGGTAGAGTGTGGGTACATATTTTCAAAATATTTTTCCAGGATTACCTCCTCGAAGGGAGAGGGACTTCTACTTTGGATGGGTACTACCATAAATTTGTACCTGACTTCTCCAGTGTAGCAGCACCTTTGTCAGCTTTGATGCAGAAAGGGGGAGGCTTTCATGTGGATTAAGAAGTGTCAAAAGAGATTTCAAGAGATGAGACAATGAAGATGTCTAGAATTTTTCTAGGACTATGACTTTGAGATAGTCTATAGTCCTAGGAAGTGGAACATGGTTGCAGACACACTCAACAAGAGGTTTGGTCTACAACTGCTGAGTGAGGCGTCAGAGCAACTATTCGTGCTTCAGATATCCTTTGTGGATAAATATGTAGCATCTTACCTCTAGTCTAGGACTGTCACTCCCCCAATTCCTTAGCGAATTCAGGACACACAGCTTGAGATGTTTACTGTGAGGCTCGACGTGCTCAGATATCCTCAGGATGGTCTTCTGAAGGATTTTATGAAGGTGGGGATCACGTCATCCTCTTTAGAGGATGCACCATTGTAACAATGAGGCTTCAAGAGGAGATTTTTAGGGAGACCATGTCTTCCCACCGGTCTCACACTGACGAGGATTACAGAGATTTGGCTGAGGCGGTAAGTTATCAACAAGGTTTATCAAACCATTTATGATAATTCGGAAAATTATCAAGGTGGCATACCGCTTGGCACTTCCACTGCCATTGGATAGGGTGCATGAAGTCTTCCACGTATCCAAACTAAGGAGGTATGTGCATGAACCATCTCACATCATCGACCATGATGAGCTGGACTTTGATGATGGGGCGACATTTACGGAGGTTCCAGTAGAGATTGAGGATCGACAAGAGCGAGTCCTTCGTGGGTGGTCGATACCTCTGGTGTGCATTCGCGGGCAGCACAGAAACCTCCAGGAGAGCACATGGGAGCGAGAGGCTTATATTCATGCTCTGTACCCCCCATTTGTTTCCTTAGTCTATATTGTGGATTTCGGGGATGAAAAGAACTAATGTGGGGAAAATTTAAAGACCCAGATTTTCCATTTATTTTTATAATTATATAGAATTATTTAAAGACTGTGAAATCTGACGGCACATGATTTAGAGGCCCAAACTTCCCAGAATGATCTGTCTAAGTTTTTTTAAGCTTTAATTATCACGCGTAAGCAGTTTTCCTTAAAAAATGTAATAACTCTTAAACGGTTTCCTAGATTAGAAATCCAACGACACCATTGCATTCAAGATGGAAGGTTTACCCTAGGAACGACTTAAGTTTAGTCGATGTAGGCCTCTTATGAGAAAACTAGAAAATGGCATAACCGTAAATAAAATAATAAAATAATGTTATTTTATTTTTCAAATGCTTATAACTCAAGAACAGTGAATCAGATTAGAAATCCGAGACCACCACTGTGCTTATGAGGGTATTCTTTGTTTAGGAAGATACTAACATTGTCCAGAATGAGCCAACAGTGGAAGTTAGTTGTTGTACATAAATAAAATAATTAAGTAACAATTATTTTATTTTAAAAATCCATAACTTCTAAACGGTAACTTGGATTGAAAATATGAGAGTATCATTGAGTTTGTTGAGGCGTTTTCTCTTTAGGTGGAGCCTAACCTTGACCGGTGTGGGTCGAGGGTGAACATTATTAATTTATTGAACTTTTTTAAAGGTATATTCAGTAAACACGAGAGCAGAATTTTCTAACTTTTGAATCGATGCTCGAATTAAAATTCTAAGGCACCGTTGAATTCACAGCGTCAGGATTTTCTTAAGGGAGGTTTAACCTCGACCGCAGTGGGTCGAGAGAGGAATTTGGTTTTTGCGTTTTTAGTGGAGGATTAAATAAAATAAATATATTTTATTTTAAATATCCTCCTACCACTCCTTTTAATTTTTTGTGGCAGGGACCACAAGATGGTGGTCGGGCATTTAAATGCTGGGCATTAAATGCCCGGTTACACAAAATGTGTAACCACAAATCCCTTTAATTAATATGATTCATTAATTCTAAATAAATGAATCACCTCTTAAACAAAGAGTTATATTAACTCTTCCTTGGGGTTGGGTGTTTGTTTCTGTTGGAAAAAGGAGGAGCATGATCTTGAGGCTCTTGACGAAGAATGGATCTCGCAATTGAGAACCGAAGACCGTTATTCGAGCGGCGTCGTTGGAAGATTTTTGCGGGAATGACGAACACCGACCCACCTTCAATCACAAACATTATGCAATGGATTTACAAGGAAGGGGGTTTATTTTTAAGTATGATAAATATTTAATTGTCAATTCCCCATGTTCTTGATTCTCAAAAATGATGGCCAAACAAAAACTGCCATCGATCTGCACTTAGACCTTGATCTTTTCTTATTCATTCTTCGTGTGTTATTCATTAAAAAATAATTAAGTGTGCTAAAAACTCAATTTTTCATTGAGCGTGGAATACGAACATGGAGATCTTGATCTGAGTATCACATAACTGCAATCATCATAATTTTCTGGCTTAGAACAAAGATGCATCAGCCTGCGGAAGGGGCAATGTGGAGGTGCTATTCCGATGTGTCTTTGGGGCACAAATCTGGGCGAGATTGGTAGTGCGACGTACTGTAGTGGTCCATGTGGAGAGTCGAGGTGGCTCACGGTGGTGGAAGGCACGATGACGGCCCGTGATAGATCAAAAGAGCCGGCTCGGTCGAAGACGTGGGCAAGTGGACTAGGGGGGCTAGGCGGTGCGACTGGCTTGAGGCGCAACAATGTGGTAGGCTAGAGGCACGGCGGAAGGGCTTACCGGAGGTGGTGGAATTTGTTCTGGACATGTGGAGGAACCCAACCGTTTGGGGATGGAGTTAATTGGAGCGTGAGAAAACTATGGAAGAAGAAAGGGTTGATTGGAGAGAGAAAATTAATGAGATGAAATAATAATAAATATCATAATATCATGGAAGAGTGAAGGAGGTCCCATGTTGAATCCGCATATACCACATGAATTCCCCATGCGTTGATTGAATTTGGAGTTAAGGAAAAAAAAAATAAGTAATTATTAATAATAATAAAATATTAATATTATAATTTTTTTTTGATAAAACACTTTTTTTTACTGTAACTTATCCGTGCGACCTCGGTTTCACGAACTGTTAGTGGAAGTACGACCCTGAATTTGAGATGGAAATTATGAGTCCAATATTGGATGTCTTTTTTGGGTTTTTGGATCGGGTACCCAAAACGCTCAAATAATAATAATAATATATTATTATTAAATCTTTGACCCTCCATAACTTCTGAGTGCAGTGTCCGATTGAATTACCATCAGTGGCGATGCAATCATATCATTAAGACAATCAATTTAAGTCTAATTTTGAATATTAAATTCTGGTTCATGGCCCGATTTCACAAAAAACCCAATAATAATGATATTATTATTGTGGGATCTTGTATTCAACATATCTCCCTCATACAGTGTCAAAATGAAGAACCGTCTACAATTCTGAAATCCTTGAGAAGAGATGGTCCTTTTGATATAATCTATGTGACTTTCGGATAAAGTTAGAGTTTGGACATGTTGGATCATACTCGAATCAAACCGGGCCCTCGACACTAAAATGCCTATAGCTTACAGACCGGGTGTCCGATTGACACATTGTCTATTGTATTGGAACCTTATGACATGACGATCCTTTGGGATACTTCTTAATGGAACCTTGTAGAGGTTTAGGTATGACTAATAGCTTGAGGAGAGGATCCTCCCAGAATCAAGCATGCTTAGTGCAGGAATCTCATGGCTGGTTGTGACGTGAAGAAAAAATATCGATCCTATGTGGGTCAGTACCTATCGATCCTCTGTGGGTCAGCACTCAGCGATCCTGTGTGGGTCAGTGCATACCGATCCTGTTTGGTTCGGTAGAAGAGCCTCTCGACAGAATAAGATGATCTAGATTTATGACTAATCATGTGTACTTCTATACTTAAGTTATACCTGATTGTGAGCTGGGTCTACTAACTTCGTGATGTTACCTGTGTGGTACTTCTACCTTCGTGGTGGTGTCTTCATGGTGTTACCTTTGTGGTACTTCTATCTTCACGGTGTTACCTATGTGGTACTTCTACCTTGATGGTGTTGTATTTGTGGTATTACCTGTGTGGTACTTCTACCTTTGTGGTTTTACCTATGTGGTACTTCTACCTTCGTGGTGCTACCTTTGTGGTATTATTCCCTCATATGCGAGATGAGTATATCTTTATAGCTTATGCATATGTATGGGCATATACCTAAGTATAGTTGATGTCTATCACTTCGTGCTTTGAGTTTGACTTCTTGCTTTGTGGTTTTTCCTTTGTGGAATTCTAGGAGACCTATGAGGGTCTCATGGTCTCTACTGAGTATCGTTATACTCACCCCTGCATAGGCTATTCCCACAACTTGTTGTGTCTTGGGTAGGAGATGTACAACATTGATCAAGGCTAAGGGATCCAGGACTGGACGATTCTCAGAGGTGGACCATTTGGCATGACGTGACGTAGGGACTAATAATCGTGAGCTATACCTACCCTTCAGGTAGGATCCTTAGTGGACGATCTAGGAGTTGTTTTTCACTTTTTAGTTTTCTTTTTTACTTTTCACTTGTATTTTTAATTTTCAGTTGGGATTTTATTCTAGCCACTTTAATTTCAGCACACTTTTACTACAGTTGTTTACTTCGTGGTTGCTTCTTGTTGTGTTCTTGGACGATGTGTCTATACAAGTTGAAAAGGCAATGCCTTCCCGTATTAGGGATATGCCTTATGGTGCTATTCGCTAGCCCCTGGCCTATGGAAGGAGGGCTTGGGGTAGTCACAACACGATCCCCGAGGGATGGTTCGTGACAACATTTATTTTTAAAACAAATAAAATTTATGTGTTTATAAAGGAGTAGACAGTTCATATAAACATTCAAAATTTAGATCTTTTTCACTTAATGTAGCTAGAACTCTTGAAATTTATTTTATTATGTTTTGAACATTCACTGTTCTTTGATTTTAAGAGGATGAACTCTATGTAAGTAGAAAAAAAATTATCTTAACAAGATATTTCTTGGTAATAGCTTATCTTTTGAGAAACTCCATAAGACTTAGCATTTCTACCTTGAAATATTCAAAGTCTATTTTATCATATTGATCTATCTTTCACATTCTGATTTTTCTTTTATAGTGAATAGAAAACTATTTTTGGTATAGATCCTTTCTTTAAATTTTCATATGAATTTTTAGACGCATCCAAAGAAGCTAGTAACTTCACTTTTTCTTCATTAAAAAGACTTAATTTTGATCAAAAACTTTGATAAGTAATTTGAGATAATGAAAATTCTAGTTATTCATTACAATGAACATCTTCATTTATTTCCAAATACTTTTCATGCAAATATTTAACATAAGAAACTAACTATTATTCAAATAAATAAAAGGATTAACTTTTTTCCTTTTATATGAATGATTTTATTCTAAACCTATAAAAATTGATCATTTCTTCTTTCTGTGTCTAGTTTTACAAAATATTTTCATCAATCTTTACTGAATAAGAATATGGATAAACATAAATATTTTAAGAAGAAGATGATACATTAGGTTCAGAAACAATGCAGACACTGTTTTATATTTCTTATCCTAACAACACAGAATAATCATTATAGATTTTAATTTATGAAGAGACATGTTCACATAAGAAATATGTTTAAGGTTTTGTAAAAAATCAAAATTTTAAGAACTTGAAATATATATGTTTTGAAATTATTTAATGTTGGAAAATATAAACTTTTCATATTTTAGCTAAATATTGTATTTTCTAAAAATATTTAAAACAATGTTTAGTGATATCTAAGTTTTTTAGAAATGAAGAGTATGATTTATCTTAGAGAACGATGAGGGGTGTTTATAAAATTTTGAGATATATATTTATCCCCCTATATAAAATATTTAATTATACAGAATTATATAATTATTACAGTGAAATACTTCATGGATTATAATTTTTAGTACTAAGGATTTTTTGATAATGAACAACTTCCGAGTTGTTGACTCCTTTGGTAAAGAATTTAATGTATCTATCGATTTTTCACTAGAATATTTAACAATATATAATAGTGGTGTAATCTTATAAAACATCAAATGAAAGTGATTTTTGGTACCCATTTGATTTTGGGCCTAGCAATGTTGGAAATTAATTTCTTAGTTAACCAAACTTTTTTATTTTGAGTAATAACTCTACTATTTAGGTTAAACAATTCTTTTGAGTAATAAACATTTTTAAAACTATAAATTTGAGGTTTTTTAAAGATGAAATAATTATCATAATGAACATTGATTACAAAATAAAATCATTTAATAGAAGATGCATTTTTACCATTTAAACCATGAAAAAAATAGTTCTTTTATATTTTTGGTCTTTCACTATTGCTTACTATTCCAAATTTCCCTCTCTGTAATTTATTTTTACCAATTATTTGATTTAGATATTTTTATCCTTTGATCAGAATACTTGAGGCTTGTTTTAAATCATCAACTTCATCCATTAATTATTTAATCTTAGTATCTTGTATATCATTATAAATTTTAGAAGTATTAGATTTTAAATCAATAATCTATTTTGAAATTTTTTCATTATCTAGAAAAACAGAATCAAAATATTTTCTAACTTTTATATGGTATTTCTTTAAGATTAATATTTATCTTGTAGAATAAAGAAATATTTATTTAATTCATCATAAGATAATTTTTTACAAATAGTGTTTTGAGAGTAAGAAGATTGTAACTCATGATCAGTATAAGTCATAAGACATACCATTTGTATTTTATACATAGTTGTAGAATCTATAGAATATTATTCATTTGAACCAAAAGTATTACTCTAGGTATCCTTTTATTTATCTCACCTTTTTTATTATAATCATATTTCATTTTTTTTCTTTGAGTGAAGGAAAATTATCCTTTATTTGACCTTTTTCCTTTCACTCACAACATTTGTTTTTCTCAGTCCTATTATTTTTATTTCTTTATAGATTTTCAAATTTATAAGAATGATCTAATAAATATTTGTCCATATCTAGATGACATGAATCATATGATTAATCCATTTTTTTGAGAGTATCATCTTCACGTTGTATATGATTTTCAGCTTCAGCCTACATCTCAGGTTCATACATCATTAAATCCCCAATTAATTACTTCATAGATAATTTTTTCATAGGTGTAGCGTGGTGTATAGTTGTATATGTTCTATTCCACTTTAAGGGTATTACCGTGAGTACTTTTAATTCCTGATCTGATTATGAAATTGGATCTCTTGAAGAAGAAATATTATTAACAATTTCTGACAATCTTATATTCATTTGAGTGATAGTTTCATCCATTCTAAATGTATCAAACCTTAGATTCATAGTAGTGTACCTTAATTGTCTGATATTTTTAGTTCTATCATAGGAAATAGAAATTTTTTTCCATATTTCATATGCAGTATGAAATTGAGATGCTCTATTGAACTCATCCCTTCCTAAACCAAACAAAATAACATTGATGTAATTTGAATTGAGATCATATTGTCTTTCTTTTTTATCATACCAATTTTATAAAGTTTACTTAAAAATCTTATAAGGCTTAACAAACTTTAAATAATCCCTTATTCATATATTTTTCAAATAAATGATCATATAGTATTTCCAGCAACCATATTTTTCACCATTAAAATAAGGATAAGGAATCATTGACATACCTTCTCTAGAATCAGTCATTTCAAGGTGTATTCATCTAATTATTTAAATCAGGTTCTTAGATACATTAAATATTATTCTGATACCACTTGTTTATATCATTAATGAATTTTAAAAAAATATGCCAGTAGATCCCTGCCTTTGATACAAATTTTTGAGTGGGAATGATTATGATGAATAAAAAGCCACAAGAGGGGGGTGGACTATGTTCTTCAAAAACATTTATAGATTCAAAACTATCCTCTTGTTTATATAGTGAACCTTTACTTCTCTCGAAGATGAGCGGGTAGTAGAAATAAATAAAGAAAATTAACACAATGGTGTATACTGTTTTTGGGCACAAATATCCCTTAGTCCACTCCACCAATGCTCAAGTCTAAAAGCTTGGTGATTTCACTAGCATTTCCTCATATCCTAAGACCTCTAAATACAAAACTGAGTACAAGTAGTTGAAACCTTACAAAAACACTTTACAATGTCTTCTAATTATTTTATAGGGAACTGTAAAACCATATCTTAGTGAAAGAATATGAAACTTTAACCATGAATTAGTATGAGTATTTGAAACTCCAAAAAATTAATATAGTTTGATTTTTTTGTGAAAAAAAGTTGAACTTCATATATCCAACAACAAATAAAAAAATGAAACCATACATTAAATATTTCACGACAATAAATATATATTCAACATTGCATAGGATGTCTTCAAATAGCAGGAAAGAAAACACCAGACAAATGTTTAAACATGTATGTCTCAAAAGTGTATCTTCACCAAATGATTCATCAGTTGTAGTGAAAACAACAACAATGAGTCAATCTGATAGATTACAAAATGTATGTCTCAAAAGTGTATCTTTGAAGGCAATGACACACAACTTTTTCTTATATATATATTTTCTATATATTTGTATATATGTCTTTCTCTTTCCAATAAATAACATATTGATATTTATATGGACGGTCAAACTTCTCCAAGTTAAGCCATCTCTAGAAATAACACATAATAAATCATTAATATTTGAATTTAAAATCATTCCAAAGAGTCATAACTTCCCATAAGAATAGAAATGATTAACTCTGTTGAATATGAGCCTTTAAAACAATCATAAAAAGCCTCTGGATCGGTCATAAAATAGATTTAAATAGATGTTTACATTTATCATGACCATTTCATAAATCAAGGATAATATCATGGATTTAAAACTTCATCATTGAATAGTAAAACATAGGGTTCTTTCATTTGATGAAAACCCACCAAACCTAGGGTTGAGAATGTATGGTTGGTCACAAAAGCAGAGTTGATGTACCATATTATCATTTCCTCAAACATAGGGTTACATAATAACGTTGGGTTTCTTAACCATGCCTTCTGTTTCCTCAAACATAAGGTTCCATTCTAATGTATGGTATATGATCCATACACATTGCTTCAAATGTATGGTTTATTCCTTATGATACACTTGCTCATTTAGGGTATGAATAGTGTTTCCAAAATATGCTAAAAAACAAACTAATTAATTTAAAAAATATTCCTCACTGATCATTGAATTTAATATAATTTTAGAATAAATATTTACATGAATATTAATTTCATGAAAATCACTTAAAATAAAATTCATTGGTAACAAAAATTTAGGTGTTTTTGAGCATCAAAACCAAAAAAATAATAATGAAATTGGTGAATCAACACATGCTCAAAAAATGATTCATAAATAATTTATGATGTTTAGGAACTAGTATCACATAAAACTAATACATAATGTGACAAGTGTGACTTAATGCGTCTGTTTCTAATTTAAAATGACATTTTTGGGTAAAAAAACAAAAGCGACATACTAAAAATGGAGAAAACTTATTTGGATTGTTTTGATAATTTTAGAAAATGATCTATAAGACATTTTTTGCATGTAGGAATCCTTCATACCTCAATATGATTCTCAATGTGTCCGGTATGACTCATAATGTATATTTTTATTTAAAATTGACATTAATTATAGTAAAAATGAAAAGTGACATACCCAAATCAAATAAAACAGATACAGATTGTTTTAATAATTTAGGAAAATGATCCATAAGAAATTTTTGATGTGTAAGAATTAGAATCACCTTTATCTGATACACTCTATGCCCAGTATGACTCAAAGTGTCCGTTATTAGTTTAAAATTGACATTTTAGTAAAAAACATGAATCACTCACTGAAAATTAATAAAATGTTCTTTTATTGTCTTGATAATTTAGAAAAATTATTCATAAATAATTTTTGACATATAAGATTTTTTCTCACATCAAACTGACACACGATGTGGTCGGTATGACTCAAAATTCGTGTTTTTAGTTTAAAATAACATTTTAGTAAAAAACACAAGTTATATTCCCAAAAAAAAACAAATGCATTCATATTATTTTGATATTTTAGGAAAATGATCCATTAGTCATTTGAGACATGTAAGAATAAACCACACCTCAATCTAATACATGGTGTGAACGACATGAATTCAAGTGTATCTTTTTATTTAAAATTGATATTTTATTAAAAAATACAAGTTACATACACAAAACCAATAAAACCAATTCATATTATTTTGATAATTTTGGAAAATTATCCATAATTTATTTGTGATGTGTAGGAATTAGACCCACCTTAATCAGATACACAGTTTGCCCAATATGACTCAAAGTGTTTGTTATCAGTCTAAAATTGACATTTTAGTTAAAAACATGTATCACTAAAAACTAATAAAACAGACTCACATTGTCTTTATAATTTTCCAAAATGATTCAGAAGTCATTTCTGACATATAATAATCATTCTCATGTCCAACCAACACATGATGTAACTGGTATAACTTGAAGTGTGAGTTTTCAGTTTGAAATGACCTTATAGTAAATAAGATAAGTGACATAATCAAAACCAAGAAAATGTATTCAAATTGATTTTATACCTTATTAAAATGATCAATAAGTCATTTTGGATATGTAGTAATCATAAACACATCAATCTAATGCATGGTGTGACCTGCATGACTAAAAGTGTGTTCTTTTATTTAAAATTAAAATTTTATTCATGTATAGTTTCATATTATGTTTAATTTATTACTATATAGTATTATTAACATATGATTTTTTATTTTTATACATTTTTATTCTTTTACTAGAGTTGGGTTAGTTTTTTTGACAACTGATACCCTGAGCATGCTTTTTTGAGAGGGGGTCGAGTGCCAAAGATAATGAAACATTGACGTTTTAGATTTTTTTTGATAGCACTTGCTAATATAATTGCACAATTTTTTTAAATGTCTATAATATAGTTTCATATGTATTTTTTATGTAATTTTTATTTACAATAAATTATTATGAAATTTCTATATAAGGGTTACTGGTTCCATGTGTTATAATTCAAATAGCTCACTCTAGGAGTAGAGCCTTTATCAGTTTTATTTTATATTCCAATAAAGGGTTCCCTTTATCAGTGCTAAAAAAATAACTAATAAAGGGTTCACTTTATCCATACCAACAATATCACTAATAAATGGTCCCCCTTTTAATGGTTCTTAGGAGGAAAAATATTTTTAGCGATGTTAAATCCTATTTTTTACTCTCTTAAAGGGATGATTTATGGTAGTTGTGTATGATAAAATTCTAGTGAAATGGATACAAAGAGGGAGTACAAATGGTGGTTGGACATATAGATGATGTAGTGACAGGAGTGAACTCAGGGTGATGTGATGTTGGTTGGTCAAAGGATAAAAAAGGGCGTGCATGTTCAACTTCATCAAGGGGCCATAGGTAACATGTAGTGGGACTACACAGGCCTGATGGGGGTCTTTGGGTTGAAAATGTGGGAATTCATGCTAATATATAACAAAAGGTGGTCCACATTCCTATATAATTTGTATAAATAAAAAAGGGTCGGGTGTATGGGTTATCCCTTTGTGTGGGGGGGGGGGGTATGACCTGTCCTCCTAGCCTAAGACTATATGTGTGTGTTTTGTTATAACTAAACCCCCAAATACATAATATATATATATATATATATATATTAATATTTAATACATTCATTTTTAATATATAAATATTTAATATAATATGTTATTAATTATTGGATTTTATTAATTTTCTATATTTATTTTTAAAAGGCATGTCATGGTGCCCAACGATACCTCATTACCCAATATATGTTTTGTGGCATGAGTCATGATTGACTAGTAATAGTAGCTGGCCTCCACATCCAAGAGACTGAGGTTCATATCTTGGGAGAACCTGGGGGTATTTTATGGGCAATGATGCAGGCTGGATGTAATGTAGGATAACTATGATTCAAGTTGACGTAGGAAGGATGACACACACATGGGGGTAGATCTAGTTTAATGCTGATGCAACATAGAGCCTTTGGGACATGTTATGGGATTCAATCCCACTTGGTCTTTGGGCCACTATTTATAATAAAATGAATTTTTGGATGGGTTGTCCCTAGGAGATGATCTATGAAATATTCTTACTCACATCCTAGCTAACCCATGTGCTACTCTATGCCAACATACCAACAAACAAGTTCCCATTATCAAAGAATCTATAACATGTACAATTTCATAAAAATTTCCCAATTTTATCAAATCACATTTTTCAAGGTAGAACTATTTCTAAAAACACTATTGAAACCCATTTTGAATCACAAAATATCTTTGAGAAATTTTATCAAACATTTGGTGGGCAGACAAGACACACCCATCTAGAAAACCCCACTTTAAACCCCAAATTTCCAATAAATTCTATGAAACACATCAAACATGGAATATACAACAAGAATAAATGATTTAAATTGTAACATAATAAAAACAAACCAAAGGCGATTAGGAATTTAAAGGTATGTCAATGAAAATTACCTTAAATAGAGACACCTACCTCAGTTTTGGTTCAAATCTCATCACACTTAACAATTAAAACCCAAAATAGGTAAAGCCAAGACCCACAAACCTAATCCATATAAAATCAAACCAAAACCCCCATTAAAAAATCTATTTTTTTAACCAAAACTCTAAGGTTCTATAACTCTATAAAATTGGAAGAACAAGTATTGAAGAGGGGAAATGAGGAGGGAATCATGAATAAATCTACTTACCTCAAGAAAAACACCCCAAATATTAGATGATTTCTACCAAGGAAATAGAGGGAGATATATAAAAAAAATGGAGGAGGGATTAACATGTCATAGGATGAAAATTTATTTCCAAAAATTAAAAACATGACAGTAGAAAAATTGTAATTTTCCCATTTTTAATGATTAAGACATGGTTTCACAGTTTGGTTACATAGTTAGTCTAACCATATTCCAACAAAGTGAGTGTCACCTTCCACCCAAAATAGGCTGCACAATTTACTCTAGGGTGTCACATGGTTTGAAAAATCAGTCTCAAACCATGTGAAATCATACTTTCAAAAATGGCATCACCCCTCACATGATTTTCATACGGTTTTGAAAAACTATGATCTAACCGTTCACCCTAGTATATCTCCCCCAAAACTATCAGTTTTGACCTCTAGTAGACATGAACACTAATAATTCACTCAAAGATAAATAAAACTCAAAATTAGATGTATTGGTGATATGGTGGGTTTCATATTAACTCTACTGTAACCAACTACATTCATGCCCTGAATTAAGAATTGATTTCTTGAATTCCCAAGGAAACCAATAGGATGAAATACATGTTCCCTTGGATTAAAATCCACAAAACCTCATTCACATCATGAATTTGACTTTCATTTCTTGAATGTGTTTTACTCCCTAAAATAGATTCATGGGTTCATCGTAGAAGTCATTCACATCATGAATATCCATTCACCACATGAACCACTCTTGTATCCAATTTCTATTAATGAGATGTTTCCTCCTATGAACACCCCTAACAAGACTAATATTATTTAATTAATAATTTAAATATATGAAAAAACATAAAAATATGCGTACCATGAGATTTATGTTGTTACCCAGTAAGTCTCATTAGACAAACTAGCTTGGGTATTTGGCATATTCCTTACCCATTCAAGTACGATGTCTTTGCATGAGACCTTGATGATAAGATTATTAAATATGATATTATGAATTCCATCATTATGAAATCATATATTTTTATTCATGTGATTAGTTACATTTTCTAGGTATATATTTCATATTTATGTCATTGATGGGTTTTATAGAAATATTTTTATTTCATATGGTTACAAAATGAGATTATGATTAAAAGAAAAGTTTGTTATATTCTACTGGTCAAAATTTTGTTTCTAAGGAAATGTTTTCATGTTTTTTCAAAAACAACCTTATGAATTATAATTTTTCCTTTATGCTTGATTATGAAATGTTTTAAGAAAAACATTGAGGATATAATTGATTTCAAGGGAAATTAAATGTTTATTTTGAGTAATACATTAATTATGTGAAAAACATAAACATTTTCACGTGTTTTCATGTTTTTCGCTAGACTATTTGATCTACGTTATCTTTATATCTTTTACTAATTTTTTTTATCTCATCCCACACTTTCAAATGTTTTTCACAAGGCTTAAGGATGATTAGTAACTATTGAAAGGAATCTATTTCCATTATGTTTTTTTCTTAAAACAAGTGAGTTTGTTTTAAATGCAGTAAGAGTTTAAATTTAAGATTTTTTGGGTGAAAAAATGGACTTTTAGTGTAAGTGTCCACTTTTTATTATAAGGGTATGATATGTAATGGGGTTTTATAATTATAAAAAAATATAAAATGAAATTAGCCTCGAAATATAATAAAGTGAAACAATTGTCATAAATCAATTAATTAAGAGTTGTTTATGTTACGAGGCATTATAATACTTGGGAGATGACACATTTTCCACGTGAAAAGAAAGAAATCTAGAATAAATAGATATACAGGTTCAAGTAATAACATGATGGTAAGATGAGGTATAAGGAAAGGATGGTGGTAATTAGATTTCAGTAGAAAAAAGAAATTAATTTTACTGAAATTTTATCACTTTTAGTAAATCTTACCACCATTCAGGTGATTCATATTATTATTGAATCGGAGGATTTATATATTCTGAAACATGATTTAAATATTTATTTTCTTCATAGAGATATAGAGGAAGAAATTTATATGCAGTATCCAGAGTGAAGTGTTTAGTCAGGAACGAATAACTTTGTGTGAAAACTCTAGAAGAATATATATTGGTTAAAACTGACACCCATGTAGTGGAGAAATAATTTTTATGAATTAACTACGAAACAATCATATAAATGGAGTGGCATGGATAAATACTACTATTTTAAGTCTTTGGGTGATGGATACATTATACTTCTTCTGTATGTAGATAAAATTATCATTGTAGGATCATGTATGAATAGGATTGATGAGATAAAATAGAAACTGGATGAGGAGTTCAAGATAAATGATCATGGAGAAGCCAATAATATTTTTGGGATAGAGATAAAGTTAGTCCACATAGATGGGACCTTTATGTTATAATAGACTCACTAAATTAGAATAGTTTTGAGTTGATGTTGTATGATAAAAGTAAATCAAGATCTATTTCCATATAAATACATTTTAAATTATTAAAGGAGTATACACCAAATACAATCAAGGAGTTTGTGTACATGGAAAAAGTTATATATAAATCAATTATTGTAAGTGTTAGGTATTCCACAGTTTGTACTAAACCTGATATTTGTCATGTAGTGGGAGTTGTGAGAAAGTACATGGATAACCAAATATACAAATATTTGGAAGCTTTGTAGTGGAAATTGAGGTATGTGAATGGAATAATAAAAGTATGTTTATCCTTTGGGAAATGAAAATCATTATAGGGGTATGTGGATATTGAACATGGTGGTGATTTCCATATATGGAGGAGCACCATATGTTATGTGTTTATTTTTTGAGGAACTATGGTGAGATGAATATCTTAATTATATAAGGTGGCGACATTATCCACTACAGTGGAAAAATAAATTATTTTAACCAAAGTAAAAAAATAAATGGTTTAGATAAAGAACATTTTGAAGGATATGAATAGATAGAGAGAGGAACATGTTTTACACTATAACAATCAAAGTGTTATATATATTTCAAATAACCCAATGTTTCACGCACAGACAAAGAATATTTGTTGAAGTATCATTTTATCAGAGGATTAATATAGTATGGTTAAATGATATGACAAAAGATTTTTGTAACCAACAATATATAAAATATGTTTAAGAAGTTGGTGGTGATTGAGAAGTTGAGGCACTGTTGTGCCTCTATCGGTCTTCAATAATGAATGAAGGTTGAGAGGTAGAATACAGAAGAACATGGTGGGATCATATAAGTTAAAATAGATAGTATTTCATGAATCATGAAGTTGAAATTGAATATTTGAATATAAAGTTTTCATTCATGAGTAAAGAAGATGAGGAGATCAAATTAAGTTAGTTTTCTAAAATGTAACCATTAAGAGAGGATGGTTTTTTGGAGTAGGGTTTAAGTGGGAGATCGTTAGAATGATAGAGCCCGGTCCATTTGGATGAAGATGGTCCAAATTTTTAATGGCCCAAATTTTAAACTAGTCTAAATGTGATTGGTGACATTGAATGGTTACTATAGCTCCACAGACTTCCAGATACAATTTATTATAGTATAGTTGACTTATGATGTAGTTTTGGGCACTATAGCAATGTGGGTTACCACAACACTATATGGATTTATGAACACATTTGAGTTATGGTTTTTGGATACTCTAAATTCAACTTGTATTATTTCTCTAGAAATTAGTGAAATCATTCTGCCTCTTAGTGTGCATAGGGATTACTCCCATACCATGTAAATATCTATGTATGTTATATTTTTCATTGTCTTTTGAGTTTCCCCCCTTTTACACTTCTTCTGAAAATTGATTGGCATTTTTTTCTCCAGAAATTTTTTCATATCAATGTAAGGGTCTCAAGAATAATAATAGAATACATAAGAATCACATGGAAAATATGTAAGAGTCATAGAGATAATACATAAGAGTTATAACTTTACTACTGCACTCTCCAACATCAGGTGAGAATGAAAAAAAATACATAAGGTTCACCCCATGGAATAAAGGGGATGATATGAACTGGTCAACCCTTTGCTTAGAGGAGCTCAAGTAAGAGTTAGAAGGACCAAACATAAGTGAATATAGGATGATAAGATTAAAGAAAATAAAAAAATAAACTAGTAAAGTAGATTTTAAACATATAAATAATGTAGAAACAAACATAAAACTCCTAATAAATAAAATTCATTTATAAATAAAAAAAGAGAAATCCATTTTTTACTAGATGTAATTGGTTTTGTAAGTGTTTTATATTAATATAATTATTATAGTAACTAATAAAATTATATAATTGTCTTGAGTACATTAAACTAAAATAATTATTGAATTTAGCATTGAAAAAATACAGTTTTTATCAATTCCAATTAATCATTCATAATAGGAGATCATTATGAGTGTTAAATTACAGCACTGATAAAGGTGATCTTTATCAATGTTAGAAATTCCAAAAAAATGATCATTTTTAATGATCCTACATGTTGAGTTTTGGTAAGTATTAGTGGTATAATAACTTATGGAAAATTCCATTCAACATGTTAAACAATGTCACATCTATTATAAAAATAGAAGGACATTAAAGCCCGTGTCAATTTTACCATGCTATGCTTAAATATCTTGCAATTCTAAATCCATTCTATTAAAGGATGTTTGTTATATGTTTACATGGGATTTAATGGATTTGATTATGTGGAATTTTCAATTCATATTGATTTATCAGTTTTATTCTTGTAGCATATTTTGAATTATGGTTTATCAGTTTTCCTTATTAGAGGAAATAACCAGGACCATCGATCATCCTTGATCTGATGGTCATGTTGGTACTCGGGTGTGTTTCTTTACATCGATGTCAATCTGAATTATTTTATCTCCTCTAATATAGTGCCCCCACATGTACTTTCTAGCTTCCCCTATGGTTATTCAAACTACCTTTCTCATCCTGGTCGTCTATGTGGCCTTCATCAGATGGATTATGTGCTTTCTGCCTTACACTCACTGACATGCCATTATTTCACTGCTCGTCTTCCTCTAATGTGTATTATTAATTTTTTAATTTTTTTCACTTGATGAGATTGTAGATATATCTTTCAAAGATAAAACCATATGTTTTTTCAAATATATTGAAGAAATTAGAAATTCGAGGTATCCGTTCTTAATTCCTGCTTCATGATGCTTGGTATTCCGGTCATTTGGAACTGGACATCTCTTTTAGTGTAGATTCAGTGGAGGCTTCAATAGGTAACTTTACCTAGATAATCCTAGTGCATGACTTGGATGTTGTTTTGTTCACATATATGTCATAACTATATTTAGATTACTAAATTTGGCTTTGTAAGTGATTTATTTCTATTTGTTTCAATCCTATGTTGTATCCTTTTATACTGGGTGTGTGCATGAGTCCATCCAGGATTGGGTTGTACTAACTCCATGGGATAGAGGTAATCACCCCAACCTATTTTAGCAAGGTCATACTCCTTGGATATCTTCTATGGTCCTTTTCATTCTTGTAAAATTCTCCAATTTCTTGTTTCTGTTTGATAATAAGAAATTTTCAATGAGTGATGTTCTGTCTATGCACATTGGATCACAATTATCCGAAGCACATTATATCATAGTGTTATCTCTAGTTTTATTCTCTATTATTATGAAATCATTCAACTTATACTGATAAATCATGATTTCTAAAGAAAAAAAAATTATATAATCACTCTATAACCATATAAAATTCCCCAGTGGATCTTGGCCTTTGAGTAGGGACAAGAACATCAACGCTTCCCATAATAATTGGTATCAAAGCCTTTATGAAGCATTCATAATGGGTTCTATAAATTTTTAAATTGAGAAATTTGATGGTGAAAATGATTTTAATCTATGTATAATTAAGATGAATGCTCTTTTAGATCACAATGAGTTAATTTATGCTCTAGGTGGTCCCAAGAAAAAGGTTACCACTATGTCCCTATATGGAAAGACTGCTACTACTTATGTTGATGTTTTTGATGATATTCTTATGAAATCCCATAAAATTATTTTGTTATATTTAGGGGATTATATCCTTAGGTAAGTAGATTTTGATGCTTCTACCACTATTATTTAGTCCAAATTAGAATCCCTATATATGACCAAGTGTTTAGTTGAAAGGTTTTATAAGAAAATGAGAGTTTACACTTACAAAATGCATCTTGGAACTGTAATCAAGTCACATTTTGATGAAATTAACATAATATTATTAGTAATATCCAATATATATATTGAATTATGGTAAGAGTATCAGGAAATAATAATTTTATGTTCATTGGATGAATCATATAATTTTGCAGAAGATTGATTGATATATGGTAGGGAATATTTAACTCTTGAAGAAGTAAATTATTCTTTGTTAGAAAAATAAATCCAAAAGAAGGAATCTATTAAGAATGAATCTGGGGGTCAAAATATTTGAGGCAGTTGTGAGAAGAGATAAAAGTGAGGAGAGAGGAGTCAATCAAGAAACAATAGGTTTAAATTCAGGAATAGAGAGTCTAAGACTAAAGTGTTCAATCTTTTTCATTGTAAACAACCTAGGCACATGAAACATAATTTTCCTAATATAAATAATGTATATAATGATAATAATAATGATCATTATTTGTTAATTGAAAAAGAATTTAACATGGATGATGTGATGAATGTCAGTGATCATCCTACCTTTGAAGAAAGGATCATGGATTAAGGATTTTCATCCCATATGTGTCTAAATATGGATTTTTTCACTGAATTAAGAGATATTGAATTAGGTAATTTCCACTTAACGAATAATAGAGTTTTATCATTATGGATATAGGTTCTATTTCTTTGGATCTTCGTGATGGTTTGTTTAAAACTCTTTAATAGGTTAGGTTGGTTCTTGGACTTCAAATAAACCTTGTTTCCTTATGTATTTTAGAGTAGAAGGTTTATATCTTCAAATATGGTTCTGGTTATCTTAAAATAACCCATGGATATATTATTATTATGAAAGTAAGCCTTAGTAATGGGATATATGTGTTATAAGGTAGGAATCACATAAAATAATTGAATGTTTTGAATGTTCAAGTGTTAGATAATACAACCTTATGACATATAATACTAGGGAACGTTAGTACCAAAGGTTTAGATGAACTTAAAAAACAATTTTTTTAATTAAATTTAATCCTTGTAGTCTTCCCTTTGGTGGGGATTGTGTGTATGGTAAATCTAATCGAGTTAGTTATAGTAAGTCATCCTATAATGTTATAAACCCTTTAGAGTGTGTTCACTATATCCCTTGGGAACCTTATAGGACTATCTCTCATGGTGAAGGCTATTAATATTTTACCTTTATTGATGAATACTCTTAGAAGGATTGGATATACATATTGAAACACAAATATGATACCTTTAAAACCTTTAATAACTAGTAGGCTAGTTTAAAAATTGAATATGGTAAGAAATTAAAATCTCTTAGAACTGATAATGGTTTGGAATATCTATCTATTGAATTTGTTGAATTCTATAGCTTTGAGGGTGTTCATTGGTGTGCAAATACTATACAAACCCCACAACATAATGGGTTAGCTGAGATAATGAAAAACCCCATTATAGAAAGGTTGAGGTGCATGTTTTCATATTCCTCCTTGCCCAAATATTTTTGAGACGAGGATGTTACTATAGTGTTATACATAATTCATAGATTCCCATCCTCTGCTAATGATTTCAAAACACTGGAAGAACTCTGGATAGAAAAACCACCTAGTCTTGAACACCATAGGTTTTTTTGGATCCATAGCTTATGAAAATTCTAAGAATGATAAGTTGGAACATAGGGTTTGTAAAGTGTATCTTGGTTTATTATCCAATGGGTGTTATGGGGTATAAATTGTGGATAAAAAATCCAGGATATCAAAATTGTATTATCAGTTGTGATGTGGTGTTCCAAGAGTCAATTCTTCCCAATTTAAATACTATTATGTCTGAAGAGACCAGTACACCCCAATCATTTGGTTTGGAAGTTGGTCCTGACTCTCAAGACACTTTAGAATCTGAGTCTTCCCCTTATGCTCACCCTTCACAACTAGAAGGAGAATAAAAATATTATTATGATTCTGAAACCAAATAAATAGAGGGAGACCTCATGGGATACAAATTGACCTTAGACCGATCTAGGAGGATAATCATACCACCTAATCGATTTAGTCACGATGAAATGGTTTTGTATGCCTTTAGTGTTTCTCAAGACATGTATAATTATGAACCTAAAACCTTAAAGCAAGTTTTAAGGTCAAAATAATGTTAACAGTGGCTGGCTGCTATAAATGATGATATCAATTACATTATAAAGAATAAAACCTAGAATACAATAACCAAACCCTTAAATCAAAATGACATAGGTTATAGATGGGTCTTTAAGAATAAATAAGATAGCACTGGGGAAATACAACATAAATATGAATGTTGGTTAGTCTCTAAGGGATACCTTCAATGTAAGGGAGTTGACTACGATGATATTTTTCCCATGTTTTTAAAAAGTCATTTATTCATGTTTTACTTTCCATTGCTACTAAAAATGATTTCCACTTTGAATAGTTGGATGTTAAAAATACTTTTTTTCTTGGAAAATTTAATAAAACCATTTATATGAGACCACTTGAAGGTTTTTCAAAGAATTTTAAATTGAATCAAGTTTTCCTTTTACAAAATTTTCTACTTTGATTAAATCAGTCCTCTTGAAAAAGGTAGAAACTTTTTAATTCATTTATGATTGAAAATGCTTTTAATAGATGAAAGTTTTATGCATGTTTTTATTAAAAACATGAAAATAATGAAATTATCTATCTATTTTTATATGTTGATGAAATGAATATTATTTTTAAAAACATGAAACTAATTTTCAACATGAAAATCTAATTGAATGATTCATTTGAAATGAATGACTAAGGAAATGATACAGAAATCCTTGGAATGTAAACCATCAGGAACAAAAATTAAAGAGTTCTATTTATATCCCAGTATGCTTATGTAAAAAATGTTTTGAAATGGTATTTGTTTGAGAAAATTAATCCTATTTACATAACTTTGAGCCAACACTTTATGTTGTTTTGAACCAATCCCCTGTTAGTGAATCTGATATTGATTTCATGAGAAAGACCCCTTATGCTAATGTTGTTGGGAGTATTATGTGTGAAATGGTTTGTTCTAGAATGGATATTGCGTTTGTTATATGTACTCAATTATGTTTATGGGAAATACTAGGAAAGCACATTGGGATGATTTGAAATGGTTTCTCAGGTATGTGTTAATGACTTATGGTTTATGCATTTGTTTTGAAAAAAATGTTAGTTATGATGATGAAATTTTAGTATTTGTAGATTATGACTATGATTATAATATAGAAACTCAAAAATCATTTAATGGTTTTATTTTCCTTTCTTATAGTGGTCCCATTTCAAGAAAATGTAACATGGAATTGGTATTTTCTCTATCCGCCAGAGAGTTTGAGTATATTTCCTTAGCTGAATGGATTAAATAATCAATTTGGTTGAAAGGTATGATCAATGAGTTTCCTTAATCTGCTTCTAGTGTATTTGTACACTCTAATAGTCAATTTACATTAAATTTATCTAAAAAGAATGTTTTACATGGTAAGTCAAAGCATATATACATTTTAATTCACTTTTTAGGGATATAGTTGAATCTAGGACTTTGTGTGTCACCATGATACACACTGGGGATAATCTAGCCGATAGTTTGACTATGGTTGTACCCCTTCTAGAATTTAGTCAATGTTTAAATATTATCAACCCTATCCTAGTTCAATTATAGTAATTTAAAGAACACCATCTTTAAAATTTAATCATTTTAAACTAAAATTTAGAGATTTGTTAATTTTACCTTTCCATGATTGACAATGATGCTATTCAAAATCTATTTTATTGAAGGATATTTGTTGTATGTTTCCATGGGGTTTCATGGCATTACTTAAGTACCATTTTCAATTTATTTTGATTTATCCATTTTATTATTGTGGTATATTTTGTATTTTGGTTTACCAGTTTTCCTTATTAGTAGAAATAATAAAGACCATCAATCATCCTTGATCTGATTATCATGATGGAATCCTAGTGTGTTTCTTTACACTAGGTTCGATCCACGTCTTTGCCTCTCCTCCAATGAGGTTATCCCACATATCCTTTCTAACTACTCCCTATAGTTATTTGAACCAAATTTATTATATGGGATATCCACATAGTATTCATCTAATGGATTTTTCATTCTCCGCTTCCTGCTCACTGACATGACATTTTTACGCTGGTCATATTTCTCGGCAGTGGATTCTGATTTTGTTCATTTGGTTCAACCATTGAGATTTTAGATAGCTCCACAAAAGAGAAAACTATCCAGTTTTCTGGAGATATTGAATAAGGTAGAATGATACAATATATTCTCTTTCCCCATGTTCCCTAGTGCTTGGTATTTCAATCAGTAAGATATGGATATCTCATCTTATGGAGGTTCAATGGAGACTTTAGCGGGGAACTTGACCTAGATTATCCTAGAGCATGGAGTTAATGCTTTTGGGTTCAGATCATCATCACTACCATATTTCGATAAAGAAATTTGTCTATATAAGTGATTTATTTCTTTCTATTTCAATCCATTTTTGTATCCTCTTATGCTGGGTGCGTGAGTGAGTCCATCTAGGAGTGGACAGTGCTAACTCCACATGATGGAGTTTATCACCTCCACCTAGTTTTTCATGACTGGCCTCCTTTATTACATCTCTAGTCCTTTACCTTATTAAAAGAGTTTCTAATTTCTTGTTTCTATTTTATAATAAGAAATCATCCCTGGGTCGTGTTCTCACTGTGCATATAGGATAAAAAAGATCTGAAGAATTCTATATCTTGGTCTTGTTTCTTGTTATATTCTATATTCTAGCTCAATCATTGACCTTTTTCTGATACCTCATTATTTATAAATAAAAATGGATTTCTATAATAATTCTATAACCATATAAAATACCTCAGTGGATCTTGGCGGTTGAGGAGGGAAAACCACATCAACGCTGCACCGAATAGCCTACATTCTCCTAACCAATACCCACACCACAAAACTGATCAATGGGCCTCATAGTTGATTATATATATGAGTGGTAGGTTATTGGATAACCATGGGTGTTTCCAAAACTGGACCTACATTATTCCTTGTGCAAGCTCATGGCTTCAAGTATGGTTTTTTATATTATACACTTGTTTCATGAAAAGTGATGTTCGTTGATGAACATGTGAAGACGAGAAGGTAGACATGTTAATGGAAAATATGACTTGGGAGTAAGGTACATGAAACGAATGGCGTATAGTCTTGTATTTATATTATATATACGCTTTTTTACATGAAAATTGATGGTCGTTGATGCACGTGGGTAGATGGGAAGGTGATGAAGTTAAAGGAATGTGAGGTTTGAGAGGATGGTACATGAACCAAGAAGATAATAGTGTTGGATGGAGAGTCAATGAATAATTTAAAGAACTATATGATGGTAATGTGCATCACTCCCAACACCAAGGGGGTGGGGAGCCTAGTTAGTGGATGTTGGAGTACAAGAAGCGCAATAAAGGTATCTGTTGGGGGATCCCATGTGGGGTAGTCCCCATTCATCATCCCAAGAGAATCTATGGATTTAATTAAGCTTCCCTAAATTCCAAAAAAAAATATAAAACATGTTTAAATTAATTCATAAAATACTGGAAAACAGAAACATTACATGAATACTAGAAAAATTTCAATAAATTCCCAATAGTCGAAATCGATACAAATTATTTCATTAAAGTAAGAATCAACAGAATAAGATAATTCAAAAAAATATTCTTATACATGTATTTATAAGAACTTAAAAAAAGTAAGAAGCAAGAAGTAATTGAAATTGATTGACTCAAATAAATTCTAAACATAAAAATAATAGCGGTGTACATCAGTATCGACCAGTTGTCAAAATCGGCAAAGAAAGAATGAAAAAAAGACAGTAGAATTTTTACATGCTTTGACCAATTTTATTACATGAATAGGGTAGGCCCCCCAGGGTTTCACTATGAAATATCTGTTGGAAGATGTTATGGAGAAAGAAAATATTAATGATGGCCAGCACATTAATTTGGACACTTCATGGTGTCACATCATGGTGACACCCTACCATTGATTCTATATTTAATTTGGTAATAGAAATTTAATATAGGGGAGGCCAAAGGAGGGTAAAGGAAAGATATAAAAGGGGATCTCCTCCACCAGTTTTAATCATCAAATTCATAAGTAGCACATCTTCATCCTTGAGGGTAGTATTTTGTGAGGTGTTTCTCTATATTTTCAATAGATAATTTCTTGTGTGTTTTCTCCTTGTAATTGAGGGAGAGAGAGTTTGTACCGAAATTTTACCATAGCAAAATCCTTTTATTTTCCCATGGTTTTTTACCCTTTATTTTGGTGGTTTTTCCATGTTACATCCAGTGTTATTTTAATACTACACTTTTTCACTTTATGTATATCTCACAATTATTATTGAATTAATTGGACAATTATTTATGATCCTAACAAGTGGTATCAGAGGAACGTTTTTTCGGCCTAAGGAAATTCCAGACCAATGATGTGTCCAAATGGTGGCAAAATACGAGATCAAAAAATTCAATAGAACTAATTTTTCATTGTGCAAAATGAAGATGCAAGTAGTGATACAAAAATATTATTGCCTACAGGAAATTGGAGAGAAACTAGTGGGTTTGAAAGAGGATAAATGGAGTGACATGGAAGGGAATTCTATTGAAAACATCCATTTGGCTTTGGAATATGGGGTCCTGTTAAAAATTGTAGAGAAGAAGATGGGAAAAGAAATTTGGGATACTTTGAAAAAGCTGTATGAGGAAAATTCACTCCACAAAAAAATTTTCTCGAAGAGAAAATTATAAACTCTTCAAATGTAAGAGTCATCATCAGGGACCTACCACATCAACACCCTCATTATTATTTTTTTCTTTAGCTTACAATGTTGGGATATAAAATTGTGGATAATAAATTTGCAAAGATTTTACTCCCATGTTTTCCAGATTTTTATGATCAACTTATCATCAACCTCACAAATAATATCCTAAAGGATATGTTTACATTCAACAATGTTGTAGATGAAGTTCTTGAAGAAGAAATTTGGCACATGAATAAGGAATACTGACATACAACTTTAAACCAAGTGGAAGCTCTGTCAATGGAAAGAGGAAGAATGATGGAGCATGGTTCTAGTGGGAGCCAGAACCATGGTAGGTCCAAATCAAGGAGCAAAAATAAAAATGTCAAATGTAAAAATTATGGTAAGAGGGGGAATGTCAGAAAAGACTATTGAAATAAGAAGGGTGGTGATAATAACTCTTAAGTAAATGTGGCGAGTACATCTAGAAATAGATATGTACTAGTTAGTGACGTAGCAACAACTACTGAAGGAAGACAATATCTTGATGACTCATGGATTATTGACTCAAGAGCAATATGGAACATGAAATATTGACATGAATGGTTTGACCAATATAAAACTATCCCAGAAGGACATTTGTACTTGTAGAATGATCATACATTAAATCTAATTGGAGTCGGAACTATAAAACTGAAGATCCATGATAACATAGTCCAAACCATCAAAGGAGTACACTATATGGAGGGTCTCAAGAAGAACATTTTATCCTTGGTACAATTTGATGATATCAGATACAAGACTAGCACTAAGAAAGGGATGATGAATATTGTGAAGGGAGAAATTGTGGTCATGAAGCCAGAGAAGATCTCAAAGAACCTCTACGTGCTTATGGGTGAAACATACAAGGAAGTGGATATAGTTGTCGCATCAACTAACTTGACGGAATAGTTGACAACGTTATGGCATCAGAATCTTGTACATATATCCGAAAAGGCCTGAATTTTCTTTCATATTAGAATTTATTGCATGGTTTTATGAAGGTATCCTTAATATTTTGTAATATTAGATGTTGGGTGTTTCCAATCAAGAGGAAATTGGATGTCTTTGAAGTCTTCCAAACATTCAAAGTGAAAAAGGAGCTTGAATTCGAAAAGAAGATCAAGTGATTGGGGACTAACAATGGTAGATAATATACAAGAGAGGAGTTTGATTCTTTTTTTTTC
Organism: Viscum album; assembly: GCA_963277665.1. NCBI lineage: Eukaryota > Viridiplantae > Streptophyta > Magnoliopsida > Santalales > Viscaceae > Viscum > Viscum album. The sequence continues at coordinate 456,399 of CAUJRU010000187.1, forward strand.
AATAGGAAAAAATCAATAGGAAGTTCATGGTGGAATACACTCCTCAGTAGAATGGAGTGGCAGAGTAGATGAATAGAACATTGTTGGACAGAAAAATTGTGTTGCTGAATACAACAAGAGTTACCAAGATTTTCTTGGTAGAAGTAGTAAATACCGTCTACTATGTGATCAATCAATCCCATTCTGTGGAAATTGATTTGAAGATGCTGACGGAGATGTAGATTGGAAAACCCACTAATTATTTTCAATTGCATACTTTTGAAAGTCCTGTATATGCACTATTTCATGACCTTGAAAGATCGAAGTTGGAATCAAGATCTAGGGAAGGTATCTTCTTGGGATACACTGATGGTGAAGGGGTATCATTTCTGGGATCCCACTACCCACAAAATTATCATCAATAGAGATGTCATATTTTCCAAATACATAGTGAAAATGATGATTGATAAAGACATGAAGAAAGAGAGTACACAAACTACAATAGTTGAGGTAAAGGAAATAACAAAGGAAGAACCAGTTTCCTCTGAGGCATTACTAGAGGATTATGATCAAGTACCAGATGATCTTGGACTTCGATGGTCAAATAGAGAGAAAAGAGCACCAATATGGCACTCATATTATTTCACTGAGAGAAATATTTCATATTTCTTATTGATAAAATATGGAGATCCATCATCCCTTTTAAAGGTGACCTAGAGTCTAGATATATCTTCATAGATGACGGTGATGCAGGAGGAACTTGAATTCCTGCACAAGAACATGACTTGGGATCTTGTTCCATTACCTCATGGAAGGAAGAAAATTGGGATAAAATTGGTCTATAAGATCAATAGGGATGAAATAGACCAAGTGGAAAGATATTGTGTGAGACTGGTGGTCAAAGGATATGCTCATAAGGAAGGTATTTATTTCAATGGAATATTTTATCCTTTTGTTAGACTAATGCCTATTCGGGTAGTTCTGGTGATGTGTGATGAATACAATCTACATCTAGAGAAGCTATATGTGAAAAAAAAATTCTACATGGTGATCTTGATGAAGAAATATATATGCTCCAACTAGAAGGTTTTTCTGTATAAGGTAAAGAGAACTTGGTTTACAGGTTGAAAAAATTTCAGTATAGTCACAAATAGGTGCCAAGGTGTTGGTACAAGAGATTTGATTCCTATATCATGAGCCTTGGATACAACAGACTTAATTTAGATCCCTGTGCATATTTCAAGGGTCTAGATGGTAATGATTTTATCATTATACTATTATATGTGGATGACATGTTGGTTGCAGGCCCCAATAATGATCAAATATAGGAGATGAAGGCACAGTTGTCTAGAGATTTTGATATGAAGGACTTGGGACCAACAAAAAGGATTCTTGGGATACAAATTTACCAAGACTATAACAATGGAAAGATTTGGCTATCACAAGATAATTTTTTGAGGAATGTCTTGAAATACTTCAAAATTCAAGTCTCTAATCCAATTTCTAACCCTCTTCCTATTAATTCAAATTTATCCTCCATGATGAGTCCTATCAATGAAATAGAGAGGATGGAAATGTCTTGAGTTCCCCATGCATTATCATTGGGGAGTCTAATGTTTTCCATGGTTTTTACTAGACCAAAAATTTCACATGCAGTGGGATAAGTTAGTCGGTACATGATGAATTCAGGACGGGAGCATTAGAGCATGGTGAAGAGGATCCTAAGATACATAAAAGAAGCCTCATATGTTGCATTATGTTTTAGAGGATTCAATTTCACTATCAAAGGCTATTTTGATTTAGAATTTTCAGGTGATTTTGACCAGAGAAAATCCACTACTAATTATGTGTTTACTCTTGTAGGAGGAGCTGCGAGCTGGATTTCAAAGTTATAGTCAGTTTTGGCTTTATCCACAATGGAGGAAGAGTATATGGCAGATACAAAGTCATGCAAAGAGGCGATTTGGATGAAAAGGTTGTTGAAGGAGATTGAGCACAATAAAGATCATATTTCATTGTTTCATGATAGTCAGAGTGCCTTGAAAATTTCAAGAAATCCATATTTTCATTCCAGGACCAAGCGTATTGGTGTAAAATATCATTTTTTTCAAGATGTGGTGGAAGACGGAAGTGTGGACTTGCAGAAAATTCACACCAAAGAAAATTTGGAAAATATTCTGACAAAGGTGATTGGTTCGGATAAGTTTAGATGGTGTATATCCTCAAGTGGCCTTATAGAGACATGAGAAGCATGTTTGGTAGATAGAAAGGATGTGTGGAGATGCGATTGACCCTTAATCAAATCTCCAAGTAGGGGATATTTTGGAAGATGTTATGGAGAGAGAAAATATTAATGATGATTTCCACATTCATTTGGACATGTCATGGTGAAACCCTACCATTGATTCCCCATTTAAATTTGTAATAGAAATTTAATAAAGGGGAAGCCAAAGGAGGGTGAAGGTAGGCTATAAAATGGTATCTCCTCCACTAGTTTTTGTCATTGGATTTAGAAGTAACACATCTTCATCCATGAGTGTAGTATTTTGTGAGGTGTTGCTACATATTTTCAAGAGAGAATTTCTTGTGTGTTATATCTTTGTAATTGAGAGAGAGAGAGAGAGAGTTTTTACCCACATTTTACCATTGTGAAATCATTCTATTTTCCCATGTTTTTACCCCTTTCATTAGGGGGTTTTCCATGTTACATCTGGTGTTCTTTTAATTTCACACTTTTGAACTTTATTTATATCTCGAAATTATATTTGAATTGATTATCCAATTGTTTACGATCCTAAAAATATCTAGGATTACAAATAAAATATAAGAAACAACAATCAAAAACTCTAAAATGTGGATAAAATCAAACAAATAAACCAATATAATAGAAGAAACAAATAGGTGTATTCCCTCATGAATTAAAAAAAATAGACTGAGAGCCCCAGAATGGGGCACAATCTCATCTATTCATTGATAGAGAGCCTCCACAAAATAAATTCTACCCAATATCATAAAAAAACCTTCTTCATCATTTTATTCATCGTCATTCAGGAATAAATAACATAAGAAAAACCAACAGAATGTTGGATTTAGTCACCAAGCACAAAAGATAGTTGGCTATGGTCCTCTACTCGCCTGCTGCTTCAATGGAGAGCAAAGATAAGGCCCGTGACAGTCATCCTTTTCACACCCCTCTTGAAAAATATAGAACCCCAAATCCAGGACCTCACCGCTCCAAAAAATAATTCCCCCTAAAATTGGAGTAGCAAAAACCCAAAACTGAGGAGCGGTGTAGAGAAATCATGGTGGAGCATATCTATATCCCCCAAATCTTGAACCTATCCAACCCTAAATAAACCAGTATCTGAAAACAGAGAAACGCACCACCATAGAATCAAAAAGGAACTATTGTAGAGGGGTAAATATAGTGAAGAATATCTGTTGTAATAACCTAAGATCACACATAGACATGGATGAAAGATTCAATACCTTACATAATTTATTAAGGGGGATATGGCATTCATTAAAACCAAAACAGATGGGGAATGTGAAGAAATGATAGGGAAAATGGGGGCTAAATGGATCTACCCAAAAATATCTCCAGTTTTTAATATAATGAAAAATAATTTTTTTTAAATTAGAAAAATAAATAATGAATAAAAATTCAGAGTATTTCAGTTCTGGTCAACCATTTGGACATTTGCATCAAGATGACCATAGAGTTGGATGTGCATATACTCAAAGGTTGAAAAACGATGCATACTTATATCTATCTATTACCATATTATACTTTTCACATGTGAATATATGAATCTTCTTTTCCATGGATTATATACGGGGTAATTTATTGTAAATATCTAGTTTGTAATATTTAAAAGTTGGCAGATTTTTTTAAAATGGTTTTGTTAATTTTTTAAAAGAAATAGGGTTTTCAGTTTTTTCAAAAAAGGGTCTAAAGAAGTGTGAGTGGGGTTCATGCTTCTTCATCTCAGCCAAATAGGTGTGAACCCCATTCATGCCTCATTATATATATATATTATTATTAATATGATATAATATTTATTATTAATATTAATTTCTCTCAAGATTCCTTATAAATATTTGATAAATTTTCTTATTGATATAAAATATTTGTAGTCTGTTGATAAATTATATATTTATCAATAACAAATTTTATCATTTATTATTAGATAATATTATAATATTATATTATTAATTAATTAATAGTTAAAAACTAATATTTATATGATTTTAATTATAAATTTTTGTTTCATTTTTTATTGATATAATAATTATTAATATTTTAATATTTAATTTTATATAAAAAATATCAATTGTATTATTAGTTATTTATTAATATGATATAATTAATAAAATTATATAATTTTTTATAATAATGTAAATAAATAAAATTTTATTTAAAAAATAGTTACTAAATTAATAATTATATTATTCTTAATATATTATGAGTAAATATTTTTGATATAGGGGAATGAAGGAATCAGGGGGTCCAAGAACTTTACCTCAATGGCCATCTTCCTTCTTCTTTTTAGGATTTTCTATGAATTTATCTCACTTACTAGGATCAATTATTCTTGATGGTGATGAAGGATCTATTTAGGAAGATGGTGCTCGATCGTTTGATGGTATAAATAATCATTCCAGAGACATCCCTACCCTAGCAGTGGTGAATCATGATTGTATGCCTTATTGGGTGCCTTCTCAATTGGTGCACACATATTTGAAAAGGAGAAATGAGGATACATGTTTTGATGAAGGAGATGTGTTTTATGACGTAGATAGTATTTTTATAAAAGGAGGTAGTAGGTGGTTTCTAACAAACAACATCAATATGGAGATAAAATCCCATTTTCGAGATCAACTTTAACCAAATATCATTTTTCTTATGATCATGGTGATTTTTTAGCACCCAGTTATTCAGTCAATGATCTTCAGATCTATATAGTCAGATTTATTTTTTTCTCCTCTTTCTCAGATGAAATACTTTTTTAAAATCATATTTCTTCTTATCTTGTCTGCTGGACATTTTCTTATATTCTATCAGAGAGACATAATTTTTAGATCCCTTACAATTTTTGGAGTCTCTACCATGCACCCTTTCATTTTAGTGGATCTAATTTTTGGATTAGGTTCAGTGGGTTTTCCCCTCGTTAGGTTTTTCCATGTCAAAATATTTGGTGTCAATATTTATTTTTCCTGCACATATTATTTGGCCGATGTGCATCTGCTTAGTTTTTTAGTATTGTTTAATGGAAAATAAATTTTTTTGCACTGTACGTACTTTTTACTATTTTTTGTGTGTTATTAAATTTCTATCTTTCCTCATCTGGTATCAAAGGTTTTGATATTTATTTCATATTTTTTATGGAATCCAATTAAAATTGAATGATTTTTTTGACGAGTTCCAACTACCATTTGTGGAAACTAAAAATTAAGGATCTTCTTTCTATCTAGCGAAGGCATCTTCCGATGTTTAGTACTCAGAAGCTAAGAAAAATGATAGATAAAGAATGAGAGTTTGATCATGTGATGGTTTGTGGTTTTATTCATCGATGGGTAAAATATAATGTGATGAACCATATTGTCAACATCTCTCATTCCCAGATATTGTGGGAGAATCTTGAGACTACCTATTCTTCCAAGATATGGAACAATAAATTATATATTCTCAAATAAATGATGAATTTGAGGTATAAATTAGGTATGTCTATTTCTAACTATTTGAGTGAATATAAAGGATATTTTTATCAATTTTTAGGTATGGGTATTAATTTTAAAGATAAAGTTTTACCGCTTTCTTTGCTTAACACTTTAATCGATTCTTGAGAGAATTTACATGTTAATATAACCGGTTCTTCTCATAATGATGTTGTGACATTCTATTTTGTTAAGTGTGTTGTTTTGAATGAAGAGATTCATATATGTACTTAGGATAAATATTATTTAGAGCTTTTATTCACATAGAACTGGGGGATAATCTAGAAAAATAATCAGTGATAGAGCAGCCACGGTAAGAGGAGATCGAAGCAGAGATAATTTGAATGTAATCATTATGGTAAGAAAGCTCATTTTAAGAAGTTTTATTATTAAATGAAAATAGAAAATATAATAAAGGGAAATAAGTAGAATAAAATCAATGACAGAGATGATCATGTCACTACCATTACATGGGGTGATCTTGTTATTTTTTATGACTCCATTAATATTTCTTCTGATGATTCTTGCTGTGTTGTTGAAAATTGTGCTTTATTTCACGTGACATCAAGGAAGGAACTATTTTTATCTTACATACGAGGTAATTTTTGTATTTTAAGATGGGTAATGATGGTCATGTAGATTTTGTAGGCATCAATACATTTTTTTAGAGATCAGTATAGAAAGTGATCTGATTTTGAACAATGTAATTCATGCAACTGAGGTTCCCTTGAATATTATTTGTTCAAGAGTTCTTGATGATTAAGGGTTTATATATAATTTTGGTTATATCCATTGGAATATTTCCAAGGGTTATTTTATTGTGGATCAGTGGAAGAATTAGTATGGTTTGGACTAGATTAGAGATTTTATTTCTTCTGATACTTCTTGCATTATTGAGTGTAGGGCATCATCCATGTTATGGAATAAGAGGCTTAGTCACATTAGCGAGAAAGATATTGTTTTATTTTCCAAGAAAAATCTTCTTACATATTTCTATAATATAAAATTGGACATGTGTGACCAGTGTATGGCTGGAAAACAAAGTAGGGTGTGTTTCAGCATTCATCCTTTTCACTAGAAGTCACAAGTACTTGAATTAGTACATTCTAATGTTTGTGATTATTTTAAATCTAATAACTTTATTGGTGGAATTTATTTTTTGAAATTTATTAATGAATAATCACATATGATTTTGGTTTATGTTTTGAATTCAAAAAGGTAGGTGCTCAGTGTTTTAGGAAAATTCACATTTCTGCTAAGAAGGAATCTGGTAAGAAATTGAAATATATTCGCATTGAAAATGGGGGGAGTATTTTGGTCTATTTGAATAATATTGCAGTAGGTAAGGTATTCAGAATCAGAAGAGACCTCCTAAGACACCTTATCTATATGGTTTAGATGAATTCATTAATAAGACTTTGTGGGAAAGAGTTCATTGTTTTCTTTTGGAAGAAAAGTTTCTTGGGCATTTTTTGGGTGAGGATTTTCTTACCACTACTTATATAATCAATTTATCACCTAAGATTTATTTAAATACCAGATGACTCAACAAGTTTTTGTAGGGAAAATATATCAAGTATGATCACTTATGTGTTTTTGGTTGTAAGGATTTTTTTTTCAGGTACCTCGAGATGAGAGATCCAAGCTGGAAGGTAAGTCGCGAGAGTGTATTTTTATTAGATACAGACATGATGAGTTTGGGTATAGGTTCTGTGATCCTTCTTTGAAGAAAATTTTCAGAAGCCACAATGAAATGTTTAAGTAGGATCAAACTATTTTAGATATTGATAAGAGAGAAAAATCCAATTCTCTAACTTTTGATGCTTTTGTCGGTCTTGATCCAGGTTCTTATTCACATTTACCTTATATTGTTGAATCTGATTATCATATTGATGTGCAGAATGATACCTAGGATTAATAGGTTAGATTTTATATTTACAATGAACCTTTTTTTTCTGATGATCTGGTTCTAGGGGGTATTAATGAACCTAAAGTTCCACTCAGGACTTCATCTTATCATCATATCATTTCTACTCGGTATACACCTGATGAGTATGTTATCCTCACTGAAGGGGGAGAACCCGAATCTTTTTATGAGGTGATGGAAAGTTATCATAAATATAGATGGGTTGTAGAAATGGATGATGAGATGTAATCATTTCTTAAAAACCATACCTTTGATCTGGTAAAATTGCCTACAGGTAAGATAGATTTGCAAAATTGTTGGATTTATTGGATTAAAAATTAAGAATCTAGTTCAGTTCTATAATACAAGGAAATGTTAGTTTTTAAAGGATATCTTCAGAATATAAGTATTGGTTTTGATGATATTTTCTCACTTTTTGTCAAAATGTCTTCCATTTGAGTTGTTCATGGGTTGGATAATAGTTTGGATATGTATATTGAGTAGATGGATGTAAAGATAACTTTTCTCTATAGAGAATTAGAAGGAAATTTATAGAGATAATCTGTAGGGTTTTTTGGAAATAGGTAAAGAAAATCATTTCTGAAGGATAAATAATACTTTTTATGGTTTGAAGAAAGATCCAAGGTAGTGGTATAAAAAGTTTGAATTTATCATTTTTCATAAGGGTTTCCAGAATACATCTTTTGATCATTGTGTTTTTGTTCAGATATTTAATGATGATGATTTTATTATATTATTTATTTTTTTATTGATGTTATGCTCATTTTTACATGATGCTTCTAGAATTGAAATATTGAAGAAGGATCTTGGTCAATATTTTATGAAGAAAGACTTGGGGAAATCACGATAGATTCATGGCATGTCGATCTCATGTGATAGAAAGGCCAATAAAGTTTGGTTATCTTGGGAGAGATACATTGATAAGGTTCTTCAGAGATTTTCTATGGATAGATATAAAGTGTTTATTACTTCTATTTATTTAAAATTTAAGCTCAGTACAAATTAGTCACCTTATATAATTAAGTGAGAGATAAAATGAAGCACATACCTTATTCATATGCTATTGGCTATTTTATTTATGTGATGGAATGTACTGGACATAATATAGCTCATGAAGTTGATGTTGTTAGTCATTTTCTATGTAATCCATGTATAGAGCATTGGAGAGTAGTGAATAATATATACTTTCTTATCATCATGGTACTTATGATATGAGAGTGTGTTTTGGAAAGGGGGAACCTATGATTTTTGGGTTTACAAATTCAAATATAGCAGTAGATATTGATTTGAGGAAGTCTAATTCAACATATTTGATCTCTTTTTTAGGGGGGAAATGTGTCTTGTTAGTTGAGATTATAGATATGTATTGGTTTATCTACCATGGATTTAGAGTTTATTGTAGGTATAGATTCATAAAAAGATTTTTTTTGGATTAAAACTTTTATTTGAGTGATCAATTTTAAATTGGATGGGTATGTTTAATCTTATGATAGTCATAGTTCTATTTGGGAAATAGTTTCAATTTTCATGGATGGTCAAAACATATCGATGTTCAGTATCAATGGATCTATTAAATACTCGATTTGAGACATTTAGAGCTTATAAGGACCCACACTGATAAAAATGGGCCAGACATGTTAACCAAGAGTTTACCCAATGGTAAATTTTAGACTTTCTGACTAATGGTAGGGTTGGAGGGGATCCCCACATGAGTTAGAGGAAGAGTTTGTTGGGAACCTCCTTAATTGGAACACAAGACTTTGAAAAGTAGAAATGTTAATATGAGTTTTGATGAGGGGGATACATTTTATGACATGGATAGTTTTGTTATAAAAGTATGTAGTGACTAGTTTATAACAAACATTATCAGTATAGAGAGAAATCCCAATTTTGAGATCAACTTTAATCGAAGATCATTTTTCATATGATCTAGTTGATTTTTCAGCAACTGATTATCCAGTCAATGATCTTAAGATCCATACGATCAAATTTATTTTTTTCTCTTCTCTCTTATATGATGTTATTTTGTTCAACCCTCTTTATTATTCTCAGGTCCACTAGAATTTTTTTTCTACTGTATAAGAGAGTTATACTTTTTGTGATCCCATAAAATTTTCAGAGTCTCTACTATGTACCCATTAATTTTAGATGATATTCTTTCTGGACTAGTTATTATGGTTTTTCCCCTCATTGGGTTTTTCCACAGTAAAATTTCTAGTGTCAACATTTATTTTTCATCCATATATTATTTGGTCGCTACGCATCCTCATAGTTTTTATGGATTGTATAAAGGGAAATAAATTTATTTATGATGTAGGTTCACTTTGCTGTTGTTTGTTCATTCTTCAATTTATGTATTTCCCAATAGGTCAGATTCGTTGGTTGCTTGAAATAAGATGATTCTAACTGGAGAACGTGAGGTTCTTCTAGCTAGTGACGGGGGATCTTATGTGCGACTGTTTGAAGGTAGTGGATGCTGTTCCATGGAAATACCTATTGTAACAGTGGTGAATCACAATTTTCCAAGTAGGTTGAATATGTTGGTTTCTTTGAATTAGGTGACACTTACTGGATCTTTTTATGTGCTTAGATCTCTAGTGAAATTGGTTGTTGCTGTGATGAGTGAAGAGTTTGATGGACGTCAGATGCATCTGATTGATGGTTTGAGGTTTTGGAATAGAATTCGGGGTATAATGGAAGGTATAGATCTAAAATTTAATTACTTCTAGCTATTTTTAGATTCACTCAATGATTCTTGTTCTGGAAGAATCCTTTGTAAGGGATTGTCAGCCCAAGTTGAAGTGAACTCTGAAGCATTTTATGAGAGACTCTAATTTGAAAAAAACACCCTAATTGTGCATCTTTTTTTTACCTAAAGGTGAGAATAATTTGAATATTGATCAATTGGTTCATCATTTTTCTTTTTTTTGTGGGTCTTCTCTGATTGGAGGTGTGTCTCCCTTGGTCATGGTTTCTTTCACAGCCTTTTTGCCTTAGATGATTCTAATATTCAAGTACGGACCATTGGTTCTCTATTATTGAAGCCTAGTTGGCTTCATCTACATGAATTGTCTTTGTATTTCAATGTCTCACAGGAATGGAATTCCTTTTATCAAGTTTTGTTTAGTCTTCATGGGATCAATTGGGTCCTTTGGTATCTAATTTTTTTCATGATATCAGCAAAACAATTGGTACTTTTATATTTCTTGATAAGAAAACTGAGTATTTTCAGTTTAGAAATTTTTCCAGGATGTTGGTAGATATTGACCTCAGTTATACCCTAATTTACAAGGCAACTCTTTCCACTCTTACTAGTGATATTAATTTTGATGTTTATTATGAAAGAAAGCCTTTTTTTTGAAATTCTTGTATGGATGCTGGCCACTTGGTTGAGTTATGTTAGAGGAAGGTCTCATGTGAGAGGTGTGGGATTAAAGGTCATCCAACAACCCTCCATCACAGGATGTCAAAGATTAAGAATGTTTTCAGTCTAAATTCCCTTGAAAATGATAGAGATGTGCCTAAAATTACATTTTACATTGAGGCTAATGTGCTGGTATCTATGAAATGAAATTCTTAGGTGCTTAATTTGAAGGGCTAAGAGTTACTATTGGATGAGTCTCTAGATAGAGCTAATAGTGGAACCTCTATGCGCAGACAGACTATTTTTAAGAGTTTCATCAAATGTTGGTTGTTTTTAGACTTCTATTTAATTAGATGAAGATGGATTTGAGACTAGTGGTATCAATGTTTCTACCTCTTCTTGTGGGAATTCAACATGTTTTTTTCTAAAGGTGTAGCTGGTCTTGTTGTTGAGGGTGAGACAAAGTGGATTTTACCTAACATGGTTGATGCTTCTTCTACCATGATGGTTAGACTAGGTGTGGTTGAATAGGTGGGTTCTGAAAGCAGTTAGGAGAAGGTTCTTATTTATAATTCTTATCCTATTGATATGGATTTTAGTGTTTCCTTGAACTCTCAACATGTTAGGTAGTATGAGTACTTACAGCTTGAGTTGGAGGTTGTAGATTTCCTCAAAGCAATCTAGGATGCCCTGGATAATTCCAATTCATCAATAATTGAAAAATGGGGAAACATATCAAATGATTAAAGTGATAAAGAACTAGATAGGATTTTATGGGACACCACTTGACCTATTAGCACCGAGTGTGTTGTTTCCTTCAAGGTTGTTGTCACAAATAGAAAGGAACAAATGTATGATTTGGCTCCTCCACAAAGTAGGATACAAAAATGAATATTATAATTTTCCAAAGAATGGTTCTACCAGATCATCCTCAAAATATTTAAAGATCATTCCCACTCTAGAGTAGGAAAGTCCAATGGCAGCAATGCTATGGATTATTAATCAAGATGACTCACATTCAGAATTAGAAACTAATGATTACTCTGATTATGGATATGGAAATGACCTTTATTTTTACGACACTTAAACTAGTTTTCCAGATGAGGCCTTGTCCCTTTGTTTGACCTCATCCTATCTTCTATTTTATTTTCTATTTTTTATAAAAGGTTAGGAGCTTTGCTTATGGATAGAATTTATTCAATGTAAATATTTATTATTAACATTATTTATATGTAAAGAATTAAAAATAATAATATTATTACTATTTAATAATTAATTTTAAATTATTATTTATTATATAAATAAATTTTATTATAATCCATATTATGTATAATTATTAATATGCACATGATCCTTATCTCAGATGGAGAGGTCTCTCTAAGTGTATCCATGAGACCTAGGTTCGAAACCAGGAGGAGGCATAATTCTGGGTCACTATAGCAGTACTGTAGCAGGTACTGTTCGGTACTATAACAACCATAACTATTCACCTTGGGCCACCAGTTTGAGCTTGGAGTCCTTATGTCCTTTAGGCCACCCAAGCGTTTGTGTTATTAAGGCTTTCAGGCCACCTCAAAGGCCTTTAGGGCCACCTGGTATGTAGATGTCTAGATAGATTCGACAAGGAACCAACTCCAGTGGAGGATTTAAGAGCAGGGTGAATTCACCAAAGAAGGGATAAACGGATTTGGAAGAATGAGAGGATATGGAATTTCCATCAGTACTGGGCCTGTGCATCGCTACACAGGACAACAAGCCGAAAAACCATGCAAAGGTGGATAGCTGATCACGATGTAGATACCGGGGAGGGGTGGTTTCAAGTAGTCATAGTGTGTATGATTTCTTTAAGACCTACAGTTCTTGTAATGTATCCAAAGCCTATGGGAAATGTAATCTCTAAGTCTAAGAGCCTTTTAAGGGTCCCCCCTCATCCCTTTAAAGGGTGGTTATCAAAAATCAATAAAAAAATGCATTTGGGCCATTCAGGAAGGTATAATTATTAATATTATTAATATCATTATTAATATTAATTATACTTATGTATGGACCTTTTCTATATGGATAATAATACTAAGTATTAGTATGAATAAAAAATAGATATTACTAGTATTACTAATGTAGTTATTAATATAGATGTTTCTTATTTGTTGAAATTTATTTTTATGAATTTCCAATTATATCAATTATTTGATTTATACAAGATTTTGTAATATATTAGCATGTTTTTAAATAATGTATAAATAATTATTAAAAGCATACAACATGTATCATCAATCTAATCTATATATATGTCTTGTATGCTCCTTTATTCCATATCCTGGTGTATATATGATGCATCCACATCGTGTCTATCTACATCTCTGCTATAGTGTATGTTGCTTCTATATATCATCATCGACACCTACCTCCACATCATCCAGTATAGTGGGTGGTGGATTTATAGTCTCACCACCTATACACAATCTTAACACTAAGGATAATGATTGTTTTTGTCTAGAACTCTCACCAATGTATGAACAAGGTGGATGATGTACTACGAATTTCTAAGAATTATAGGCTAATAGAGTTTATAGCAAAGATCCATTATCCTCTATCTTTGTAACAAAATATGACATGCTAACAGCCCCTATCCGTTCTTACATCTCTGATTGTGGTTGTGGATCATAAGTAGTAGAAGATGGAGGAGCATCTATATGATCATGATGAACACCCTCCTCCTGTGCCACATCAGCATCCAAAATAGGATCGTCACCCATTGGCACATCTATATCAGGCTCATCATCCTCATCAACATGTGGAAGGTAAAATAAAATCCCATGATAAATCTCATCCATGGGAGGAACCAACGTTGTCAAAACTCTATGAAAATATGCCTTGTCAAATGTTCCTCCCTCTACTAGATTAGATATGTGAAGGATATTTGGGATATGAGTATCCTGAGAAAATAAATTGTGATGTTAATTAATGTTAATAAAAAATATGTTCAATAGTGGAAGGAAGAATTATTACCAAGTCATGATAGCCCCATACATTTTCGGTAATAAATATGAATAAAGACCTAGAATACTAGGTTTTATAATCTATATGACTGTATAAATGCATACGTACTATTCCCACCCCACATAATGGGGACTCGTGTTGTCTATCCCATAGATCAATATATCCTATAGGATACCTCCTCCAATCAAAGTCTCGCTTCCCTGAAATATGCAGGGAATGAAGTGAAAGTAACTGACTGGGTGGTGTGGGATTGGGCTGATGGAATCTAAAATACCTCATAACCCTATCAGTATGATGCCACTCAACAAAATGAAAATGAATCAAAGGAATGATGTAGGACCTGACAGTAAGCATTGTCGTACAATATGGTGGAAGAATTGGGATGATATCCTCAGTTTTTGGAATCTAGGAAAATCTGTAAAAATGAATAACTAATTAATAAATTATGATATGTACAATACATAATAAATATTTAACTACATAAATAATAACCACTTATGTCGTCTGGTCGAAGACTTTCCATCATAAGTCTATAAGCATGTACATCATTTCAGGTTGTATCTTAATGTCAATACGCCTGACTACAATTTTAGGTAACATTTTTATAGTTACATTTCTAATATAATGTTATACATTTGATTTATACATTATAAATAAATAATAACATACCATCCTTAAGACGGAGACTCTACTACAATATCAGCAGGCAACAACGCATGTGCATGTGGAGCTAAGCGAGGGATGTGCTCTAATATCCACATCTGTATAAAAATAATGCATCCTATAATCTACATCTTATCAATGAGACATATTCTTTATAGAACCCTGTATTTATATAAAATATTGGTAGACCCCCATCTATACCAGACTTCCTGGTCTAAGTCTTCCAATAAAGGTAAATACATCAAATGTACAAATGTAGTAGAATGATTAATGAATATCATGAAACTGATTATCCTGAAAAAGTATGCACGTGAAAATTGAATCCTAATGATCTCATCAGCATACTTTTCTATTTGAGAGAAGTGTTAGTCGATCCATGGTATACGTAATCTACTACTGATGACAGACATGCCACCATCATGGACCTCGATGCCCAGTAATTTGTGAACCATGTCAAACCAATCTGCTCTAACTTGGCCAATCACAACCGCACCATCTATCAGGAGGCCCAATATAATGGACATATCTTGTAGTGTAATAGTAATCTCTCCCTATATAAAATGTAATGTATGTGTATCTGGCCTACATCACTCTATGAGGGTGGCAATGAGATTATGATAGAAAAATGAAAAGTCTCACATCACTATTCCATAGAACCAAACATGTTAAATATGGAGGATGATAGCAGGAGGTGGTACAACCAGATAGAAATGATGAGATATCTATACACTCAAAGGAGGAACTGGAAATCCCTCTAAAACCATCCATGAAACATGCCTATCCTAGAATTTGAGCAATAGAGGACCTTACATCTATACATTTGATATCATCATTACTTTTTATAGTTAATAAAATAAAATTTTTAAACTTTAAAAGAAACTATAATAAAGAAAATGATCTGGACAATTAGCATGTTTAATACAACATTATGATGAAAAAAGAGGTAAACAAATATATGTGGATGATGTTTTCAGTTTAGTCTATGAGTTTATTGTTTTAATTATCTCAAATGAAGTTTAATTTATTATAAATATTTTTATATAGATCATCCCTAATGATAAAACAACATAGAACATTTGGCTGCATGATATATTCATTTTATTTGTATGTTTCTTTTTTTAAAAGTTATAGTATCACAAAATTGTTTCTAATAGAATCCATAAATTGAAAAAGAGATGAAATAGGTCATAAATAGATAAGGTAAGAAATAAATGGATTCATTAATGAAATGTATGAATAATAAAAAAATACCCATTCATTAGAAAATACACAGACTTGATCATCAATGATGGGAAGTGGAGATCTGTATTGCCACATGGGGACATCTCTTAAGAGTATTCCCTTTTGTGTGAAAAATGATGAATTTTAGCCACTCCCCATTGTTGAGTCCAGTCCATCTCATTTCCGATTTGTGTAAACATTGGTATTCCTTGAGGGAGCAACCTGGTAATATCAAGCCAATAATTTAAAAAAGATAGAAATTGAAAAAATCACAAATGAAAAAAATACAATTTATAAAACATGGAAATATTAGAGATGACATTCAGCTGATCAACATGAAATGTGATAAAATTAAAGTCACCAATAGGCATTCAAGATTCACTATAATGATTAACCAGAGTGCTCACGGGATACCATGGGTCACCATAGGGATCCCATGATATGATCATCAATACACAAGCTGCAAAAACATGTGCACAAGGATATCTCAATGCCTAAAAGTTTCTACAATCATAGCACTTATTATCCAACATGACCACCAACACTCGACCACTATTAAATGAAACATCATCATAGAACTCTCTTACCTGAAATCATCTTTGTACCCAGTTAGAGGTTAGAATACACAATCCTGATGCGTTATGTAGTATCCAATCAAGGGAAATTTGGAAATGATGAGTAAAATGAATTCCATTTTCACCCTATAATAGGCATGTTGGGACCATTAAAAAAAGTATTTCACAAATCTATATAATGTCTATTTCAATAACCATATTATTTGATGTTTTCCTACACCCTTGAGGACCCCATTTACGCACTCCACTATATTAGTGGTCATATGTCCATATCTCCCGCCACTATCATATGATAATGACCATTTATCCCTTGAAATATTCATCATATAATCATACACATATTCATTATCCCTTGTAATTTCTTTTTATGTTGATCAATTATTTCTTGTTGTGGACATGTTAGGTACAAAAGTGGCCTAGATACCCTGAGGGGTGGGGGGGGGTGAATCTGGGTATGGATATTCTTTTTAAAACTTCTTCACACCCCACTGGATCTTGAAATCTTTATTACAAGGGTAACTTATTATTCTCTTTAATTTTAATGTTGATAGTGTCCTTTCTTATTTTATCTGATGTTAATGCACTAAAAGTAAATAAATAAACCAAGCACAAGGATATTCAGATTTTTACTTGGTTCACCCTCACCGAGATATATCCAAGGACCATACAACAAAAATGTGCCTATTGTACCAAATCCACTAAGGATCACTACCAATAATTAAATTAGGGCTAGATCACTTCTATTACCCGGATCACCACATTTACTCAATTTAGGGTTTTCTCACTATATTCCCAAGGGTTACTCCCTAGGTCTCTTTCTCTAGCTCAATGTCGGTGGAAAGGATCACTATATTCCTCTTCCTTCGCTCACTACTCTTGGAAGGGATCCACACATAGTTTATGGACTTGTAGGTCCCTTTATCATCACGGATTAATGAATCTTATATTTTATGTAGACTCTATGTTGAAGTCAAACTTCTATACACTGATGAATACCACTTTACCATAATGTACTGGGCCATTTCAAAACTTCCATGCAACCCTAGGTTGACTTGAATTCTTCTTTAATCATGACACACAAGTGTTTCCTTTGTCAAAAAAACCAAATTTCACACTACTCCAAACTTATGCGCAACACCCTTATTATACTCACAACTTGAGTGACACACTCCCTTTTATGACCAAATAATTATTGGCGCACAACTATCATATGGCGCACAACTTCTGAATAACCAACTACTTGTGCACCCTCACCACTTTAGAAACTAGAGCTCCAATTTTTTGTAAGTGTTGAGATTCTACAGAATAATGGGGGGGGGGGTAACCACCTATTTATAGGAACTTTGGTGACCCTTCATGCACGGTGCACAACTTTCCCCCAGACACACTAGTCCATTTACCCAAGCCTCTGTCATGCAAATCAACTTCCACGCCGCTCCAAAACATGCACGCCCTTCTTTATTTTTCCATATATTGATGTTATTATTTTGAAACATACATGGAGGGAAAAGTTACATGGATCCTTAAAACTGGAACACAACTTCCTTCTCCAAAATCACATTTCTCCATCCACCAATTTTTAGACCCAAATATTTGGCACACTGGAAAAAAATTCCACTTTGTATACATTCTTTGTGTACCACCTCCAGACCATTCATTACTTTTTCATCGTTCTTTATCAACATAGATTGTCAAAAATATCTATAGAACTCAAAAAATGACAATGGAAACCCTCTTTGTCAACAAACACAATAAACCCAAAAATGATTCAATGTTACCTTGAGGGATTTTTTCCCAAAAATCTCCCCATTTGGGTTTATTGAAAACTCTTTCATAAATTAATACCTCTTTATAGATTAATCCATATTCTACCACCATTTTCTTCATGTGATTCAGATTTAGATCAAATATTTACTCAACACACACTCTAATCCCACATGAGCAATGATCAGTGTGAGAAACAAGAGTATAATGTAAATTTCATCAATGAATCACTTTATTCCATTCCACAACCTCTCTTTTTCTTTCATCATGAACCTCAGATGTTGTGATATATAATATTTGATCAATCACATCTATAATCACCATATTTAATACTCCCCCTATCTCGTTTCACCCTCTAACAGCTTCAAATCCCCTTATCTCACTGATCCACCTAGAAAATTCTCCCCATGTCTTGACTAAGAAATTTTCTCCCTTATATAGCTACAATTTCTCCCCCTTTGTCAACAAACCCGAAGGCCATTCCTTTTAGGTCCTCAACAGGGTTAAGAAAACATATTATCACATTAGGGGAAAAAAACCATACCTCAAGGGGGGGGAGGGGGTCCCATATCCACACTTTTTCAAGTGAGGGGAGTCGAATAAACTCCCAGAGCCAGTAGACTCCTATCAAATGCTTCTTTAGGTAGGTCCTCTATTAAAATGTTTGCAACCTAATTTTCTGTAGGTACATACTCTAACTTCACAAGCCCTTACCCCACCAATTTCTTGATAAAATGATATTTTATTTCAACGTGATTTGTCATTGAGTGATGAACTGGATTTTTTCTAAGATTTATAGCACTTGAATTATAACAATGGATTATGATTAGAGACTTCACTTCAACCACCATATCACCAAGATATAGATTCATCCACAATAACTGCATGCATGCTTGAGTGGGTGCAATATACTCAGCTTTTTTGGTGATCAATGAAATGAAATATTGTTTCTTGATTAGCTAAGAAATAAAAAATCCACCAAGATAGAAAGAACCTCCTGATGTTGATTTCCTATCATCTGATGAATCGACCCAATCTGCATCTGTATATCCCAATATCTTTGGCATAGATTTTTCATTATAAATCAAACTGAAATCCACAAATCCATTGATATACTAAAGTATTATTTTCACTTCATGCATATGGAATTACTTGTGATTGAATTGATATATCACTTCATAGCATGTGAAAAAAACAATATCAAGTATTATTAATGTCAAGTATAGTAAACTTCCATTGATTTTCCTTTATTTTTTAATAATAACTACCTTGGCATCATTATTTTTGATAGTTTCGTCCGGGTATCAACCAGAGTTTTCATATCCATGGAATTTTTCATTCCAAATTTTCTCAGAACGTCTTTGGCATATTTATATTGAGAAATTAAAGTTAAATTCCTTCCATGTGTTACCTATAAACCAAGGAAAAATGTCACCTCACTAATCATTGATATTTTGAACTCAATTTTTATAAATTTGGAAAACTGTCTATATTGTGATTCATCTGATCCACCAAATATTATGTTTTCAACATAAACCAAAACCATAATACTTTGATTACTATCATTATTGACCTACAAATTGTAATAAAATCCACCATACTGAAATCCCATCTTCTTAAAATATTTATATAGTCTCAATTACCATAATCTTGGTGCTTTCTTCAACAAATATAGCACCTTATTTAGGTGAAAAACTTTATTCTCATATTCATGAATGAGAAAACCATATGGATTCTCTATATACACTTATTTTTATAGAACCCCATTCAGAAATATAGACTTGACATCCATCTAGAAAACTTTGAACTTTCATCTCACTTCTATTTTGGAGTACCCTTTTGACACCAATCATGCTTTGTTTTGAATTATAGTGCCATCTTCATTAATCTTATTGCAAAAGAACCATTTGGTTCCAATGACATTATTATTTTTTGGCCACAAAATAATATCATAGTTATCATTCTTCTCAATCTCATCATGCTCTTCATTCATAGTCAAAATCTAGTTCTCATCTCTAGCTGCTTCATCAAAACATTTAGGCTCTACCTATGATAAGAAGGATTCCTATTGTAATGACCTCATTATTTATTATTAAAATGTTGTTTCCTAATCACCAATTATGTTAAAAATTTAAATTTCAACTCCACTCTTTTGTTTCTATATAGATATAGATTTTAATTCTTTATAATCATCATCATTATCTTTATCTGAATCAATATTTTACACTTTTAATCACCTTGAGTTGCTTACCTCCTAGTTACTTCTATAAAGAAACTGTTCACTATTTAGTTAAAGATAATTTTAATTTTCTACTAATGTGAAATAATTTATTTCAACTAATTTTTTAGCCTCATGTTGAAACATTTTTGATATTATCTCACCACTTCTTGACATCATGAAAATATCTAGATGTTATCATGTTGTTAGATCAAAATAGATAATCATGAAATAATTTAGTTTTAATGCTTCTCCCCAAATTGTTCTTCTTGATGTAAGATGGAATAAAATTTCATCTTTTATATCCCATTGAGATCTTGTATCTAATAATGAAATTGAATTACCCTTTTACGATGTGAAACTCTTCCTATTGTTGGCCCAATGTTTTTACCCAAAACCCTTCTTATTCTCCTGCATCATTTATTCCTATGTGGCACTTTGTAATGATCCATAAACAAAACCTCTAAGACTATTAAGTCAGAACTTGGTGTAGGAAATAATAGATAGATTTAGTAACACCATTATTTTCCAATGCACTCAATTACTTCTATACATATCAATAATCCATAAAATATTAACTCCTTTCAAAAAATTCCTCCAGATTAATTATTAAGCTCTTGTGACTGATTTTAATTAGTTGAAATTATTGATCACATAACATCACAATTTTTCATCTTTTGATGTCACTTCCCCTTGTATCATATCTTCTCCTTGAATCTAAAACGCTTTAACATCAATTAATAACATTTATAAACATAGGTAGAGGGGATTCTATAGAATACTCAAGAAGAGGATTGTCGTCAATCATGACGGATCAACCCTTTGATAATTTCTTGTAAAGAAATGTACTCTTTCTATTATTGTTCCAACTTCCCAACCAACCTCAATTGTTCTGGACATATGACTAAATATTCTTTAACCACATTCTGAGTCTTTTTATGATATTTGGGTTTGATGGGTTTGTCATTTTTCACAATTTTGGTTTTATAACCACTGGTAGAAATTTACTTCTTTGATACTCCACCTGAAATCCTTTTTTCATGATTCTTTCTCTAAGAAAGAATCTCTCCATTTTTATTCTTATCTTGATTATTCCTCCATTGGAGGGATCTTTCCCCTTCTTTCACTTTTCACCTTGTGACACATTTGAGATTGTGGATATAATCTTTATTCATTTTTCTTTTGTCAGTTATTCAAGTCTCCACACTATTTCTTTCTTGGGGTGGGTTCTTCATTGAATGTAAATTTTTATTACTCACAATTGGAGTAGCTCCTCCCTTTTTCTTCTAGGTTTGTTCACAATATTTCCCAGAGTTTTGTTGTGAGTGTAGTAGAGGAGGTGATTGACACTCCTTTTTTTGAGATAATTATGTTTTACCTGAGGTTTTAAACCTATTTTTCAACTTATCATGATGTCTTCTAATATAGTCTTTATCATTATACACCACTGGAGTTGGGGATCATATTTCGAGTTCCTTTTCCTTCCTTACATTCTTCCAACTGCAATATATTTCCAAATTATTATGATTACAACATATGAAACATATCCCATTAAAAACATACATCATGTAATCATTTCTCGGATGATGTATTGATAAAACTTGAGTTCTTCTTCTAACATTGATCTCTTGGGATTCTTAACACATATTCATGGTGTGTCCTAGTCTTCCACTATAGTAGAATTTAATGGATACTTTCTTCTAAGAGACTATTCTTTTTGATTTCTCAAGCCACTTCTAGTTATTCTCATATTTGGGAATATTTATACCTTTACAATTTAAAATATAGTCCAAGGATTTGGAAAAAAACTTTAAGTATTGAAATGAATCCCACAAAAATATAACATGAGGTCATCAATTCTTGTAAAAGTCTTTTTTAGGTCTATGTTCATCACCTACATGTCTTTTACTATTTCTGGAACTATTCACAACTCTCTTCCTATCATGCATGGGAGAGGGTTAATCATATCCCATTCTGTATTTTCCCAAACTGTATGGCCTTTAGGATAAGACAATCCTTTAATATTTCTCCTTATAAATAACATATTTTTCATTTATTTCATTATCACCTACCAAAGGAGATTCAAATTGTAAGTTCAAATCATCTTTCAATTTGGGCTTGAATTTTGCATTATATTACTCCACTTTATTCTTGATTGATTCTACCTATTCTGCCAATTGCTGTATATTCTTAACCCTTGATTCAATTTGAGAATTTAGTTATCTATCAAAATTATTCCCTTTAGTAATATCATATTCTATTAATTGGGATAGGTTATCCATCATGTCAGATATCTTCATTATTTTAGAATTCAACTGAGAAATAGAATCATTATAGAATGTATTCTCTTGTTCTAGCCACTGATTCTCCTGAACTAGTTCAGATAGCTAGGTAGTAAGATCGTCATTTTTGGATTTTAGACTTTGAATTACATATGAGTTCATTTTATTTACCTTGTCATTAGCTTTGAGTTTTTCTATCATTATAGAAATATTTTTCATTTCTTCAGCCTGGGAATCATTCTTCTCCCTCAGATCAGTAGCCACATCAATAAGACTTTGATTTAGTCCTTTTAGCCACTCAATTTCCAGAACTTGGATTTGGATATTCTTACATTTAATTTCATCATCCAATTTATGATCCAATTCATTTGTAACATGTAAAACTTATACCTTTGTTATTCTTTAAATTTATTCTTCCTTAGTTGTTTCAGTATCACTTGGAATATTAGGTTCTCCACTCATTCCTACAACATCATTTGGTGAGTAATCACATCCACTGTTTGATTCATCATATTCATTCTTTAGTACACTGGTTGTTTCCTTCAACTGAATCACACTATTTCTATAGACACTTCCACATTGGGGAATTCCGCTATACTTATTCTTCTTCTTTGAAGTTCTTAACTTTTCCATGGCACACCAAGATAAGAGAAGACTGGATATTTAACTTCAAGAATTGACTGAACCAAGTCAAAGGAAACAAATATAATAAAAGAAACCTACTATGATACTAATTGTTAAGTTAAAAATGGGAATAGATACCCTAAGAGTGGGGGTGAATTTGGGTATGTATATACTTTATAAAACTTCATCATGACCCACTAGATATTGACCTCTTTATTATATGGGTCACTTATTATTATATTTAATGTTAATTTTGATCATGTCCTTTCCAATTTTATCTAATGATAATGCACTAAAAGAAAAGAAATAAAAAAATCATAAGGAAACTGATATTTTTACTTAGTTCACCTTTAATGGGCTACATCCAAGGAGCATACAATGACAATGTGATGATTATACAAAATTCAATAAGGGTCACTACCAATAATGATGTTCGAGCTAGATCACTTCTATTCCTAGGCTCAATACTTTACAAGAGTTAGGTTTTTTTCACTACATTTACAAGGGTCACTCCCTATGTATCGTTATCTAGATCACTACCGGTGGAAATGATCACCGTCTTCCTCTTCCTTTGATCAATACTCTTGGAAGGGATCCACACACAGTTTATGGACTTGTAGGTCAATTAATCATAACTGATGAATGAATACTCCACTATATTTAGATTCTCTATTGAAGTCTAACTTTTATCCATTGATGAATACCACTTTACCAAAGATATACTGGTCAATTTCAATCTTTTTGCGCAACCTTAAGTTGACCTGCACACTTCTTTAAGCAAGGAATGTACATGTTTCCTTTATCATAAAAAACCAACTTGTGCGCTACTCTAAACTTGCATGAAACACCATTATTATGCTCAAAATTTCTATGACATACTATCTTTTACCCCCAAATCACTATTGGTGCATAACTACCATCTGTAGTGAAACTTCAGAATAACTCACTACTTGAAATCCCTCACCACTTACATGACTAGAGCTCTAATTTTCTCTAAGTTTTGAGATTATAAAGAAAATGGGGGGTAACTTTCTATTTAAAATCATTTTGGTGAACCTATGCCCATGAAACAAAACATTCCCCAAGACATGCTAGTCCATTTACCCAAGCCTCTGTCGTGAAACTCACCTTGCACATTGCTCTAAAACTTTCACGCCATTCCTTCCTTTTCCATATTTTTATGTTCTGATTTTGAAACATACATGGCATGAAAATTTCAAAGTATCCTTGAAACATGCATGAAAATCCCTTTGCCAAAATCACTTTTCTCTATTCTCTAATTTTCAGACCCAAAAATTTAGAAAACACTAGAAAACAACGCAACCTTTTATATATTCTTTTTGTATCAACTCCAGATCATCCATTCCTTTATCATGGTTCTTTTTCAACATAGATTTTCAAAAATATGTCTAGAAATTGAAAAATGACCATGGAATTTCTATTTTTCCACAAACATAATCAACTAAAAAATATTTGAATATTACCTTGAGGGTTGTTTCCCAATAGGATTTTATGATTAAACCATAAGTGAATGATGTATTTAGAAGGATATTAAATTTTATTTCAAAAATAGTACATATAGAAAAATATACACAACTTGATGATCACCTTACTTATTTCTTCTTCCCTGAAATTCTTAGGCACATTACATGAAATATTTCTAATGTAATATCGATGATAATCATTTGATTTTCTCCATGAAACCCCATTACTACTAATGGCCTTTATAATATCTCGATGATGATCAGATATAAGACACAATCCTTGGGTTTGTGTGACATGAATGCATATACATGCCAAAAAACAAACTCCATGATTCAAAATTCTCCTTTTCAATAATAGAGAATTCAATTGGTAGAGGAGCACAATTTCTATCCTATGTGGCAGCAATAAGTATATCACCTGTATACTTTCCATAAAGGAATGTTCCATCGACCTAAATGAATTGTTTATAACCAGGAAAAGTAGTGATACAAGGCCTAAATTCCTAAAACATCCAATTGAACATAACCTATAATTGATCAACTTGGTGATTTGGGGAGACAAAATCAATATTTTTCAAATGATAAACAATATAATCTTTGATAGATAACAATTCCATAAGTTGTTGCAACATTCCATATGATTTATCCTAATAACCATACACTTTTAAAATTTCCTTTTGTTTTTCATTCCATGCTTTTCTATACGATATATTATAGTTAAAAAAATGTTGTATTCTATCCTAAATTAGGGATAAATGAATATCTACACAAATTCATATCATCTCTAAAGTAATAGTTGATATAAAATCTACATCATGTGAACATTGATCATATGACAAGCTTGGATGTACACAAGTTTGTGAGCCTTCTAATTTTTGTTATCTTCAAACATGAAAAAAATTTGTCTTATATTTTCCTCAATGAGAATTTAAATTTTGGCCCATGTTTTCCCCATAGAATGAGATATTTTTCGTTCTTCGAATCATCATCCAGAAATGAGAAAAGACACACAGTGTGGTATGGTTTTATCACATTTTTCAGGGAAACATTACATTCAAACTTCTTTCTGACATAGATGATATTATCAATTGATGTATATTTATTCACTATAATGTCAAGGAATTCAGTAACTAGTGTAATGTTATTCTAATTAAAATGTTGTGGATACAACATTCCTTTAACTTAGGAAGTCAATAGTGTAGGATGATTATCACTAACTGTTGGATTCCTATCTATCAGAGGACCCTCAGAAGTCTCGTTCCCCACATTATCCTCACCCACACCATCTATTGATGTCCCACCAGATAATTCATCCACACATAAACAATCATTAAGTATATCAGGAGTACACATAGGGATGTCCCCTACATTTCCTTCCAAATTTTGACAATCTTCTTCATTATTTGTTTCTATCACAGGATTTATATGAGTAGGCAATGAATGAGAGTGTTGTGAAGGACCAAATTATACAATGCTCACAAAACATGGTTCTGTAGTAGTAGGTTTCACCACATTAATATCATAAATAACCACATATAATTCCATTAGACCCTTACTACACTGTTTTCTGAATAACAATCATGCATCTATTCAATCCTTATCATCGAATAGAGGATACTCAGTGTACAATAAATGTTCCAGATATTAAAGTTGTCAATATATTATTGAAGTAATTGATTGATCAGCCTTTAGTTTTAGATGACTATGAATATTCTTGAAAACTTTATCCAATGCCACACAATCAGAAAAATTCCCTACTGTATAGGTGGAAAACTATAGCTAAAACCCTTCTTAATATAAATTACCTCACTATTTCAATATATTTTTGCATACATGATTACCTTGAAAAAATAATAAATAAAATATTATATACTAGATCATGAAATTTTTATTTTTTTTTGAATTGGTTATGATTGAATAATTGACATGATATTGAGTCATTTTCTATGAATTGATTTATCATTTTTTGAAAAACAAACCAAAACCTAAGGGGGATCCTTGCACGTCCATTATCTCAAATTTTAGCTATCATCAGGTTCTTCTCAAGAATGGTGTAAAAATATAGCTTCAAACAGAAATATTTATTATCCAACACCCTTTTAATACAATGATACACAGATGCCAGTGAGGGGGTCTAGGTTTTTTAGATACAGAACCTTTTTTAAGCATAAACACAAGTCCTTACGTACTTCGAGAGAGGGATGAAACACATGTCATCAATGAGGAAAATAAAACAAAATTGCTTCAAATTATCTTATTGAAAAAAATAGGACATGTAATTTCAATAATACATTGGTTGGTCATCTCAAGATCATCCAATTATTAGAAATTAAATAATTAGATATAAACAAATACAAAATAAAATTTCAGTCATACATTAGATGGTCATATAAAGATCAATTTACATTCTTGATTGCTAACATTTTTGTTTGAGATATTTATTATGTTCTAAATATTGTCACATTACTTTCTATATTTAATAAATAATATATATATACATATATTCAGTCTTTCAAGGAGATTTGTCACTGTTACATGTGAAAAAATATAAATAAAACCATAATCGATTTAAATAACCTCATTGTTGAAGTATATTTATAGTGATATTATTACCAAATCAAATTTAATAAAACATTATATATTTTTATACCATATCATCAAATGTTTTAGAAATTTTAATTACTTATGACTAAATAAATGTGACTTGATCTTGAGACTTATTCTTTGGATTAGTTTATCATTTTTTGATAAACTAACCAAAACCATTGGGTGAACTCTTAGAGTATCTATTGTCACATATTTCAGGAACCACCAGTCTCCTTTCAAACATCAATGCCTCTTGTTGAATGCATCTTTTCGAGCAACTCTTTTCAAATGACTATATTAAAAAGTAACTCACATGTAAGTGAGCAGATCTAGGGGTATGAAATACATAATTGTTTTGGGTAGACATGCAGGTCCATACATACTTAGAGAGGGATGACTCTCTGGTCATCAACATGGAAAAGAAAATTCAATTATTAAAAATTATATAACTGTGTACCCAAAAAAATATGAAATTTCAATTTCATTGGTCGGTCATCTCAAGATCAGTCATCACACAATACCCTTAACATGTTTTTTTGGTAAACGTATTATGTTCTACATATTATATAACTTCACCTATAACTCTATGTAATATATACTAAATATCTAAACCTTCTTTACAAAATTTTATCTTTCTAATGTGTGTATGTATATAAATATATATATTTAATGATAAAATTTATAAAATTTAATTAAAATTAATATAATTTACACTTACATAAAAACCATTAAAATACTGTAAAATTATGTTATTTTCAATTTTATAAAATTGCATATGTATATATAATATTTTTTTCATTATTCTACATTCCAAAATATATGTAATTATATTTTATTCTTTATTACATCAAAGAATAATTTTTTTATACATAATATAATAAAAATTATTTTTATAGTAAATAAAAGTAATTTAATATACGCTTACATAAATACCATTAAAATACAATAAAATTATGTTATTTTTAATTTTATAAAATGTCATATGTATATATAATTTTTTTAATATTTCTACTTTCCAAAATTTACGTAATTATATTTCATACATTATTAAATTAAATAACAATTATTTATATTTAATATAATTTAAAATTATTATTTATAGTAAACTTTTTTATACCCTTAAAAAAATATTATATATCTTTTGGAATAAATTTATATATGATACTTAATATAAATAATATATTTTTAATAATATATTTTTTAAAAATTATATATCTAATTAACAACATGTACTATGATTTAAATATATGTTTCTATAAATATAACATATTATATATACATATAAATATTTTAAAATCTAATTACTCACCATTTAAATTAAAAATCTATAAATATATATTAACAAAATATTATTTTCCTAAATATAAATTACATTTTATACAAAACATTTGAATTATATAAACACCATTTTTAAATTTCCATAACATTCTATATAAATTATATCATGCAACAAACAATTACTCATTTAGAAATTAAGACATGAAAAAGACACCAATTTATACATCCATACATTCATTCATCTATACATAAATAAATAAATCATATAAAGAAAATAAATATAAACAATCCAAAAAATAAAAAATAAAATAGAAATTTTACCTTCTAAAAAGCCACAAATATATGTTGGGAAAAAATTGATGTAGGGATTCATAGAAAAATCTAGAGGAGAAGAATGAAATTTGGAGGGGGGCACTCTTTATAGAAATTGGACAGCTAGGAGATGTGAACCCCATTCATGTCTCATTTGTGAAATCTGTAAAGGAAGCATGAATAGAGTTCGTACTTCCTTGGTAGTAGAGGGAGAAGTGTGAACTCCATTCACGCTTCTCTCTCGGAATAGAGAAGCATGAATGAGGTTCATGCTTCTCCGGACTCTTTTTTGAAAAACCCAATGACCCTATCCCTTTTAGGATATTTTTTTAAAAAAGGGATAGTGCTGGAGATAGTTAAAAAAGGGTCTCAAGAAGCATCAACCTTGTGGATGCTTCTTCCCTCTCCACGAAGTGTGAACAAGGTTCACGCTTCCTATGTATAATTTCTGAAGTAAGAGTGAACAACGTTCACTCTTCCTCAAGATTTTTAAATAGTAAATATTACAATATATATATATAATAAAATTATTAAATAAATATCAATAAATATTGATTAAATATTAATAAAAACTAATTAAATATAAATAAATATTAATTAAAAATTCATCAATATTAATAAAATAATAATAAATCTTAATTAAATATTTATAAATATTATAATATATTAACAAAAAATAAATAAATATTCATAAATACTTATAAATATTTATAAATATAGAATAAATATTAAATAAATATTCCAAAATATGAAACACATATTAAAAAATATAAATAAGTAGTAATAAAAAATAATAAATATTTACTAAATCATCAAAAATATTTATTAAATATTAATAAATCTTCATAAATATTCATAAATACTAAAAATATTAATAATTATTAATTAATACCATTATTTATTAACAAATTATAATAAATTTTAAATAAATGATAAATTAATATTCATAAATATTAATTAAATTTTAATAAATACTAATAATATTAAAAAATATTAATCAAATGTTCATAAAAAGTTATAAAATTTAATTAAATTTCCATAAATACTAATAAATATTATTTAAATATCAATAAAATCGAATAAATATTGATAAATATAAATAAATATAAATAAATATTAACTAAATATTATTATATATGAATAAAATACCAATAAATATTATTAAACAGTAATGAGGTAATTTTAAATATTTATAATTATTTATGAATATTAATTAAAAATTATAAAATATTAAAAAATGTAACATAAGTATTAAAAAACAATAAATAAATATTTATAAATATTAATAAATATATATTAAATATTCATAAATATTAATAAATAATAATTAAATATTAATGAATTTTAATTTTTTTAAGATAAGGGGAAATCCACTTTATTAAAAAAAAGATAACAAAGAGAGCATAGGTTGTGGTCAGACAAGGCATGACTACCCTCATTAGTGAATAGTCAAAGACCTAATTTCTTTATAATCTTAATACCTATCCTACGTTCCTCCTTGCGTAAAGCATTCCAGTGAACTCGTCCATGTCCACAACCACCACCATGACTTCTGAGATAAAGAACTCTCCTCCAAGATATCTATTGTTACAACCTCCACCTCATTTGAGTAGCCCTATTCCTGTCAAGAATCAAAACGAGGTGTACCTGAGCCCTCTGTTCTTGCTGAATCAGCCTGCCTAGTCTTAGTGGGAGGTATGGATTTTCAATAAGGTAGCATCTAAAAACCATATTCATTCATTAAAACTTTAGATGAAGTATTCTTCTTGTTTTGGGGATTAGTTTTCATGATTCCAATATGGGAAGAAGAAATTACTAGTCATTGTGTTGAAAAACTAAAGGGTCTGAGCCATGTGCCTCAACAGAAGTTGATACATCCAAGCTAAGGGAGGGTGATCTCCTTGTACCACACCCCTCTACCTTCTTAGAATCCAAAACACCAAGCTATCAAATATTAGAATTAAGAATTTTTTTTGCCTTCTTATTTTTAAATTTCACCAGCAAATCAACATTCAAATTTTGTTTACCTTTAAGATCTCTTGACACAATAATCTTCTCATGAATAAACTATTTATCATCCACCTCCTAGATAACAACTTCATTGAGATCATGCTCATCCTTGAGGTTTATCTCAGTACCATCCTTCACTTCTTGATGGTTAATGTCATCCCTCAGATGAGGGGATATGTTTAACTCCTTAGAAAGGTCATCCTTCTTAATAGAGACCACAACATTATCAGGTTCATCATAATGTGTTGATTCTTCCCCAGCATGAGCATCGACCCAAAATTTCTCCTTAGAGACCAAGAGCTGTGCCTCATTAGAAGCAGCTAGCTAATGATTAACCACATTCTAACCCTTTAAATCCACCTCATTATCATGACCATAAACTTCCAACACCGCAGCATCATGAGTTTTAGAGAGGGAGACTCCCACAATATAAGTGATCTTTTGGTTTCATAAGTAGTAGTAACCAGATTTTCATGGACAACCTCTATACTCCGAGTTACTTCCTTTTCAGTAGTTGAATTGGGACCAGTAGATTTCAAGAACTTTTGTTTTTTAAAACACTGACTATAATCATGCCCCGTAGCAAAGTAGAAGGAACATATTAATAGCCTTTTGTGGCTTGAATTATCACGATCGATAACTTTACAATTCATTAAAAAATGAGGGATTTTCTTATACTCAAGTCTCAATTACAATTCATCATCATCCATTGAAAACATCACATTGTCAGTAAGGGTGGAAGTCAAATCAAATTTAATTACGAGACAAGCGAAATATTCGAATCTCGACACCACTGTTGCCTTATCCATTTTTATCTAAATGACAATGGATAAGGGAATATCATATAATATTAATTAAAAATTAATGAATATTTAAAAACAATAAATAAATAATAATCAATATTAATAAATATTAATAAATATTAATAAATATTAATAAATAATAATCAATATTAATAAATATTAATAAATATTAAAAAATATTAAAAAATATTAAAAAATATTTAAAAATATTAAAAAAAATTATTAAATATTACTAAATAGTCATAAATATTCAAAACAATTAACCAATAATAATTAAATATTAATTAATAGAAATTAATGTTAACAAATATTAATGAAATATTAATAAATAATAGATAAAAATTATATAAAGATTAAATAAATGTGAATAAATATTACGAAATATCAATTAAATATTAATAAATATTAATAAATATCAATAAATGTCAATAAATATTCAAAAAATTAATATATGTTATTTAAATATTCAAAAATATAAATAAAATATTGAAAAATAATAATAAAGAGAAAAGAAATATTTTTCCATATTTTTAAATATTTATAATTATCAATTAAAAATTAATAGACTTTCATAAACAGTAAATAAATATTAATAAATATTGATAAATACTCATAAATATTAATTAATATCAAGTAAATATTAAATAAATAATAATAAATTTTAATTCTATTTTTAATAGGTTGAGGTTCAAGCCCCCTTTTAATTAGAATATAGATATTAATAAATATTAATAAATATTAATTAATATAAATAAATATTTACTTAATATTTATTAGTGTTTATGAATATTTAGTTAAATTTTATTATTATTTTTGAAAATTTGATTAATTTTTATTAATAATAATATTATTTATTAAAAATTCAATTAAAATTTATGAATACTTATGAATAATTATTTAATTTTTTTTAGTATTTATTATGATTTTTATTAAATACTAATTTTTATGAATATGTTTTAATATTTTCAGAATTTATGAATATTTACGAATATTTAATTAATATTTGTGAATATTTTGATAATACCTTTTAATATTTTATTACTAATTATGTATATTTATTAATATTTATTTATATTTATTTATATAAATATTACATTCTTGGAGTTACAATTACATTCACACACACACACACACACACACACACCACACACACACAAGTCAGAAAGGCATTCCATAGCCCCCCAAAGGGGATAGCCCACCCATGATTCCTTATTTAATTTAGTGCATGGCTAATAAGCCTAATGGGAATGAAGCCCATTACATGGCCTGAAAGCCTAGTGCATCATCATGACTGCGTCACCACCTGCCTGCATCTTGCATGTGTCACTACCTACCTACGTCATCATCTGTGTCACCACCTGTATAATACTATAAAAGTATATGCACCAAATAGGGCTTGAACCCAAGATCTCTTGGATACTAAGCAGGAGTCTTTACCACTTTGGTACAAGCTCGTTGGCACATTTATTTAAATTCATTAGTATTTATTAATATTTAATTAATATTTTTGACTTTTAAATTAATATTTAATATATATTTATTTATGAATATTTTTTAAACATTTGTTTATTTTTTTAATAGTTTTAGTTATATAATTAAGATTTTTTGAAATTTTATTAATATTGATGAATTTTTAATTAAGATTTATTTATATTTAATTAGTTTATTTTTAATATTTAATTTTTATTTATATTTATTTTAATATTTAATTATATATATAGCAATATTTATTATTAAAAAAATCTGGAGGAAGAGTCAACATAATTCACTCTTCCTTCAGAAATTTCACACATGAAGCGTGAACCCTATTCACACTTCCTAGTGAGAGAAGAATCATCAACAACGTTAAAACTTATTGAGACCCTTTTTTAAATATCCCCAACCCTATCCCCATTAAAAAAATTTAATATCTAATAATCTTTTGAAAAAAAACTCATCATGAGCGTATTTTCCATTTTTTCATAATTATTGGTCTTGGATTAGGATGCTGGGAGTTTAGTCATGGAAGTATACTATATACAAAGTGGTATATTCTACCCTAAAAAAATTAGTATGTTTTGGTTAATAGATGCACTGGAAGAGTGCATCTTCTGAATGAAGTCTACCCGATCTATGACCATCATCTATTCTACCTGACACAATGTTGGAATTTATTATTGATTGGTTTTTTGTACATCAAAACATGTCAAAATACCCCTCATACATGTATGATATGTTTATAATAAATATAAAAAAACAAAATCTACAACATCATCAATTGTTTTCTCTAAAGGTATATCCATTAGATGTGTACATCTCTAAACATTTAAGATGGATTGGGATGAAGAAGGATAAGAAGAGAACTATGGTCATAATTTCGAGAACTGATCCCTCTTGTGTAGATTGATATATAAGTTATTTAGTTAGGAATGTCATATATTAAATAATATATATATGTATATGTATATATATTTCTTAAATATTATTTTATAATACCAAATCTGTTTTAATTTAGTGAAAACCACTTTATTAATTTATTAAAAAATATTTAATATTAATTAAAAATGTTTAACTAATTAACACATTTTATTTTATCAATGTCATTTCTTTTATAAATTTGACATATATATCTAATAATAAATATATATTTATTAATTAAAAAACTTGAATGAATATGTTGTTACACTAAATATGTAATACAATAATTTCAATGTATACATATATGAAATCAATTCAATTTTATGGACAAACATACTCTAATAATATAAATTATTAATAATATCATTTTATATATTTATTTATGAATATTTAATATTCAATATAATATTTTTATAATTATTACATTTTATTCAGTTTCTATATTTATATTATATATAATATTTATTATTATTTATTATTAATATATATATATATATATTAAATTTATTCATTTTTATTAATTATTATTTCATTAATATTTTTTTAATATTTCAACAATTTATGCATTTTTATTTATAATTTGTTTAATTTTTTTAAATTTTATTCGTTTTAAATATTTAATTATATTTATTTATTAAAATTTAATATTTTTAATACATTTCTAATTTACCAAATTGATATATATTCATCTATATATAAATATATACTATTTATTCATAATGGGGTTGAACTCAGCGCAATGAAATTTTGGAAAATTTGATAAAGATCACTTGGTGATCTAGGGTTCCTCTGATTCGTTATTTGTTCATCCTACATTTCTAATGGTGGTGGAAGTGGAAATGGATTCTCTTCCATTCTTTGTTTTTGCGGTTTAAAAAAAGAAGCCATATGTAAAGAATCTGCATGAGCGTTCCGGGGTAGCGATTGATGTGGTTTGCTTAGATTTTGATAAGAAAAGTTTGTCTCATTCCTTTGCATGGATGGTGGGTGGCACCTTGTAGGGTCCTAAAAACTTCATAAAGGAAAGAAAATACTCCCACAATCACTTTGCAGAATGAAGAAATCATTCTTACAGGTGAAGCAAGGCATGTGGATGGAAATTAAATTGCAAATTTGGGATGAAAATTGATGAAATAAAAATTTTCAAAGGTTTTAAGTGACACACATACCATCATCGGGAATGGTTTGCGGAACACATAAATCATGAACCATTGGTATGAGAAAGGACCAGCGAGGCATTGGCCCGTGAGACGATGGCCAATGAACCCAGGAAGCCGCCAACCACATCGTTAGCGAAATAAAGACACTGAAGGCCATCCGCATACCATTCCAAAAACTCGATAGTTAATAGAAGAAGCAAATCGGTTGGGTTCCATGAACCATTACTCTTGAACCACAACCTCTGCAAACCCCAGTTGACCGAGTCTTCCACAAGTTGAGATATGTCTTCATGGGATTCTGAAAATGGTTCCACATGCCCACATATATGATTCCTAATGAACTATAAAAAGAGAATAGAAGGAATTGAGGATGAGGATGAAGAAATCATGTAGGAGACCCTAGAGATTGGAATAAATAATTCAGAGAAGATTTCAGCTTCAGTTTTGAATCATCGACGCTGTTCAAACCATGAACCATGTTTCTGCAGGTATAACTAGTCGCGAACCATAAAAAGAATGAACATAATAATAACGGGTAAACCATAAACCTAATTGGTGTCATCACGAACTAAAAATTCCTTGTAGATGAACTCCCCACGAATGACAGGTTCCAGGACCCTCCTTCAATACGACACTCTGCATAGTGCATCTCTATACCAATCAAACCTTGCACCGCGTACTACATCAGTATGTAGATGGAACCTGAAGTGGCGTGGCAGACTACATCTAGGATCACATACCACTTTGGTATGTTGTGGTCCATGCCCAAGCCCACGTACTGCTTCGGTACATAGATGACCCCTCTACCTGCATGCCACTATGGTATGCAGAGCTCCCCTATCCCATATGAGAAAACAGTATCCGTAAGGGAGCGTTTTAAGGTGTCCTTCCCTCCAGGTCCAATCTCACCCCTCCATTACCATCCAGTACTCCATAGCTCTTATGCAAACCAGTCCCCCAACATGAGGCCAAATCCTCCTACAAAGCCACCAGAACCGAATGATCGGATCACCAGGCACATCAATGTGCCCCTTTGAATCTACATACCCATGGTAAGAGGATTCACAAAGGCTCTCCCCATAGCGGTTCAGAATCCTGGGATGTATATAAGTCTACATTACCATGGTAACCTAGAGTCCATCCTTGGGACACTGACGTAAACCTACCCATTATAGTGACTAAGGTTGATCACATTCTTTTCTATTCAATGAGGAACAATGATTAATCAAAGGAATCATGTTTTCTCCTCTTTTTGATGAGAGGCGACATTCCTCCCCTTTCCCAGAGTGCATTCTTTGGAACTCCCACTGAGTTAAGTCCCTAATATTCCTAGTGCTAAGCCGCCTAACCTCCAATGTCATCCCACATTGAAAGGTTTTCCGATTCGTTCCCTCTCCCACTGTCACCTCAGCTTCTTCTATCGTAGGTTCACCCTCTCCCATCAAGAGGACAGAAGGTGTGTGGTTGATTGAATATCTCACATCCTCTTGATTCTCACATTGAGTATGACTCATGTGGTCTTAGATACCTGTGATGATTATAACATCCACACAATCAAACTATCTTGAACTATGAGAACTCTGATTCCCGGTCAAACCAAGATACGTAGGATGACCGCTTGAAGGCCCGAGATCAAAAGGGGTGACCTTACAAAAGGGTTCACCCAATCATTTCCCCTCAAATGGGAAGCTTCCACGCATAAGCCCCAATCAATAATGAATAAAAAGAAATACGATTCCTGTTCAAACTAGGCTATATAGGATGCCTGCTTGAAGGCCCGAGCTCAAAAGGGGTTCCCTTCCAAACGAGTTAGCCCCAATTATGCCCCCAACAAATGGGTCTCCTCCCAGGCCCAAGCCCCAATATAACCGAACTACATGGGATCTGATTTCTCTCCCAAGGATATGAATTAATCCCATATTATGAACCCAATCACAACATCAAATCACCTTTCGTCCCTCCTAGATGACGATAAACTCCAAAGCACCTTATTGAATGGTTTGATCCAACATTCCCTCTATACCATCAAATTCATGTATATCCATATTGATCTTGCAAACTAGGGGTAGACCATGGATACACTCTTCAGGAATGAAACAAGGATTCATGAACATATGAACTCAACTTAAATCTATAAGAGAGTCTTGTAATAGGAAATAATTCTCCCCAAAAGGGTTCGATGAGACCAACCTCCCATCCCCTCGACCAATGGAGTCCTTAAGTGTCATTGGCCAATTCATCATCCAATGAGTGCCTGCCTTTGGAAAAAAGGCCAATGAATCATGGATAACAAGGCCTTTGGGTGTTTCTAGATCTGTGAATAAACCCATTGGAGACCATCCGAGGAAGTCATATCCTAAGAGGATCAATTTCACAAATACTTAACCCCATGCAATCGCCTGCTGGGACCATTTGACTGTGGAACCACTTTAATAATGTAGAAGGGACAAGATGCCCTATCCCTATGGGGTCAATACAATTCCCCCTAAAGGATAACGACGCATATTGGACCAAAATAAAGATGGAAATGGGGAAGTCTCTATAATAATAGATGAATTCTTGTCACCCGTCATACCATTCATTTCATTTTTCCCAAACCAATAAAGGCGCCGCCTTAGAGGTGAAACAAAAAAAGTGAACCCGATGTGAATCCTTATCCAAGGTGGAGGTTCTACCCAACTTAAGCCCCTTCAGCTCACAAAAAAAGCAAGGGGGCTAGTATGAATCATCAAATATGCATATGTTCAAGAGATTCTACTTTGACA
Organism: Viscum album; assembly: GCA_963277665.1. NCBI lineage: Eukaryota > Viridiplantae > Streptophyta > Magnoliopsida > Santalales > Viscaceae > Viscum > Viscum album. The sequence goes on from CAUJRU010000187.1 coordinate 494,529, forward strand.
AGGTTTTTTAGTTTGTATATGTAATATATATATATATATATATATATTTGGTTTATGAAGAGAAACCTTAGATCCAAATGGAATCCCAACAACCAATTCAGACACACACCTCAGTGATTCCGTAAGTGTTTGGGGCCAGAATAAAGAGCAGACCCCCTATCATACCCAGCGTCTTCAACGCTGGGTATCCAACATGCTGATTAAAGAGTACAAAAAAAATGACACTCTCCCCACAATGGAGGCCGTAAGATAAGCATTCCAGTATAAAAAATTTCTCCAACCTCCTCCTCATCCGTGGTCAAAACCTTAACACAAGATGACCCTGGTGGTCATCTCAAACCATTTTGAGAGCCTGTCCCTGGAGCGTGACAACATATACCTCCCTTATCTTAGGTAGGAATATGAAGTCGATGATAGGGAATTCATCTCAGCTGGACATGGGTCCCAATTACGGTCCCCTACCAAAGAGCATCACCTCCAACACTAGAAGACCAAGTATCATCATTGTGAAGAGGATCTTATAATGAGGGCACCTGCTTAAGTCCCAGAGACATGGGCCCCTTGGGATGCTTGCTAAGGGTGAAAAACATATAATTACGAATAATCTATCACCCAGATTCCTGAGGAGGAAATCCATTGTACAAACATGGAGGTATTCAATGGGAAGACATAAAACTATACCCCCTACACTCAAGACCACCATAGAAATAGGGTGGCACAATACGAGCACATGCACATTCCTACCAGTGTTCTCCGGTCCCACAGTGTAGACAAAGGCAAATTACAGGCAGATATTGATATCTGCTGATGTACTTGAATCCTATTACCCAAATTGGATGGAAATCAGATACAAGTAGGAATAAATAACTACTGATGCGTATCAATCCCGCCATCCAAATTTGGTGGAAAACAAATATGAGAAGAATCAAATTCATGTAGATGTATATCAATCCCATGAGACATATATAGTGGTAAGTGAAAAGATGAAATTTCCCGCTCATGAATATGAATCCCACTAGTCAAATATGGAGGAAACCGTAGAATACAACTGGAATCAAACTCGTTCCCCTATCCCGGTAAAGGATAAATTCCAATATCAACTGGAAACCTATAGAGGACCGGAGTAGGAAACAACTCCTGCTCTGACATCATAATGGGCCTTCATACCCATTACAGCCAAAGATGTATCACAACATATCCTGGAAATGATGGAAGAGCAGATGTTGATTCTAGACCATAACCTCCAAACATGCCAAGATATCATTACATCAGCGACAAAGGTGAGGAACCTGGCCCATGACCTGGTTTTATCGAGCGAAATGACATTCCCACAAAATGGGTTAGTTCCTATGGAGCAGTTATGCATCTCTATTCTAGTCCTGGAGGTTCGATGAAAATATCTCGCAATACACTGACTACCAGATCTAGAACAAATACCCATTCCAAATGGGGGATGCTGGTCCAACGTGGTGGTCGCTCCAGGGCAAGTATATATCCCTACCAAATCTCAATATGTTCGTCAGCATATCCCAGTGGAATTACAGAAACCAAAAAGACAAGGACGAATATATGAAGGTTGTTACTAATAGAAGACGACCCCAATTACCTACAAGAGAGTTCCCAAAAATGAAATGTGCTAAAGGCAACTAGAAAATGAAGAGCTCATACATGATCCCGCTGTGATGGAAGCTAGAGTTCTTGACACCCTCAAACATATATCAATAAAGGCTCAAGACCCTATCATTACATTACCAAATTATTGAAGTTGTAGTAGAAGTTAATAAGTCCCTCCCTACAATGTTTCTACCATCAGCTCTGAAGGTCCTCCCCAGAGCAGCCATGGGGGCTTACTCTGTGGGCCAGGATTGATCGATCACAAGAGCCTATCTCTGGATGCGTGTTAGGTATCCCTCCCCTTGACCTAAAGATTATACATTAAGAAGGTCCTCAACTTGCTGTCATTTTCCCTGATGGCCCTCCCCAGGGTATACACTACATATATTCCTCTCCTTGAAATTGGACGTTGATTCATGATGGTAGTCCTCGCCATGATGAAAGTCATTGCGAAGGCCCTCCCCGCAATGGCAGTTGCTGTGAAGGCCCTCCCCATAGTAACATCAAGCACTAAGAAGGTCCTACATTAATTGTATTACATCCTAAATTAGCTCCCCAGGATATACTATAACACCCCAAGATTTCATAGTACATTATTTCTTCAAAGTAATTCAATAACTTTCACTACACGCAACACTGAGTTCAAGCGCACCATGACTTACCAAACTAGCCGTTAAAAAGCAGTTATGAATAGTACTAACTGAATATTGAACAATATATAATAATTATAATTTTATAATCTATATTATGAGTTTCTTAGACATAATCTAAGAACAAATTCAATTTTTTCAGATAAAAGAAATATTTTTCAAAAAATGAAATTTTACCTCCTTTTAATGAAAAACCCTTCTTAAATCCTGTATTTGAAACTTTTATATATTCAATTTGACAAAATAAACTTCTTATTTAGAATCGGGACACAAGAATTTAGTTTCAATAAATATTTGGTGTTTTTCTGATAACTTCAATATTTGGGTGAATAGTGAAAAATAAAAAATTTTAATTAAGAACATCTTTTTCAATCAAAATAATTTATAGTGATAAATTATACTATTGAGTGGTTTTTAAGTATAATTAGATTATATTTTTACCATTTTATCCAATTTTGATCATTGGACGTAATTTCACATTTAAACTGGACATAAGCAAGTGTCAATCTTTTGATAGATATTATTTCTTAAAAATTCACCTTTTGGTTTTGACAACAGGAATTATTTTTAAATTAGTTAATGAAACTTCTATGATTTTAAATTGGTAAATTATAATTCATTTTTGAATTTGGAATATCAAAATTATCTTAGGGTAAATTTTTGGTATTTTTCTGAAAAATTTCAATTTTTGAGGAATAGTGAAAAACACTAAGTTATTGTTTAAAATCAGATTTTTTAAATAATTATTTATTGTATTTAAAATATATACATAATACCTATATAATTTCAGTTTAATTCATTGGAGTCATTTTATAATAATTTTAGATATATAAAAATTTTATCGAACTTTTTACCGTCTTTTACCCACCTCCTAGGAGCATTTGCAAATTTACATAAAACTTAATTTTGCCAATTCTATGAGTTGAATTTAAAAAATAAGAGAGAAAAGGTTGATAAATATTCATTAGAAAGATAAAAATATTTCCTACATAATGGTACTTTATTTATATTTTTTATACATTCAATAATTTAATTTATTTATGACACAATGATGATGCAATAATTACCTAATTAATGAAATATTAAAATAATTGATATTATAAATATCCAAATAAATGTAATTTGAGACTTTTTATGTATTAAATAATTTTTTAGGTTAATATTACATATTAGGGTTGGTTAGATGAATTTTTTTCGAAGTAATAATGTTGTTATGAATTTAGCAAAAACAAAATACCAAATAGTGTCAAAATTGTCATAAAAGAGATTTTAAAACAAATATTATATTATTAATTGATATCCTATTCCAAAAAATATAGGGTTCATCCAAAAGACTTATATAAGGATAGGTTTATCATTAATGAACCACTTGGGGTTCTCTTACAATTATATAGTAAGTTTATTAACCATATAATATAAAAATACAAAGAGACAGAGTAAATGTCAAACTATTTAACTAAGAGTTAAATCTAAAAATAAGGTTAATATAGTGACCCAAACCTATCTAAAACCTATTTTTTGAGTTGTTTTAAACACATTCGCACCTTATCCTTTAAATAGTACATTTTGGATCCATTAGAAACAGAAAATGATTTTATTATAAAATAATATTTATAGCTTTTGCTAAGGTTCCCCTCACCCCTCTTATAAAAGGGCACTCCCCCTTCTCTCTAATTCACATCTTCAAAGCCATTTGGATCGGAAAACCACTTCCCAAATACCATCTCAAATTTCCTCCCTTAATCTTATAGGCCATACTTTAGTCATAAGTATAACCTAAGGAGCCCTTTTGATCAAATCAAAAGGAATAACTCGAAGAAGAGGTAAATATTTCATCACCTCTTTCAAGTTCCTTTCTTCTTCCACTTCCTCTTTCTTTGTTGTTTCCATTATAAAATAATAACTCCAGTATCTTGTATATACTGTGATATTATTATAAATATGGTATAACCAAATTCATTATTCTATCAATCCTTTTAATGACATGTCACCATACGTGTGTACGTACGACTTACCGTCTCCACGTCATGGTGTAATTGTTATTCAATACATTATTATTTTGATGGGTATAATAATGATGTTTAATTTATTTAAATAATAAATACAACATGATAATGATTATTTATATATGATATAGCATCCAATTATATATTATTTTAATATCAAAAGAATGATATTGTCGCTCGTGCGTACGTACAGATTACCGTCTCCACGAACGCGATGAGATTCATTCCCCGTCATATCCATTCAAGAATAACATTAATTATATGACTAAAAATAATTTTTAAAGACTTGATATCATACTAGATATGAATAAGATACATCCCATCCATAACAAATATGACTCACATAACAAATAATATAATGGAAAACGAATCCGTTAACACCCAAAGCAACGATAATACTAAGATATTATTAACAAAGCAATGTTAAAAGACCATATATGATATCATATTAATGTATATGATTCTTGTATAATTTAATAACAATTATTTCATCATTATATAGGAGGTTAACCTACCCTCAACCAAGGAAAAGTAGAAGGTAAGGGTTAATTTCACAATCTCTTTATTATCCGAGGTTGTTTTTACGTAAGTATCTACTGGGACCTCTTTATCATCCACATCTATGTTTCTTAAAAATGTATTTCAAAAAATTCTTACTATTTTATAGACTATGGGTTAAAGTCATTTATACCCTTGTTTTACTTTTTATAAGATTTTTATAAAGGAATCTTTCCGTCGTTTTCCAAATAAGGTACTTTTTGACCTTTATGACAAATTTAAGGTAAGAATGTTTTTTCAAATATATGAAGGGTGAAACAATTTTATGCCATTATAACATCATAAAAGCTTCACTTAAAAGAGTATAATAATATTTTCAAAATAAATGTTTTCTTTTATAATTATATTACTTTTAAATGATTTGAAAATATAAAGACATATTTCCCAAAAAATGTTTTGATTTCATCTATGTCAACATCCTTCGATGGATTGTAAGCTTATTTGAAGTTGATTTATTATGATACAAAACTTTCATATTGTATTTAAGGTTTTGTGATATGTTTGACTGTGGATATTCTATTTCTATACCATTAACGGTTTATGGATAAATTATTGACATTTCGTATGCTAGTTTTAATATGAATGTTTATGTTATGTTTAATCCTTTTCATATGAGGAATGAATTAGACTTAGTAAGTGATAGGTGGAGCCTGCTATAGCTCCTCAATGCATTGATAGGTCTCATGAGACAAACTAGTGTCTTGTCACAAGTCTTTGAAAAAATCTTATTTGTAGTCTTGGCACAATGCCTTGACTATATGATTATGACAGTCTGGCATTATGCATTCCATCACTATGAAAGTGGCTATTGATATTGCATTTGATTATTCAACTAGTAGAATATCCATGTGAGTAATTAAATGGAATTATTTTGATTTATATTTTCTATATTATGATGATGTTTATGTTGAAAATTCTTCTGTTTTAGTTTTATACATTTCCTTAATTGTTTATGCTTATTTATGAAAGCATCCGCTATATTGTTATCCTTACTGAGAATCTGAGCTCACCCATTTCTATGTTTTATTTTTCCCAGGATGCAAATAAGTATATTATTACTGACCTATAGGGATAGTCTATGGGATCTTAGTGTTGTCTATGGAAACAATGTTGTTGTAGTTTTCCATTTTATGATGTAATGTAAACCTTATGAATCTATATAGTACTTCCAAGGCTACTAAAATAATCGGTCTTTTGAGACTTGATATTTTATTATCATGCCAATGAGATGTAATAATGCACCGATTCTAGGCTTTTGGGGTCGGGGTGTTATATATACACTGCATAATTTTTCACTATAGCTAGATATCAAGCTTTGATAGTAGTCCTCGACATCATAGAAGTCATTAAGAAGGTTCTCCCCTCAATGGAATCAAGTAGCAAGAAGGTACTCCCCTTGATATAGCCTACCCAAAAGGTCCTCTCCAGGGTATACACCATAGGGACAATCCCCACGGTTTGGAATCAAGTTTCAATGGTATCCCTCACCATTGTAGCACTAATTGTGAAGGTCCTACCTGCAATCAAAATTCACACTGGTAAGAAGGCCCTCCCCTTGCCGGAACAAATGTGATAAAGCCCTCATATGACAAGGCACTCAGAAATATGGATTCATACATATTAGACACTCTATCTATGACAAGTGATATCCTTTCTTAACCAAAGGATGGTCTAGGGCCACACTCATCTTCTGAGCCACCCCCACACCATTCACATATCAATGAGCCTCCTACCATCCCGACTACTTGGAAGGAAATTATTAAGAAGAAGTCAAGCTAGGAATATCAAGTAGAGGATTCCATAGAAGAAAAATAGAAGGATATATTTATCCTAAGAATACAAATAGCTACGGATAATATACCGGTGATGTATTTGCCCATGACAACTTCTCACTTCCACATACCGAGGGAGCTGTATGAGGAATGTATACATAACATTTTCCTAAATATCTAGATGACTCTTCACCAGCTAAAAGAAAAGTTCTTTCCCTATGATGGGTATGTAGACCATTTCAACATATTAGGAAATCATCACTATCTAATCGACCTGGAAGCCCTCCAGTCTGTATAGAATACAAGATAAAAAAGGAGAAATTATAACATTAAACTAGCTTGCTTCCACGTACTGCACAATTTGAATTGCCTCACCGACGACGCCCCATCTGGTGTTCATATTCTGGGATGGGGAGAACATGAAGATGTACACTTCACCTTGCATCCTGTCTAGTATACCTCATTGGAAATGAAATTTTTCAATTTAATTACCCAAAATCATTAATCAAATGAAATCCCTTCTCAGGAAATATGGAATACTCAAAAAAATCAGCCCAAAGTAATTCTAAAAAGCATCAGGTCCGATGAGATCATTCCATCGGAAAACCTCTGATATAAGCAACCAAGAACATCTATTAGGATTCCCACATAAGGGAATACAACCATAAAGTAGTGATCATGTCTTAAAAATCTAGTAAATCATATACAGATCCAACAACATACTTGGATCACACCCTCATGGGAGAGCATGAAATCAAAAAGGTGGAAATAGTGGTGGATAGTGCTGCAATATGAGAATAGCCCCAACCCATAGGGATAAGGGAATTTTTAACTCAAAATAAACCCACAGGACTAAAAAATCTAGGCCATAGTGCATCAATAAAAGAACAAGAGCAACCCCATCCCATAGGGATGGGGTCATTTTTACCTGAAGTTTCCGAACAATAGTGTATGTCTTCTCCTGTATGGGAAGAACAATGAGAAAGGAGGTCAACTGTTCAACCTTGTCTTGTGGTTCATAACCTATAAGATAAATGAACCTTTTAAGTTTAGATCAGGGATCTCTTTGGGTCACTTTTTCCAAGAAACCCAAAGAATATAACAAAATGTAAAGATAAAGTCTAAAAAAGGATGCAAGAAGTTTTCCTACCATTCAGCACTGGGTACACCACCCCCAATGTGGTATGCATTAGTAAAAGTGGTAAAAGTTAACCCCATGGATCTCACAGGAAATGATACAAAGATAGAGGACACAAGAGAAGATGGTTCCCTCATAGAGGCACCCCACACAGATCATGATGGTGTGCATACCTGGAACCAAAGAGCTATCCTAAATTTGGGTTCCCCCATAGTTAATATATCATTACCTCCAACACGAATACCCAACAAGGAGAAGAATAAATCCAAGGTCGTCTATGACCCACCTCATTATTCCCTTGATAATGCTTCCCTCACTCTCAAGGAATGATTCTCTAAACAGAAGGATGAAATGAAAGAGCTTAGGCAAATCAATGTCGAGCTGCGTCGAGGGAACTATCTTTCTAGATGCGTTCCTCAAGAAGAATGTTAACAGGTGCTCCTAGAAGAGGTTCCCCTGCCATAGGCACTCATCTTGATAAATGAATTTATGCTCAGATGCCCATCCAATATAGCACTGGGACCACCAACCTACTTAAATCCATGCTCAAAAGGACATCAAGACTTCCCTCTTCTAGGAAAGTAGCCAAAGTATATTTAGGAGAACCCACATAAGATACCACCAGCTGGGTATCCACCCCAAATTCCAGTAGTATCGGCATGTCCAAATTCTCCCCCTACTGCACCCGCTCAATCTCAAGTCTATAAGGATATACATAAAGGGATCTTGAATACTATCAAGCAATAGGCAGCTTGACTAGAATCTATAGAAGGTGGAATGCTCTGATACAACTAGAGTGTAAACCCTAACCTGATTGGGTGAGAAACGTTCTGCCATCTCCAAAATTCAGGAACCCTGTATTCCCAGTGATCAATGGTTTGGGAGACTTAGAACAACACATAATGCACTTTTACTCTTACTGTGATCCCATGATGGGAACCCCAGAGCGGCAAGAAGTGGTGAAACTTAGGTGCTTTGTGTGAACACTATAGGGTTCAACCTTCATATTGTATAATAGCTTTTCTAGATAACTCAATCATAGGCTAGGAGGACCTCCGGAGACAGTTTCTCTTCTAGTTCAGTTTGACATTGCCTCAGAAAATAGTTAGTGATCTCTTGAACTACAATCAAAAAGAGAATGAAAGAGTTTTAGACTTCATTGCCAGATGGAAAGGCCTAACTCACTCTTTGAACCGACCTCTCCCCCTGGATGAAATTATCACTATGTGAATCGATAACTTCTATAATGAATTGCGAACACTTACCATCCCAGTGAAGTACACAAGTGGGTTATGATATTTATCCACCATTTCCGAAAGGATAGAAGGATTATTTTAGTGGACTAGTCTCAAGTCTCAGGTGGCCCCATCTACCCTAAGAAAAATAATAGGACAAGATAAAGTGGCTTCTGTTATGTTTAATCCACCCCCGACACCAGCTCCAGTTGTGAGGCCTCCATAAAACCATGTGGGACCCCCTAGATGCCAATAGCCACCCCGACCTTGGAAAGATGAGCGAAGAGATGCGAAAAGAAATCAGTTCATGGAACTAAGAAATAAATTCTAATCAATCCGAGATGACCAAGTCTATGGATACTTCAAAGCCTCCATGAATAGAAAATTGCTCCAACTACCATAGCTAAAGTGATCCGATGAAGTGGTTCTCAGAGACCATCCAAATTATTGTCCCTATCACCATCTACTAGGGAATACCATCTAAGAGTGTTTTGTCTTCAAGGATCTCTTTCAAAAGATGGTGGATTCTAGACAAGTCAAGTTGGGTCCACCACAAGCATAAGTGGTTTATGTATCCACCTTAGAGCCAAGTGAGGAAGAGGAATGGAAAACAGTCACCAACAAAAAGGATAAAAAATTTGATAGTTCTATGACTCAAAAAATAGTCAACCAAGATTATGGAATCCTCCAGGAACAGTTGAAGCAACCAACCATGCCCCCAATAGCTCCTGATGAGACACAACCATCATCCTCATCCCTGAAATCCTATGAGATCCAGAAGGGTAGAAAGTAGAAGCAATAAGATGAGATGGAACCAAAGACAAATCTAGTCTTTACACTTTCGGACTTCATGCCAGCAAACTTCAGACAATGGGCACCTCCCCGCTAAACAGGATAATGGGAACCGCCCTGCCAAATGGCATCGTCAGAAGAAGATAATCAAACAGAATAATTTTTGAATCAAGAAATAATATTCAAATCCATTAATTTCATTAAATTTATGGACCCCTTTTATGATGGAGACTATGTTCACAAAACCAAATTCCCCGCATCCAACCAGAGTGCCAGAGGAAGAGGCCACATAGGTCGAGGGTTTTCTAGAAGGCATGATCATGGAAAGAGTCAAATTCATGTCCACGTATTAGCTAAAACCTTTAATGTTGTAGAAACCTATAGAGTAACCCTCTAATAGACATAATAGGAACAAGAGTGTTTTTTCTCCCCTATTTTCGACGCTTTCACCGGGGTGCGCGCGTGTGTCCTTCAGCGGAGGAGGACGCACTGCGCTGCGTGTGTGTTGCCCCGTATTCCCGCTTTTCAAAGGTGGGAGACATTCACTCCTTATTCAGGGACGTCTGCTCCTTGATCGAAACCGGGATGATGGGATGTCCGTTCTTCCTTCCGTGAATTCCTCCTCAGAACTCGTCACCTAGTCCGGGTCTCCCTCATATATTTAATACGTTGTTCGTGAAACTCTTCCCAGTGCCATGTTTCCATGGATGCCGGTTAATTACACTGCTTCTGTCAGGACATTCCAAAGGGTCCGGTCATGGCAGAAACCTTTAGTCAGGGGATTAGTCACGTCGACACATCAATAGCATGTCTGGATGCTGGGGAACTGGCATGTCTGTCCTTTATCCCTTATCATAGGGATTCTCGAGGGCGTGGAGGCCCGAGGAATCCCACATTGAGCATGAGGAATTATATGCCATAGACATATATATGAGGTTTTCCTCAGCTTCCTGTGTTTAACACAGGGTATGCCGCAAGTTTAACGTCCAGTGGAGATGGATCAGCCCGATCAGAGCATTAGCTAGAATGGATCGGATTGAGGGATTTCCCTTGAAGGGGTGCCGATACCGGGACTAGCCCATGGGCAGCTGTGAAGAGGAGTGGAATGGTATGATCTTACCGGGATATGGAAGTCTGGTTGAGAATCAGGATGGGTGATGGAGAGTTGGATGAAATAGAGGGGAGTTGAAATGGGACCATCACAGGGGTGACAATGAAGTTGGGCTTGAGCCTCGAATAGACCTCCTACGTATCCCCGTGGCAGGGAATCAAAGTCCGCATAGTTCGGGATGATGCCGACGAGCCGACGTGAATGTGGACCTTGGCCTGATGGGCACCATCAGCGAACCGACATGAATGTGGACCTTGGTCCTATGGGTGTTGTCAGCGAACCGACGTGAAGGTGAACCCGAGGGTCCACTGGTTGTGGGCTTGAACCTCGTGAAGGCTTCCTACGTAGCATGCCTTGACATGGATCAAAGTCCCCGTAGTTCGGATGGAATGCGGAATACAGTTTAACGTCATGCGGGACGGGGGTGAACCGACGTGAGTGAGGTCGGAACGACCGGGTGATGGGCTTGAACCTTATGAAGGCTTCCTATGTACCATGCCTTGACATGGATCAAAGGCCTCGTAGTTCAAATGGTGTGTCGGCGGACCGACGCGGGTGAGGACCTTGGTCCGGATGGTGCGGGGCTTACGCACTAGGCTGCCCAGGTGCTGGTTACCTGACGTGAAGAAGGTCGGAGTGACCAACAGGTGGTGGGCTTGAACCTCTGGGAGGCTTCCTACGTACCACGCCTTGACATGGATCAAAGACCACATAGTTCAGGTTGGATGCCGAAAGGCCGACGTGAATGAGGAGGACCAGGGGGTCCTAGTGGTGGTGGGCTTGGACCTCGTGGAGGCTTCCTACGTACCATGCCTTAGCACGGATCAAAGACCACGTAGTTCAGGTTGGACACCGGAAGGCCGACGTGAATGAGGAGGACCAGGGGGTCCTAGTGGTGGTGGGCTTGGAACTCATGGAGGATTCCTACGTACCGTGCCGTGACATGGATCAAAGAAATCGTAGTTCAAAGGGGGCTTCATCGGCGAACCGACGTGAAGGTGAACCCGGGGGTCCACTTTTGGTGGGTGTCGGCGAACCGACGTGAATTAAGGGACCTTGGTCCGATGGGAGATGGGATTGAACCTCAGGGAGGCTTCCTACGTACCATGCCTGGACATGGATCAAAGTCCTCGTAGTTCGGGTTGGTCACAACGGCTTGCCGTCGGACTGGAATGCAGTTTAACGTCATGCGGGATGAGGATGAACTCAACGTGAAGGTGGACCTTGGTCCAATGAGAGATGGGCTTGAACCTCAGGGAGGCTTCCTATGTACCATGCCTTGACATGGATCAAAGTCTTCGTAGTTCAAATGGGTGTGCAGTTTAATGTCATGCGGGACGAGGGCATATAGTTTAACGTCATGCTGGATGAGGGCATACAGTTATACAGTTTAACGTCATGCTGGATGAGGGTATACAGTTTAACGTCATGCTGGACGAGGGTATACATTTTAACGTCATGCTGGACGAGGGTATGCAGTTTAACGTCATGCTGGATGAGGGTATTGTCAAGGCCAATGCCAAATCTAAGCCCACGTGAGTCATGCTCGGTGTGAGAAACAAGAGGCAGCAAGGACCTGATGATCACGCCGTGAAGGGTGCGTCCGTGAGAAGCGAAGTGGGGCTTACGCGTTAGGCGGCCCATGGTGCTGGGACTTACTCCAGGAAAGAGGCTCGAAGTGCGACAAAGCGCAGCGAAAGAGGGATTTGGGACCAATGATGGGAGATTCCTTATTCTCTATCACGCCCTCCACTGACCTTGGTAGTGGGGAAGTATGGAGATGTAGGGCTGCAGCCTTCCACAAGAGGGGATAGGGGGCTTACACCAAGCTGGTTTCCCTTCTCCCATGGACATACGCTACTCCGAGAAAGAGGATATCATCCCTTGTGGAGGGGGTGACCCAGTCTCCGTGGAGACAGGTGGCGTAAAAAATGTCCGAGCTGGGGGGACCTTATGTGCGAAACACGGGGCCGGATCACAGTTTAACGTCATGTGTTGAGGATGAGGTGCTTGGTAGTTTAACGTCCTGCAGCTCGGATGAGGTCGGTTCACTCCACACCCCTAGGACTTACATAAATGGTACCCTTTGCTCCTTGGGGGAGGGAAGGTACCAGTAAGGCCGTGGTCAAGGGGGGGTTGTAGAGCGAACCATCGAGGGGTCCACGTTAGCGTGGCTATGCGAAGAAGCAATAGCCGTTAGCGTGCCTATGCGAAGAAGCATTAGGCGAAGCAATGCTATGAGTGGTGTTGTCCGTGGGACTTTGAAATCACATCATGCATACCTGGAGGGTCGCACGGGAAGAGGAATTTCCAAGCAAAGGAGTGTGCTTTGTGAAGTGGAGTTCCTTGGCCTTAGCATGGGGAAGAGGTGTGATTGGAGAGTGCTTCGCGAAGTGGAACAATATTCGCGGAGCACTGCCTCATGAAAAGGAGGTGCTTCGCGAAGCAGGGTGCTGCGTAGCAGTGTGCTTCACGATGTGTAGCGATCCGGCCTTAGCATGGGGATCACTAGTACAGGATGGGTGTTTCACGAAGCATAAACGCTCCGCGGCTTCCCGGGTTCCCTTGGGAATCCCCCTCCTTCGCGAATGCCCTTGAGCTTCGTGAAGGGAATCCCTCTCGGAAGAGGGGCTCAAAACGAGACAAAGCGAAAGCGTCACGTGAAGTAGAAGTACCTCATGGAGCTCATGATTCCCGGGGCAAAGGGTGATTCTCGATTCAGGAGAGGAGAAGCCGAAAGGTCAGATTTTCCATCCTCCCTGGACTCAGGGGGAGCCCAATATTTATAGGCGAGGGGTTCCGCGACGCAGAACTCCCGCGATGCCTCCGGTGCTTCGCGGAGCGCTCGCGAACGTCAGGCCGTTCGCAGAGAGGTACCGCCTCCGGCGCTTTGTGGCGGACTCACGAACGTCAGGCCATTCGCGAAGAGGTACCGCCTCCATTGCTTCACGGCGAGCTCGTGAACGTCATGCCGTTCGCGGAGAGGTACCACCTCCGTTGCTTCGCGGGGCCGTGATGCTCAGGGGGTGCTTCGCGTCGGAGCTTCACAAGGTAGTATGCAGGGATTCGTTTTTTTCCCTTCCTTTCATGCCATATTTTGGTGCCAACAAATGCCCCCTCATACTTGGAGCCGAGGAGGGCTAAAGGGTCGAAGTTTGAGGGAAAATTTCCAAAATTGTCGGTGGTTCGCGATGCCTCTTCGCGAAGGGGGCCTGCGATGCTGACCGGGGCACCGGGATACGGACGCGCCGCGATTCTCCACGCGGGCTAGGCGCGCCGCGAAGCTCCGGGGTTGCCACCTATAAATAGGGGGTCGACCTCTTTTGTCTTCACGTGATTTTCTTGTCCTTTTTCGCTCTCGATTTCGCGAAGCTCCGTGTACTCCGTGCCTGCTCTCCACGACTCGAGCTTCGCGGTGAACTGCGGGTCTCCGACTCCGCGACCACGCCAAGAGATGTCCTGTTTTCCAGCCTAGGTCAGACTCTGCGGCTTGGTCTCTTGACCGACCTTCGCACGCCGGCTTTACGATCCAGCTTCTTGATCCGTTTTGAAAAAAAATTCTTTTCTGAGTGTCGGAACTGAAATGGCCCATCGAGAAGCTGTATTGGGGGTGCTTGCAGATGTCATCCGTCTGGATGAGATGGACAACTGTCCGGGCCTTGGGGAGATGGTCCGAAGTCACTCAGACCACATTTCTTTGACAGAGCTGCTATCAGAGGGTCAGAAGAATTATCCGCAGTGCAAGAAGATTCCATTGTACGGCTTCGGGTTGAGGGATGACGTCTTCATCCCTGAGGCGAGTAGGGACGAACTAGCTTGCTGGTTTAGAAGCACGCCATGTCAGCACTAATGGTTCAGGGCGGCCGATGGTCATGCGCGGGAGGATTTCACACCCGTCACCTCCGACTGTATCTACAACCATGTGAACAATATAGACGGGAATCCACTGCAACCAGATATGTACCCTCCTCTCTACCGTACCATGCTGGAGGCGGCTTTGCAGGATTCGAAGAAAGGGTGGTCCGATGAGTAGGACCTACGTTAGGGAGGAAACTTTACTGATGACTAGGCCTGGGCCTACTGGGTAGGCACCTCATGCGAGGAGTTTGGGGTCGAGCTGAGGAGAGTGGGGTCTATATGAGGCGGCATGGGCCTCACAATTCCACATTTACCAACCGAAACAACTGATGCCGGAATTGCTGAGCAGATGGTCGTCTAGGACCAATACCTTTCACCTGCACTACGGGGAGGTGGGCATCAGCCTGTGGGATATCCACCAGATTTCTGGGGTTCCGATCTTGGGGGCCATGTATGATGAGTTCCTCCCCGTCATGAGCACGTGGGAGGATACAGAGCAAATGCCGCGACTGGCATCAGTGCTGATGGCACTCGTCCCTGGAGAGGACAAGGAGGCAGTGAGGGATGTCCACTTTAAGAACTAGTTCAAGTGCTTCCTGAATTTCCCATAGAATCAAGAGTTCCCTCCGAGGCCTCGAACTTGTCCGAGGGTGGCCCAACGGGGTAAAGAGCACTTGTAATGGCGGGTCTTGGAGGACAGCCAATGGAAGACTTGGGGTTTCAGTGCCAGCACTGAACAATAGCCGATAGTCAGACTGGAGGCATTCATCGCGGTTCTCATCTGTGGTTGGATCCTACCAGTGAGGGATACAAGCATGGGGGTGCGACCCAACTCGTTTATTATGGAGTCCATGTTGGCCATGGGGCAGCGGGTCAATCAGGGGATTCCAATGCTCGCCAAGATGTACAGAATGTTGCGGCACATTAGCGAGGGCAAGAAGCCACCAAGGATGTGCAGGCCCTTCCACCTACTATATGGGTGGATTGCGGCACAAATCAGGGGGACCTTTGAGTATCCAAACCCTATCTCGCCACCGGGATCAAACTTCTGCCCCTCCATCCTGAATGCGGCCAGGAGCTTCCCATTCAAACTAATCATGCCGATAGTGCTGAACCGGGTGTGGAGGGAGGATGATTTTAATTTCCACCCCTTCCCATTGCCGACGGGGACACTCACTGACGACGGGTGGGGAATGGAAGAGAACTGGGCTTACCTCCGGGCCTTTCGAGGCGGAGTTTTGATGGAACGAGTGGATCGTGAGCCGCTCTGTGAACCGTACACCCCGCATCGGTTTGCGAGGCAGTTCTGGTGCCTCCAGCGGCTGACCCCACAGGTCTACTGGGAGGTGGGTCACGAGGAGCACCCGTGTGTGATGAGGCATTTGTGGCTCATGTTCACATGGGAAGATGGGAAGATGCTAATTGCATTGCCTCCATCCACCGCCGCTTTTGGATTGGTGAGGGAGTATGCCATTAGTTGGGAAGATGCTTACCCAGGGGAGATGCTAAAGTAGCCAACTATTCAGGTTGGTGACGGTGGGCCTCCTCTATCCCGAGGTTGGGGTCAGAGGGAAGCTAGGGCCTCTCACGGGGGGCGGGTCTGCCATGACGGCGAGACCCGCACCGGCCGAGGGTATGGCAGCAGCGGCGGATCTGGTGATTCTGGAAGAGCAGGGACATCCGGAGGGGCGGACACTGAGGGGATTTCGTAGGACATCCACTCAGGCTCCAGGGAAGCGGCTGTGTCATATCGACATGGTAGAGGATGTCGTCTTCCCGGAAGCCTAGGACATTTGGGATGTCAACCGGAAATTCCTCAGCCCACCCGAGATATGGGCGCACTTGAATCGCCTCGGGATGGAGTTACCGGGAATAGGCCCAGTCCAGGCTGGTTTCATGGCGTCTCCGGCGGAGGCAGAGCAATACTTGGACGAGCTGGAGGATTACGTTCACTCCAGTGGTGTCCCTCTCCCAATGAAAGACTGGGTGAGGGTACTGCTGGATCGAACGGTCCCCCCATATTTATCGGCCACCGATCTAAGGGAGTGCTTCCCCCTACTGGAATAATCAGAGGACTCCTCTCGGGAGGATGTGGATGGAGGAGGGAGCCCGTTGGAGGAGGGCGAGGTCGGAGATCAAGGCTCAGATTCTGAAGATTTCGCGGAGGCTCTCGAGGTAGAATTCCAAACTTCTTTCCTTATGGTCCGTTCTTGGGACATTATGGACTTCTCACCGATTTTTGATCCATGCAGGAGGAACTTGTACGCAGGCCTCGTTCTCGCCCCTCGGCGGGTGATGATGCAGGACCTTCAAAACCCGTGCTTATGGCTACGTCCAGTTCGGCATCTGGTGGGACCAAAGCACCCGAGGTGGCTCCTCCGAAATCTCCAGACCTTCCAACAATATACGGAGGGCCTCTCCTCGGGGTCCCGTTAGTATCAGCTCAAGAGCAGCACCAGGTGGTCGATCTTTGTAAGTTTCCTCTACCGGTTTCTTTGTCGTCATATATAGACTATGCCAACTAACGTTTATGTCCCTCTCTGTCGTACAGTTCTCCGACTGGCGTGGGCTGTTGTGGCGAGGCTAGTCGGGATGTCTGGTGGCGTCCCTCCTAGGGGCATGCCGGTGATGGTGGCGATAGTCCCCCCATCTCCTCGAGCTGCAACACACATCATCACTAGAGGGACCACCAGAAGGGTCGTGCCTGAGGTCATTGAGGTGGACTCCGATGAAGAGGATCGACCTGCCGGTCCCACTCCTATCGCGCCTACTTCGGTGCCAGATGTCACGCCAGATTCAATGCCAGATGCAGATCCTGCCGAGGACTTCCTGCGGGCATATCCTGCGTATGAGCCTACCAATCGCGCAGACTGGGACGAAACGAAATCCGACGAGGAAGAAAACAGCATAGTCCGCCACCAATCGTGGAAGCTAATCATGCGCTTCATCAAGGACAACCCCAAGCGTTATTACTGGCTAAAATGGACAGACTCCGCTCGCGGTTGTGAAAACTGTGCGTTGGGGGAGTGGATGCCCAACGTCCTCACGCGCTCATCCGAGATCTTATGGCTGAGAAGATTCGGGAGCATGATCGTGGGCTCAGTGTCGGATGGCAGCGAAGGAAGGTGACAAACATCAAGAAGCTCCAGGAGTCTGAAATTAAGGTCCAACAGCTGCAGACCCGGACGGATGAGCACTCGGCCTCTCTTAATGCACAATCTGAGCTGATCTCACGGTTGAGGGCCCAGCTGGTAGAGGCAGAGGAGCATATGAGGCATGCTTCTGGAAAGATGGCTGCCATTCAGGCTGGGGTAGAGAGGGCCAGAGCCAAGGATGACGAACTGTGCCCCGCCGCTACTGAGGAGGAGCGAGAGCTGAGTCAGCAGCAACAAGTCTTGGACGCCACCAGCCAAAGGGTGGCGGAGCTGCAATGCTCTTTTGACGGGGTCAACCCGTCCATGGGGGGAGTTGACCCCCGGGTACTGTAACAAACTAAAAACCTTTTATTGGTATTTTAGCGCTTCAATTTCTTCCTTTGTTTTGAATGCCGTAGCACGCACGATTTCCACTATTTAAATCAGTTCTTTACACCCCTATAATGTTTGCGGGACGTTCAACACTAATTACCCAAGCTCACGTGGGTCAAGACCGATGTGAGAAACAGGAGATAGTTGCCTCCTCGTCCCACCTAACATAGGAGTGGAGACCATGCTCTGGGCATCCGTGATTTGGATTACCAATCCGGATTTCCAAAAGACGGGAGAGGCTTGACCGGAGAAGAAACTTCTCAAAATATCCAAATTACTGTTTCTTCAGCATTCCCTCATGCACGAACGGTGCAACACCAGAGGCACTGAAATCGGTCCGAACAGACAGAAACGATAAGCATGAATTACGATGCCTAAGATTCGGAGCACTGAGGGGATGGCGTGAAAATAAAGGACAACCGTTAACCATGGAGGAGAAGCGGTATCCTTACTGCATTAGCCTATAATGGGGAAAAAATGAGGGTCAACCGTTGACCATGTTCGAAACACAGGACCAGGTCACAAATATTGTCGGTCAATCTTTCGGGACGTTGACCCAGGACAGTTGGCGGACCATAGGTCAAACATCCATAATGTTAGGGGGTCCTTCCAAACATGACCAGTCTTCCGGAACGTTGGCCCAGGAAGGTAGGTGAGCCGATGCGGCATGAGACCATGCATTAGGGGGTCTCGTCAGACATGAAAGGGGACTAGGGTCCGAATAAGGGGCACGCAAAGCATGAAATATGGAGTGATGGTTTGTCCGAACAGAATCCAACACTTAGGTAGTTACAACACTGTGGTGGGAGTACACCAGATGGGCGCGTTGGTTTGGTCATGGATCCTTCCTTCTTTAGGATAGGGCCTCTCCAGCGAGGGGTCCGACCAGGGGGCCGGAAAGGGGAAGGATGGGATTAATGATTTCTATGGGCTGGACCCTAGGCAAAATACCAGGGTGTCTCTACGTATCCCATGAGGATGGGAATCAAGCCATACGTAGTTCTAGAATCGTAGTTTAACGTCATGTAGGACGATGAGAAGCCTGGCCGTGTTGGTACACATCCTACCAAAACTACTAAGCCCACGTGAGTCATGCTCGGTGTGGGAAACAAGTAGTGGTGGGACTTTCCTGACACAGAAAAGGGAAGGTTAGGGTGGAAAGATGCTTGGTGAATACCGGCCCCATGATACTAACACGCCCATGTGTCGCACTTAGATGCGTGAAGAGATAGAGCCGAATATGTTGGAATTCCACTTGAACATGAGGAAGTGGAAATGTGTGAATCATGACGCTCGAGATTTGGATCACAATGACGATGGCGTGACTATAGAGGGTAACTGTTAACCGTGGCGAAAACGCAGCGTCCATATCGCGTTAGCCTAGAATGGAGACAAACAAATGAGGGTTGAACATTGACCATATTCGAAACATGGGACCATGTCGCAAATGTTGTCAAAGATCCTTAGGGACGTTGGCCCAAAACTATTGGAGGGACCTTAGGTCCAACATCCATGGAGAGCCCTTAAGCCTAGTATCCATGTCGTCCGAGGGTCCTTTTGGATGTGGAAGAGGATGAGGATCCAAATAGCGGGCTCACGAAGCTTGGTCATGGGACGAGGGGAATGTCCCCATGAAAATTCCACACTTCGGGCTCTTTGCCAAAACACATATGAAAACGACAAAGAGATGTATTAGATAGAGGGAGAAGAGTCCTTTCCCATAGGTATTTCTTAGTTTAGGGTCATAGAATTCGGACCAAAGGGCGGGAGGAAACATAAGAGGCAGATGGTGGAGTAACTCAAACACCTGGCGTGAATGGGAATAGGGGGTGTGTACGGTGCGGTGAACAACCCGACGTGAATGAGGACATAATCCCATATCACACCGCATGACCCCCTTGGGAGAGGTTTTATGTCAAGGGACCGAAATTGAAAGTTAGGATGGGCCCGCAGGGAAGTTCCCGGGCGCTCCTACGTATCTCATAAGAATGAGAATCAAGCATCACGTAGTTCTTGATGGATCTTAGTTTATGGTCTTAGAGCTCAGACCATGAATGGGTAAAGGGAGCAGGGGACACATGGAAAGGCGGTTACAAAACCCGACGTGAATGAGGACCTAATCCCTACTTACCATGTGTTCTCTGGGGAAATGCTGAAGTCGAGGGACCGAACACGAAAGTTAGGCTGGGCCCGCGGGGAAGTTCCCGGGTGCTCCTACGTATCTCATGAGGATGAGAATCAAGCCATACGTAGTTCTTAAAGGTGGCACGGTAAGGTACCAGTGCCAGGGGAAAAGGGGAGTGCGGGCGTGGCCCTTGCACTAAAAGAAGTGGAATTTGATAAATCTTGTTTGTCCTTTAAGGTGAGTGGTTTTTTTGTTTGTGAAGCGAAATGCCTAGGGTAGTAGGCCGTGGTGTCGCCACAAGAATAAATCCATGATAGGAATTGACAAATGGCATGGCACGTGACCAATACCCAACGTGATTTCCTCTACAACGAGGTCATCACAATGTAGTGCCGTTTTTCATTGTGCGGCCAGGACGATAATGTCACAGTTTAGGGTTGTGTGATAGGACCAAGCATGCATTTTAACATCATGCAACGTAGATGTAGCAGAGGTGATGCTAGGCAGGGAATGTGCGCAGTGTCATGAAACACAATTGATGGAGACATGATCCCACATCACACTGTACGCCACTCCGAGAGGGAGACCTCAGGCCGAGGGGGCCTATATAGAGGTAAAAGGTGAAAAGAAGGGGGGGAGAGACTAGCTCCATAAATGGACTGGACCCAAAGACAAGGCGTCCCGGGCAGTCCTACATATCCCATGATGATGGGAATCAAAGCTAAGAGTAGTTCTAGATGGATCTTAGTTTATGGTCTTAGAGTTCGGACCATGAATGGTGACCACTTCCCAAGTAAGCGCAGACGTCAACCCGATCCCTAAGCCCATGTGAGTTAAAACTAAGTGTGGGAAACAAGGGGGGGGGGGGGGGTAATACTCATCACAATACTTGGGGAGTCCATCAAAGGGGAGTTTGGCAGAGAGCCCCGAAGGACACCTCGGACACGACTTGTTCCCCCAACACGCAGATGTGCACGGAGGAATAATACCAAGAGTTCTGAGACTCTACTTGGACATGATGAAGTGATGAAGGGTTGTGAATCGTGTACCCGACATTTTGGGGCCTAATGGGGTCGGTGTGGCGATAGAGGAAAACTGTTAACCATGGTGGAAACGCAGTGTCCATATCGTGTTAGCCTGAGGTGGGAACAACAATTGAGCATCGACCGCTGACCATATTCGCAATGCGGGATTTTATCGATTTGTTGTCTGAAACCCTCGGGGGTGTTGGACCATAACGGTAGGAGAGACCTTGGGTGTAGTATCCATGCCGTTCTTGGGGGTCCCTCCGGGTGTGAAAGATGATGGAAGCCCGGATGCAGGGATACACAAAAGCCCTGGAAAGCGGGTGCGGACGTGTCCGAGTAAAAGTTTGGCATTCCAGGTAATAAACCAGAGTACCCTTAGGCACATTGGTGAACCCGCCGAAGAGGGTCGAAAGAAACAGCTCAGGAGGGAGAGGTACATGGTGTGGTCATTACAAGACCGACGTGAATGAGGATATAATCCCACACCCACACCATAATAATTCCTCTCATGGAGGAAGGGTAGACCAAGGGGGACAAAGTGGGATGAGGATTCCCGAGAGATGGGGCTGGACCTGAATCCTAGACATTCAGGTGGTCCTACATAACCCATGAAGATGGGAATCAAGCCATACGTAGTTCTCTAGACGTAGTTTAACGTCATACGAGACGAGGGGGGGGGGGGAGTAATATAACCCCAAATGAGGGAGGTGTATCGGTACGGTGAATAAACTGACGTGAATGAGGAAAATAATCTCACAACACACCATACACTCCTATAAGAGAGGACCTGGGCCCGAAAAGGCCAAGGGGGCCTGATGGTTAGGCATTGGTCAGGAAGCCCCTGACCTACTTGCCAGTTTAACGTCTTGCATTGAGGACGAGGGCCAGGGGCCCAAGGAGGCCAAGGGGCCTGAGGCTGGGCCTCGTGAGGGAAGGCGTATGACATGGTACATGATCCCGACGTGAATGAGGACATAGTCCCACACCACACCATACACCCCGAGTAAGAGGTTGGGTGAAGGGGCCCGAGAATGCCAAGGGGCCTAAGGTCAGGCATCGGTCAGGAAGGCCTGATTGGTTTGCAGTTTAACGTCTTACGTGAGGACGGGGAAAGAGATAACTGTATCTAATCCGGGGGTGTGTACGGCATGGAAAGTAACCTGAAGTGAAAGAGGACGTAATCCTACACCACACCGTACATTCCTTATAAGGGAATCGGGGCCGTAGGCCTAACCGCTAGCACCACCCGGATGGAAGTTTGTCACTTCGAGATGGGGTAGAATGAATCACTGCACTTGATGTTTGGGACATCTTGGGGTGGACCCGAATATCCAGGACACTATCGACCATGTTTGAAACACAACATCCTAATGGTGACCTGATATGGGAGCAACAAATGAGCATCGACCGTTGAAAAAATTCACAATGCGGGACTTGTATCGGCTTGTTGCTTGGAAACCCTTGGGGGCGTTGGCCCGTATCGGTAGGAGAGCCCTTGGGCATAGTATCTAGTCCGTTCTTGGGGGTCCCTCCAGGTGCGAAAAATTATGGAATCCTAGCCAAGGAGTGGGTGAAGCATAGCTGTATCCATCCACGAAAGAGGCGAACATCTCCAGGGGGAACGTGCAGCCGGGTTGAGGCCTGCTCGATGTGAGTTGGGGAAAAAGTGTGCACCCTTCCATATGTCTTGACCCGAGGGGAAAATTTTGGTTTTTGGGCTGGGCTAATGGATGAAATGCCCGGGCGTTCCTACGTATCGTATTAGGATGGGAATCAAGCCATACATAGTTCTTGAAGGCCATGCAGTTTAACGTCGTGCGGTGAGGACGTGGGAGGATAGAAGAACGGGAGTGGGCACATGGTGCAACCCTTACAATCCTTGTATGAGCGGGGCTTAAGAAAGCCTACTCCTCTCTACGCAAGGACCCTCCAAGGAAACTATTCCCAGGGGGGATACTGGAAGAGAAGAGCTTGGGGCTGGGCTTAAGACGAGGTGTCCGAGCATTACTACGTATCCCATTAAGATGGAAATCAAGCCACACATAGTTCTTAAAGCGTAGTTTTAGCGTTGTTCTGGACGAGAAATGTATCTCAACTGGGTATATGTACGGTACGGCGGGTAACCCGACGTGAATGAGGATATAATCCCAAACCACACCATACAATCCCATAAGAGAGTCCGAGTCGATGAAGGCCAAGGGGCCCGAGGCTGTGCATTAGTCAGGAAGGCCTGACTGGCTTGCAGTTTAACATCTTGCAGTAAGGACGGGGGATGGGGGCCCGAGGAGGCCACGGGGCCTGAGGCTGAGCCTCAGTCAGGAAGGCCTGACTGGATTTTAGTTTAACGTCTTACATGAGGATGGGGGGAGATCTTAGTTTAAGGTCATAGAGCTCGCACCATTTTGTGGTTTATCATCCTGCAGGACGACGATACAGTTTAAGGTCGTGTTGGACCATACAGTTTAAGGTCATGCGGGACCATACAGTTTAAGGTCGTGCGGGACCATAACATGCAGTTTAGGGTCATGCGGGACCATACATTTTAAGGTCTTGTAGGACCATAACGTGTAGTTTAGGGTCGTGCAGGACCATAACATGCGGGTTAGGGTCATGCGGGACCGTAACGTGCCGTTTAAGGTCATGCGGGACCCTAACGTGCGGTTTAGGGTCATGCGGGACCGTAACGTGCTGTTTAGGGTCATGCGGGACCATAACGTGCAGTTTAGGGTCATGAAGAACCCTAACATGCAGTTTAGGGTCATGCGGGACCGTAACGTGCAGTTTAGGGTCATTCGGGACCGTAACGTGCAGTTTAGGGTCATGCGGGACCGTAACATGCAGTTTAGGGTCATGCGGGATCGTAACGTGCAGTTTAGGGTCATGCGGGGCCTTAACATGCAGTTTAGGGTCATGTGGGAGCGTAACGTGCAGTTTAGGGTCATGCGGGACCAGAACGTGCAGTTTAGGGTCATGCAGGACCGTAACATGCAGTTTAGGGTCATGCGGGACCGTAACATGCAGTTTAGGGTCATGCAGGACCGTATCAGATCAGGCGAAGTACTACTTTAGGAACCTAGCATTGGTGGGAGGGGTTACGCATTCACCATCCGTGGTCACCAAGGAGTACACCCCGTTGGGGTAAACCTTATGGATGATATAAGGACCTTCCCATTTGGGTTCTAGCTTGGGCGGTTTCCTACCGAGGATCATTGGTGCTCGAAGGGCCAGCACTAGGTCGCCCTGTAGAAAAGAACGGAGGAAAAACTTCTTGTTGAAGGCCCTCGCTATCTTATCCTGATGCCTTTCCAGATTGTGCAGGGCACAAAGCCGGTTCACGTCTAGTGCTTCTAATTCAGCTAGACGGATTTCAGCCACCTCATCTGGTGCTTGCTGATCATAGACTGCAGTGCGTAAAATTGGCAGCTGGATCTCAATGGGTAGGACGACCTCAGCCCCATACACCATGGAATATGGGGTCACCTGGGTAGAGTTGCGAGTCGTCGTCCGATAAGCCCAGAGGGCGTTGGGGAGCTTGTCTAGCCAACTTTTCTTGTTCTGACCAACCATCTTTTGTAGAATGTTATAGAGGGTTTTGTTGAATGCCTCGATCTGTCCGTTTTCCTGCGCGTGGTAGCGGGAGGTATGGTTCAAACGGATGTCGTACTTGGCGTACAATTTCTTCAGTTCACCCGCTTGGAAGTTGGTTCCGTTATCGGTGAGGACGGCGTGAGGGATCCCAAACTGGTGGATAATATTGGAGATCACAAAGTTGACGATGGAACGGGCCTTGACCTCTTTGAGTGGAACTACCTCTGCCCACTTGGAAAAGAAATCTGTAGCGGTCAGGATGAACCTACACTGGAAAGCTGTTGCCGGTGGATATGGTCCCACTACATCAAGTCCCCATACCGCAAATGGCCAAGAGTACTTGGTGGGGTAGAGGGGATCCGGCGGCCGATGCA
Source organism: Viscum album (assembly GCA_963277665.1). Classification (NCBI taxonomy): domain Eukaryota; kingdom Viridiplantae; phylum Streptophyta; class Magnoliopsida; order Santalales; family Viscaceae; genus Viscum; species Viscum album. The sequence continues at coordinate 519,905 of CAUJRU010000187.1, forward strand.
GGAAGTTGGCGTGAACTTGGCACACGTGACATCTCTTGGCATACCCGATATAATCGTGGAACATAGAGGGCCAGAAGTACCCCAACCTCCGGATTTGATGGGACAGCTTTGGCCCAACTTGATGGGCGCCACAGGAACTGGCGTGAACCTCTTGCATAACTTGAGGAATATCTACTTCTTGAATGCAACGGAAGAGGATGCCATCGAAGCTCCACTTATAAAGGATCTGTTCAAGACTGGGGCCGCTCTGGAGGGTAAATTGCAGCACGCGACGTCGGATTCGCTCGCGCTCGGCCCGGTCGTCCGCGAGGCGACCATTTTGGAGATACTCAACAAAAGGTGCCCTCCAATCGGGAGTGGCTTCAACCACTGTGTCTGAAAAACCCGAGACCCCTGACGTAGAGGGCCTGGTGGTGAGATGACTTACCCGCAGGCCATCATTGTCCTCTTGGGTGATGGGGGCAATGACTCTCCGATGTGCCACATGTATGATCAAATCATCTTGCTCGGGTTCTGCGAGTGACGCACCTAAGCCAGCCAAGGTGTATTCTTGACCGTTCTGTGACCGTGGGACATGGGTAATCTCTGGTCGAGAAGAGAACTGGGCCATGAGGCAGAGGGTGCACTCCAGCAACAGTACAAGCTCCGGCTTCCTGACGACATAGTCGCCATTGACCTGTTTGATTACCAGCTCAGAATCTTATTTCACATGTAGATGGGGCACGTCGATCTCAAGGGCCAACTCGAGGCTGGTGATGAGAGCCTGGTACTCTACCTCGTTGTTAGTACAACCTTCTGAAAATAGGAACGAGTATGGCAGGACGGCTTGCACCGGGGTAATGAAGACAATACCCAGGCCCACTCTGTTGAGCTTAGGATCGTTGAGCCTCCTACCAGTGGGGCTCCGGGAGGCATCGTCGAAGTGCATTTTCCAACATGGGACGGCACGATCGGCTGAGAGGATCGTCTCATCAGGAAAATCTAGGTCCAGGGATTGATCCGTGGAGGTTGGATGGGCAGCTAAAAAGTCTACCAATGCCTGTCCTTTAATGGACTTCTGAGGTACGAACCTGATATCAAACTGCTGGAGAATCACCGCCCACCGTGCTAGTCGGCCAGTCAACATGGGGCGGTTCAGTATATACTTAAGTGGGTCTACCTGGGAGACCAATTGTACCTCATGGTGCTGCAGGTAATTCCGTAATTTCTGTTCGAAAAAATGAGAGCAAGGCAGCTCTTTTCGATAGGGGAGTATCTGACCTCTGTATAGAGAAGCATGCATCTGAGATAGTAGAGACTGTTCTCAGTACCCTTTTTATTCTTCTGGGCGAGCAGTGCACCGAGGGATCGTTCCGGGGCGGTCACGTAAAGGACCAGTGGCTTTCCGGAGATGGGTGACATCAAAACCGGAGGTTGGAGCAGATACTGTTTGATTTCCTCGAAGGCAGTCCGACACTCCTCATCCTATTCGTAGGCGACACCCTTCTTCATGATCTGGGAAAAGGGCTTACACATACCGACCAGATTCGTGATGAATTGGCGTATATAGGATAAGTGGCCTTGGAGACCCCGAAGTTCCCGAATATTGCTTGGGGGAGGCATTTGGCAGACGACCTTGATCTTCTCTGGGTCAATATCAATGCCTCAGTATCTAACAACAAAGCCAAGAAACTTCCCAGATGTGACCCCAAAGGCACACTTCAACGGGTTCATCTTTAGGTGATGGGAACGGAGGAAACCGAACACTTTCTCAAGGTCTTTGAGATGGTCCTGGCGCTAATATGATTTGACCACTAGGTCATCTACGTAGCATTCCACCAGCGTCCCGAGAATCGTCTTGAATATGCGATGCATGGCCCTCTGATAAGTGGAACCTACATTTTTCAAGCCTAAGGGCATAACCTGGTAGCAAAAGGTACCTTGGGGATCCCTGAAGGCAGTGGACTCCTCGTCCTCGGGGGCCATCCGGATCTGGTTATACCCGGAATACCCATCCATGAAAGAGAGATCTTGGAACCCGGCCGTGGAATCAATCAATAACTCAGTCACTGGGAGTGGGAATTCATCCTTTGGGAAGTGGCAATTAAGGTCACGAAAGTCGATGCAGACTCTGATTTGCCCATTCTTCTTCCTGACTGGCATAATGTTGGCAAGCCACTTGGGGTACTGGACTTCCTTAACGAAGTTGGATTTGATAAGTTTGTCAACTTCGGCCTCAACCATAGCACCATGAGAAGGGTGCATCTTCCTGGGAGGCTGCTTAAACCCATGATGGTTTGCCGGGAGGCCCAGACGGTGAACGACTACCTGGGGATCTAGTCCTGGCATCTCATTGTAACTCCAGGAAAACACGTCACGGTGTTGTTTGAGAAAGTCTATGTACCGTTGTCGCCCCTCGAGGGACATGGCTGCACTGATCAATGTGGGTTTCGGATCTGCCTCGCTACCAAGGTTCACCTGTACTAGTTCATCAACCGTGGTAGAGACACCTTCATCAAAGGCGGGGGGAGCATCCTCCAGGTCTTCCTCTCCACCCGTGGGGGGATTTACCATGACGGGAGATACTTCTGGGCTATCAAAACCTGAGGGGAAACTGGTGCTGGCTTGGGAAGCAGTGGCCATCATATCAGGAGACTCACGCGCCATTGAGACCATAGCAATGAAGGCAGTCGACCTTATCCCATCTGGCCTTCGGCCTAAGGGGCCACGTTTGATGACATCAAAGCAGTGGTGACCTGTCAGCCTGAGTCGGTTGATTCCAGCCTGGCGGAAGAGACACGTATGGCATACCTCCGTTGTCATAATCTTGACATTCCGGTACCGTATAGGGGTAGGAGGTTCCGGGATCACATGATCCTGGTTGGTGTAGGAGTAAGAGGTGATTTTCCGTTATCGCTTGGACACAGGAACATGTCTTACTTGCGTACCGGAAACAACAAAACACTACCCCATGTCGGGGGTTGTGGCCTCCAACCAGTGGATCGGGAGGATGTAGGCGTCATCCATGCTTTCAGAGGGATCACTTGTGAATGGGGCGGGTTCATCCTCACTTACTAGGATTTTCCTACCCTTACTCTTGTAATAATCAACATCTAGATAGAGGGCCTCACAAGAGGTGAAAGGAGACGAATCTCCTTGGAGCACGCCTACTTGACCATTGAGGGAGTATTAGAGGCACTGGTGATATGACGAAGGGACTGCTACGTGCAGATGGAGCCATGGCCTACCCATCAACGTGTTGTAGGCAGTGTCCTGGGAGACGACCATGAATTTGGTACTGGAAATTAGGCCACTGAACTAATTCTCTAGGTGGATCTTTCCGACTGGGGTTTGCTCGTTCCTGTCGTACCCCTGGATTCTGACGTCAGAGGGAGTTAAATCATCTTTAGACAGACCCAGCTTTCACAGTGTCCGAGTTAGGATTAGGTTGATTCTGGAACCTGTGTCAACAAGGCAGCGACGGACTTCCACACCATTAAAGTGGCCAGTGATGTACAACGGGCGAATATGCCCCTATATAGGAGGGTACTCATCTTCACTGGAGAATGAGATAACCTCCTGACATTTGGAATTCTCAATTGCCTCGGCATGTAAGGCTTCTGCGGCTGCTACCTCCGTCTCAAATTGAAGGGGGATCCTTAGGGCCTCGGCAAGTGCCTTGCGCATTTCAGACGATAGGAAAAGGGCCTCAAGGATAGAAAGCCTTGCTGGAATGCCATCTAGGTGTTTCAGAACATCATACTTTCATGCCAAGCATGAACCTCTGCTTACAGGAGGTCGTTCGGGAGTTGGAGGCATAGCGGGTCCTGCCAGTCGAACCAGCGGTTGGCTAGTGATGGGTACATCCTTCTTCCTACTAGTTGAAGCTTGGAGAGTAGTCACTGGACTAGGATCAGACAGTGGATACTGTCCTGTAGCCAGGAAAGACTGACTGTGATACGAACGAGGCAGCTCTCCCTGATCTAGTAGCACAAACGACGGTAGAGGTAGAGCTGAGGGCGTCAGATGGGGTTGCGCATGCTGAGCTCTGCGCTGAGCCTGCTGTCTGGTCTCAGTAGCATGCACGACTTGGCTGAAAGTGCCCGATAAAGTGCCTCGACGACCGGAATGGTTGTGGTTCCGATGACGTTGACGTCGGTTGGGGATGTTGGGGAGGCTCGCCTAGAGTTCCCCTTCGTCGGGAGTCATATAGGGCTTTACCAGCTCCACGGTGTTAACCGAAGCGTACCCCTAGCTGTCGCTCGACGAGTCATCCACCACCGGGAAGATTATGGGAGGAATCCCCATTTCAGGGGGCATAAAGTCTCCGAGCGTGTGGGATGACAACGACACCGACGGAGCACGTTGTTTCTTCTTGTGTCGTCACTGCTTTCCCTTTTGGGAAGAGGTCGACTTTGAAGGCGATGCAGAGGTACTGGCTACTTCTTCTGAAGGTTCTGGCTGCTTCAGGCGTGCCCGGATGATACCATGGGCACGAACGAAAGTTTTTCGAGCCATCCAGTCATCATATCTGTGGGACCCATGGCTGGGAACCTGCTGCCACTCGCCTTCGCTGTTGCTACCGATCTCTGACCCTGTAAAGACACCCGCCACTTGTGTTGGTGCTGGGCCCAACCTGACTATGTTGTTGTTGACCTGGTCTTGAAGCTAGTATTTAAACACATATAATTTCTTGAGGGTGTGCCCCAGAATCTGATGATAAGGACAATAGTTGGGGTGATCAGTGAGATTCGCCTCTACCAGCCTTCTGCACTCGGGTAGGCGCACAATCCCTTACTCTAGAGCACTTCAGAAGTAGCCAGGGACCAGATTTTCGTTGAACGAATAAGTCTGGTGCCTTCTTTCCGAATAGGGGGGCCTGGGGGCCTGACCCTGACGAGGGGCTAGAGGGGCTTGCCGAGGAGGCGGCGCCTGATTGTCTCGCCTAGGTGGAGGTGGCGCATTGCGCGGGGGAACCTGTCGATTCTGAGGCGGTCGCTTCTGGGCAGGATCCTACGCTTGAGGTGGAGGACCTCTGCGGGGTTGCAGGGATGGTGCTGTTGGCAGTAATTCCAGCTGCCTAGGGGCTTCTATTTGGGCCACCGCGGCGGGTTCGGCTCTGGTAGTCCTCCTGGCTGGGATCATAGGGGGCAACGAACGTGCCTGACTAGCCTGTTGTAGAGCCTCCTCAAGGCGCTAAGCCTTATCTGAGAAATCTCAGAACCCTCCAGGGTAGTTCTGGGTGATCAGGGAGGGTACCAGCTTCGTTTTAACATTACCTACACACATCATCAGTAATTTCTCCTGAGTCAGTGGCATATCGAGGGAGTATGTAAGTCCCTTCCACCGAGCGATGAAATCTACAACTCGCTCATCAGGCCTTTTCTTACACTTGAAGAGCTCTACAATGCTGTTCTTCCACGTGGTGGAGTTGAATTGGTATAGGAATTGCCGGCGGAGATCCTCCCAACTGGTCACCTATCCGATAGGGAGCTGGCTTTACCAAACAAATGCGGGACCTTCCAATGTCTGCACGAAACATCAGAGCTTGGCGGCTTCTTGCTGGGCTGGAGTTCCCTGCATAGGGCCACACCTGGAAGAAAAATGAGCCAAGTGTTGTGGTGGGTCCCCTGTCCCGTTGAAGGCCGAGAAAGTGGGGTTCCCAAAACCCGGGGGTGTGGGCATATCATCCACCGACGTGGGATACGGCTTGCCATCCGGTGGGACTGCCACCTGCCGCGTTTCCAACACTTCGAGGCGGGCTATGAGTGCCGCTATAAGATCATCCGGGTGGGGGTCCCCGTGTTGATGGGTATCCCTAATCACAAGTGCGTTGCCAGTTTCTTCGACACGATAGATGGCTTCGACAGCTCGTGGGGCGACTGGCGGAACGGCCTGTGGGGCGACTGGGGGAACCCGGAACAGATTCTTCAGATTTCCCCGTCGTTCAGGGGGGTTTGGCGAGATGTATCATGCCCTCTTGCCATAAGTTCTGGCTTCTGCCCTGTCTGCGGAAGTAGCATGATCAGGGTTTCCTGGAGGCATCTCACTGGGGGGGAATTGTTCCTGCCCCTGCTGCCCCGGCTTGGGATTACCATAGTCGGGTCACCACTCTGCAGCACGCTCGACCAAGAGTTCGTGAACCAGCCTCTTCTGCTCAGCAAGCTGCTGGCGTAACGTGGCCTTCTCGGGATCTTCGTCCATTTTCTGTACAGAGGCAGACGAGTCGGAGTGCTTGACAGTTTCGACGTGCTCCTTACCCTTATCGGCATTTCGACTGAGTACCAGTGACTTGGTGGGTACAGGGAGGCCTAGAAGGTTCCTCTACTGATGGGTAACCCTCCCTGATGGGTCCAGTAGTGGCAATACGCCCTCGGAGGGTAAGTCTCCTTCAAGAAATTCAAGCTCATCTTCATTGTCCACTACGTCAGCCATGTGGACTGCGACCCCTCTCGAGGGCATGTCCTCAATGTCGCATAACGAATCAGGCTGCCGTCAGATAGGGTCGAAGAGGAGAGCGTCATAGTGTCCCCAGCCACGGACTTTCCCATGGGGGGTAGCTTCCCTGATGACTCTGTGGAGTACTTTGAAACTCTGAACACATTTTCTTTTAAGGGTTCTCTGACGACCTGGTGACTCAGGGTGCTGGGCCACAGGGAGTGCGGCCAAATCGATCAGGTGACATTGCTCACCGATTTCTTCAAAGTGCTCTCGACTTCTGGGGTACATCACTCGCTCGTAACGAAGGTGGAAGTGTGTCACCCATAGGGTTCGGTAGAAGCACCCTACTTCTTCTAGGGTAAGGGACTCTGGTGTGCGAAAGTTCGGCGCCGCCGTCGGCCAGAACTTCTCCGGGAAGTGATCCGCTGTGAGAATTCTCCAGAAGCTCCTGGGTTCGGACTCGGGGTCTGGCCCTGTATTTCCCCACTCGTCAACTGGGGGTGGCTGAGGGACCGGTAGCGGTACCGAGGTGGACCTCTGGGACAGTAAACTTGGCGGCGGAGAATACGGCGAACGATTTGACTGGCCGCCGAATTCCGAGCCATCCTCTGAAGAGTGAGGTGACCTGACCACGATATAACGATACAATGAGCTGATAGCCACAACTTCCGGCATAGGATTCACGACTGCCGGTGATAGGTCATGTCGTTGCTCTACCGTCGTTGGTCCCCAAAATAGCTCTTCGTGATCTCTGGTAGAGGTAGAGGGCACTTCTGGTGACAATGGTGGTGATTTCACGGTCGAGACCTACGGAATTTCCATGATTTCTTCCTCTTGGATGTACCTACGGAGAGAGGTGGGAATCTGGTGGACCTCGCATTCCGGGAGAATGAGGCTGACGCGCCTGGTTCCTGCCCCAGTCCTTGATGCAGAGGAGCGGGGAGAAGGTTCCATAGCTGATTCACATTCCGCTTCATAATCCGAGAAACGAGACGGTTTGATCTCCACCCGCTCCCCCCAGGATTCTTCCTGTGGCGGTGACGACCCGCTCTTATACCCCCTGGGTGGATTTTCAGGACAGGGTTGATTCTCAATATGTAGTCTTTTGGCGGCGCTGGCGCTGGGCGGAGAGGGCCCCCGCTCGAGGTGGCCGGGTTGCGAGGGGCACTAGGGAAAATGTCGAAGGGTACATGGGGAGGACCTCCATGGACGGTGCGGGCGGAGCGAGGGTGACCTTTACTCCCCAAGTTGCCGGGGCAAGGAGGAACTTTTCCAGTTGCAGAGAGGACGTAGGGAGGACCCCCACGTTGGAGAAGGACCGAATGGACAGTGCCTTCAGATCGGCGGTCGGGGGTAGGAGGATGGACTCCATACCCTGTATAGTGGGCGAGGGAGAGGTTTTCGCGCCGAGCGTCACCGCCGAGGGGCGTGTCTTCCTTTGGGATGGGGTAGCACGAGGCATACCTCCGTGAAGAGCTTTAGAGCCGGGAAATCCCACGCTCTGTGGAATGGTGGTATGGAGAGGACCTACATATGGAGTGACGTTACCGCGAATTGGTTCACGACAATCATCACCCGGGCCTACGACCCTGAGAGTCAAACCAACCTGCCCGTGGGGCGGCTGAGGCCTTGATCCCGGTCGGGTGAAGGAGTTCCCCTGATCAGTGTATGTAGGAGCTGCATGATGTACGTCGGTGGTGTCTTGGGCCACAATAGTTGTTCACGTCAACGTATCTGGGCGAGCGTCCTCATCCCGGGCCCGGCGCTGACATCGGGTCAGACGAGCTAGCGAAGGTGGTGCAGGGGCATGGCCTACCTGCTCTTCCTGCGAAGCCGGACAGCGGTGCTGACGCGACTGAATGGGAACCTTTACCTGGAGCCCCTGGATCGGGACCTTGAGCGGGCCGAGCCGGACGTCACCCGTCTCATCAGTATAAGGCGAGGAGTCGTTGAGGCGTTCCAGGGACAGGCTCCCGAAACGATTGAACATTGGGGTGGGGAGCAGGGGCTCCCTGCATGTCCTGTTAGGGCGGCATTGACGGTGGGGCCTGGATGCCTCCAGGTCCAGGCGGTCCATATCCTGAGTCGGGATGACCCCTTACTCCTTGTACCTGCGTACAAGGTTGTTGATCACCCTTCGCTGGATGATCTCTGATGGGGAGAGGGGACGTGGGCGCCCCATATTCATGGATGTAGAGGCTGTCGTGGCTGTAGCAGAGCCATGCGGGGTGGCTGTGCTAGTGTTTCCCCTGCCCCTGCGTAGGCGAGCGGGCGGTGATCGTGTCTCCATGGAAGCAACCTGGTTCCTGGGAAACAGAGAGATCAACTAATCAGCACTGTGACGAAAAGGATTGACAACCAGTGCCCCAGCGTCCTTCCATTCTCCATGTCTATAAGAAGGATCCACGCCAACATGGTGCATAACGAAGTGCCCCATGTTCCACTGCCCCAACTTCCAGTGAGTTTCACGCCAGGCCTTCCATTTGCTTGGTAGGACTCGGCACCAGATATCTGGATCCGGTGACACGTCAATCTACTGGTGTCTCAAACACTACTAATCTTCACATTGAGGAGAAGAATTTCACATCGGGTTCACCATTTCTGTTTCCTATGCTTTCGCCGGGGCACGCGCGCGTGTATGTCAGCGGAGGAGGATGCGCTGCGCTGCATGTGTGTTGCCCCATATTCCCGCTTTCCAAAGGCAGGCGGCATTCGCTCCTTATTCAGGGACATCTTCTCCTTGATCGAAACCGGGATGATGGGGTATCAGTTCTTACTTCTGCGGATTCCTCCTCAGAACTCGTCACCTAGTCCGGGTCTACCTCATAGATTTAATACGTTTTTCATGAAACTCTTCCCAGTGACATGTTTCCATGGACGCCGGTTAATTACACTGCTTCTGTCGGGACATTCCAAAGGGTCCGGTCAGGGCAGCAACCTTCAGTCGGGGGAGTAGTCACATTGAGGCATCAGTAGCATGTCTGGATGCTGGGGAACTGGCATGTCTGTCCTTTATCCCTTGTCATAGGGCTTCTCGAGGGCGTGGAGGCCTGAGGCATCCCAAATCGAGCGCGGGGAATTATATTCCATAGACATATATCTGAGTTTTTCCTCAGCTTCCTGTGTTTAACACAGGGTATGCCGTAAGTTTAACATCCAGAGGAGATGGATCATCCCGATCAGATCATTATCTAGAATGGATCGGATTGAGGGATTTCCCTTAAAGGGGTGCTGATACCGGGACCAACCCATGGGCGGCTGTGAAGAGGAGCAGAATGGTATGATCTTGTCGGGATATGGCAGTCCGGGTGAGAATCAGGATGAGTGATGGAGAGTTGGATGAAATGGAGGGGGGATGAAATGGGACCATCGCAGGGGGCGACAGTGAAGTTGGGCTTGAGCCTCAAAGAGACCTCCTACGTATCCCTGTGGTAGGGAATCAAAGTCCGCGTAGTTCGGGATGATGCCGGCGAGCTGATGTGAATGTGGACCTTGGCCTGATCGGCACCGTCAGCGAACCGACGTGAATGTGGACCTTGGTCCTATAAGTGTCGTCAGCGAACCAACGTGAAGGTGAACCCGGGGGTCCACTGTTGGTGGTCTTGAACCTCGTGAAGGCTTCCTACGTACCATGCCTTTACATGGATCAAAGTCCCTGTTTTTCGGATGGAATGAAAAATACAGTTTAACGTCATGCGGGACAGGGGTGAACCGACGTGAGTGAGGTCGGAACGACCGGGTGATGGGCTTGAACCTTATGAAGGCTTCCTACGTACCATGCCTTGATATGGATCAAAGGCCTCGTAGTTCAAATGGTGTGTCGGCGGACCGACGCGGGTGAGGACCTTGGTCCGGATGGAACGGGGCTTACGCACTAGGCTGCCCAGGTGCTGGTTACCTGACGTGAAGAAGGTCGGAGTGACCAATAGGTGGTGGGCTTGAACCTCTGGGAGGCTTCCTACGTACCATGCCTTGACATGGATCAAAGACCACGTAGTTCAGGTTGGACGCCGAAAGGCCGACGTGAATGAGGATGACCAGGGGGTCCTAGTGGTGGTGGGCTTGGACCTCATGGAGTCTTCCTACGTACCATGCCTTAGCACGGATCAAAGACCATGTAGTTCAGTTTGGACGCCGGAAGGCCGAGGTGCATGAGGAGGACCAGGGGGTCCTAGTGGTGGTGGGCTTGTACCTCGTGGAGGCTTCCTACATACCATGCCGTGACATGGATCAAAGACCTCATAGTTCAAAGGGGGATTCGTCGGCGAACCGACATGAAGGAGAACCCGGGGGTCCACTTGTGGTGGGTGTCAGTGAACCGACATTAATTAAGGGACCTTGGTCCGATGGGAGATGGTCTTGAACCTCAGGGAGGCTTCCTACGTACCATGCCTTGACATGGGTCAAAGTCCTCGTAGTTCGGGTTGGTCACAACGGCTTGCCGTCGGACTGGAATGAAATTTAACGTCATGCGGGACGAGGATGAACTCGACATGAAGGTGGAACTTGGTCCAATGATAGATGGGCTTGAATATCAGGGAGGCTTCTTACGTACCATGCCTTGAAATGGATCAAAGTCTTCGTAGTTCTAATGGGTGTGTAGTTTAATATCATGCGGGATGAGGGCATACAGTTTAACGTCATGCTGGATGAGGGTATACAGTTTAAAATCATGCTGGATAAGGGTATACAGTTTAACGTCATGCTGGACAAGGGTATACAGTTTAACGTCATGCTGGACGAGGGTATTGTCACGACCAATGCCAACTCTATGCCCACGTGAGTCATGCTCGGTGTGAGAAACAAGAGGCAGCAAGGACCTGACGATCACACCGCGAAGGGTGCGTCCGTGAGAAGTGAAGAGGGGCTTATGCGTTAGGGGGCCCATGGTGCTGGGACTTACTCTAGGATGGAGGCCCGAAGTGAGAAAAAGCGCAGCGAAAGAGGGGTTTGGGACCAATGATGGGAGGTTCCTTGTTCTCTATCACACCCTCCACTGACCTTGGTAGTGGGGAAGTACGGAGATGCAGGGGTTCAGCCTTCCGAAAGAGGGGCTAGGGGGGCTTACACCAAGGTGGTTGCCCTTATCCCATGGAAATACGCTACTTCGAGAAAGAGGATATCATCCCTTGTGGAGGGGGTGACCCCATCTCCATGGAGACGGGTGGCGTAAAAAATGTCCGAGCTGGGGGGACCCTATGTGCGAAACATGGGGCCGGATCACAGTTTAACGTCATGTGTTGAGGACGAGGTGCTTGGCAGTTTAACGTCCTGCAGCTCGGACGAGGTGGGTTCACTCCACACCCCTTGGACTTACATAACTGGTACCCTTTTCTCCTTGGGGGAGGGAAGGTACCAGTAAGGCCATGGTCAAGGGGGGTTGTAGAGCGAACCATCGAGGGGTCCGCGTTAGCGTGGCTATGTGAAAAAGCAATAGCCGTTAGCGTTCCTATGCGAAGAAGCATTAGGCGAAGCAATGCTACGAGTGGTGTTGTCCGTGGGACTTTGAAATCACATAGCGCATACCTGGAGGGTCGCACAGGAAGAGGAATTGCCAAGAAAAGGAGTGTGCTTTGCGAAGTGGAGTTCCTTGGCCTTAACATGGGGCAGAGGTGTGAGTAGAGAGTGCTTCGTGAAGTGGAATAGTATTCGCGGAGCACTGAATCACGAAAAGGAGGTGCCTCGCGAAGCCGGGTGCTGTGAAGTAGTGTGCTTCGTGATGTGTAGAGATCATGCCTTAGCATGGGGATCACTAGTACAGGATGGGTGTTTCGTGAAGCATAAACGCTCCGCGGCTACCCGGGTTCCCTTTGGAATCCCCCTCCTTTGCGAATGCCCTTGAGCTTCGCGAAGGGAATCCCTCTCGGAAGAGGGGCTCAAAACGAGACAAAGAGAAGGCGTCACCCGAAGTAGAAGTACCTCACAGAGCTCATGATTCCCGGGGAAAAGGGTGCTTCACGATTAGGGAGAGGAGAAGCCGAAAGGTCGGATTTTCCGTCCTACATGGACTCAGGGGGAGCCTAGTATTTATAGGCGAGGGGCGCCACGAAGCAGAACTCCCGCGCCGCCTCCGGTGCTTCGCGGAGCGCTCGCGAACGTTAGGCCGTTTGCGGAGAGGTACCTCCTCCGGCGCTTCACAGCGGACTCGCGAACGTCAGGCCCTTCGCGGAGAGGTACCTCCTCCGTTGCTTCGCGGGGCCGCGATGCTTGGGGGGTGCTTCGCATCGGAGCTTCGCGAGGCAGCGTGCGGGGCTTCGTTTTCGTCCCTTCCTTTCGTGCCATATTTTGGCGCCAACACCCCCACTAAAAGAAATCTGAGCCCGATCATCTTTGAGTATCCATTGGAGGAAGAATAGATGTTCAATTGCCCAAGGAATATAGGAAGAGCAATTTGACCAAACTTAGAAATCACAATAGTGCCTTCAGCTCCTGTCATAGAGGATGAACCATCTACATCCAAACATAAATCCCCTAAAGTGCCCAAGAAAGAGAATCCCCCATTTAAGAGGTGAAGACCTTTATAGGAGAAATATGATATTCTGAAGCATCTAGCCTCAGTTCTAGTAAAGCTATCAATCCTGGATGCCTTGAGTCTATCCACAGACCTTAGGGAGGCACTCATCAAATCCTTACTAAGTCCCCAGGATTTCAAGGCCGATGTAGTAGTGGCCAAAGTATATCGAATGAAGAATAATCCCTAAGAATGCCACGACATCCTCCCCTTCACATACAAGGATGAAGAATCCATCATGAAAGGGCACATAAAACCCTTATACGTGTCTAGAAAGATAAACGACCTTGATGTTCGGATAATTTTCATCAAAAATGGATCTGGAGTCAACATCCTCTCATTGTGAACAATTCTTTGGTTAGTCTATGAGGAGGATAGTCTAACACCCAACTGCAAAACCCTGATGGGATATGAAAAAAGCAAGCAGAATCCATTGGGATGAATAAAGCTTAATACTTGGCTTGGTGGCCTCATGTCTGATTCCTAGTTTTTGGTAGTGAAGAAAAGTACGGCCTTAAACATCCTATTAGGGAGGCCTTGGATGCATCAACACGCTGTGATTCTATCATCATACCACCAGTGCATCAAATATTTCACTAATAGAAAAAATGGGACATAGCACACTGATAAATCCCCATTTGAGTCATGTGAGACGCATTACATTGATGAAGGGTTCTATGAACTGAAAGAGAAGTAGTGTTTGTATTAATACATTAATTTTATCACCACCCCAAATGGATTGGAAATGGCTCCCACCGATCCCCTCCAACAACATGGGGAAGAGTATGTATTACCCATCAACCATGTTGTATAAATAAGTTAAAGATCAGTTACAAACTCAGTCGTCTGCATGATTTCTGTTATGGTCACCAAGTCCAAAGACACTGAAGAGGACACCAACTCCTATGATGTCAGGGAAAGACCAAAAAAAGATGATCCTAGCTCGTCCTCAGGACCGTAGATAGTCCCGACCTTACTCACTAAGGCATAATATGATTTCACTCCCAAAACTAGAGAGTTCATATCAAGAATACTCTCTCTGTAAAAGGAGGATTAAGATAATGGAGAGGATGATGATGAAGACCTCAAATATCCCCCTCCCACATTCGAAGAAGGTGTCTCCACCATACTCAATGAACTTAGGGAGATAATCCTGGGCACCAAAGATGACCCAAGGGCCACTCCGATTAGTGTGAATATGCCTTTCAAGGAGCAAGAGGAATATATGTAATGACCCGAAATTTTGAATAAATCTTGTTTCCTAATTTTATATGTTATTTTATTTTGTTTTTTATACTCAACAAAAATGTTTCATTTGATAACATGATTATAATTAAAATGAGACCATTGGGTTTTGACTGTTATATGACCATTGGTCAATATGACCCCTGGAAACTAAACGTTTTGATCATTGTCTCTAAATACAAGTAATCTTGGTTAATTATTATAGAAAGAAGATTTGATGGCCTCAACCAGTAGTCTTGGACCGATTGAAGCCCATCTAACAGAACTTGGGAAGGAGGTAGCACCACTGGGCTTTGCTCTGGACCAAACCCAAGCCGAACTTCATCGTGTGAAGCTAGAACGGAATCTCCTTTGCGAGAAGTTCAAACTGATAGAAATTACTACTCGTGCGATGTTAGCCGAGCCTCCCTCGGATTCTATCACCTTAGCACACCTTACACTTAGGTCCTATACTAGTGTGATAAAGGGCTATGTAAGGAGACCGTAACTGCCTTGTGTAATCCTTTGTTTTAAATAAAAATTGGGATTTCTTCTTATGATGACGTTTATGAATTTTCAAATGACCGGATAAATATAGTATGCATATTTTTGATGAATTTTAGAAAAAGGATATTTTAAAAATGTTTATGTAAACATTAAATAATTAAAAATGTGTAATGATATTCAAAAAATGGTCTTCTACAATTATGCTCAGTACGAAATTTAGAGTCTAACAATATCAACTTAATTTTTGATGAATAGTAAATTATGAATAGTGATTTTATGATTAGGATTAGTAATGTGTCCAAATGGATTAGTAATCTCACTTAAAGAAAGTATTAATATAATCTAGGCACCTTGATTAAGTAATGTGATTCAATAAAATGGTTAAATAACGATTTCATAAATTATTATTCAAGTATTAGTTTTTTTCGAGTGAATAGTGTTTTTTAATTAAAAATTAAATTAAAAATATATAAAAAAATTATTTTTATAAAATGGATTTCATTTTTGAACTCAGAGCACCGATATTATGTTATGGTAATTTTTGGGGGTTTTTTATGAAAAAATGAATTTTCAGTGAATAGTGTATTTATTTAAAAAATAAATCAAAAATATTTAGAAAATTATTTTTATAAAATGGAGTTCATTTTTGAAATCAGAGCATTGATATTTGGTTAAGGTGAAATTTTGGGATTATTCTGAGAAAGTTGAATTTTCGATGAATAGTGAAAATACAGTTTTTAAGTTACGGGTGTTTAATGACATCATTAAATTATGTATTAAGTATGTAATCAATATGGTCGACTTATGAATAGTAAGATAAGTTATGAGGTGTCCCAAGTGGACAATACCATGGGCAAATACCATGGGCAAGTCCATGGTTTTTCCAAAACCACTAATGAGGTGTCCCTTGGCCATTAATGCCTTGTCCCCTCACTTTCCCTATAAATACCAAGCCATCCTCTCATCCATTCAACTCCCAACTCTCCACCGATGATTTTATGGTCTCATTACCCCCCAAGGAGTCCTCCCAAGGTGCCCCCAAGCCCTCAAGGTCCCAAACTTTGAGTTTTAAGAGTTACGTTTTAAGGTAAGGGATCCGATCTCTCTCTTTCTTTTCAAGAAATCTCTTTTATGTAATTTCTTTTATGCTCCATATTATTATGTTAAAGGGTGTTCTTTTATACTAATCTTATTGACATTTTCATGTTCACATAATGAGATATCCCCTCTTACTCTCATTATTTCGTTTTATGAAGTTTTAAGTGGTGTCGTTAGGCTGCCGAAATTTTTGTAACGGATTCTTTCTCCCTTCTCTTTTTTTCAAGATCTATTTTCATGTAAAGTATCTCAAGTTACTTTTTATTATATTGGGGGTATGATCTCTAAATTTATCATACTGATCTTTTATGATCATATGATGAGAGACCCCATTTGATCTCTTCAATTCAGTATTTTGAAGTTTTAAGTGGCGCCGTTAGGTTGCCGAATTTTTAAGTGGTTCTTCACCCTTCTCGTTTTGAAGTTCTACTTTCATGTCAATTCTTTCAAGTACCTTTTTGTTATGTTGGGGTATGATCTCTATATCTATCATACTGATCTTTTATGACCATATTATGAGAGACCCCATTTGATCTCTTCAATTCAGTATTTTGAAGTTTAAGCGGAGTCGTTAGGCTGCTGAATTTTTAAGTGGTCCTTGCACCTTTCTCCCTTTTCGAAGTTCTAATTCCATTTCAAGTCTTGCAAGTTCCTTTATATTATGTTGGGGTATGATCTCTATATCTATCATACTGATCTCTTATGATCATATTACGAGATACCCTATTTGATCTTGTCAAATCTTTTTTATTGAAGTTTAAGTGACGTCGTTAGGCTGCCGAATTTTCATAAGAGAAATCTTATTTTTGTCTCACTTCCATGTTTTTCATTTCATATGGTATATCTTTCAAATTTCATTACCATGTTCTTAAATCCCTTATATTCTGTTCCCCTACTATTTTATGAATCAGTTATGGGTGGTTGACCCATGTCCCCTCTCTTTTCAATGTTTTCTAAAACCTTGTAACATAGCCGTTATGCTGCAGAATTTTCGTCTCAAAATACCTCTCTCTTTTCTCAAAATCATTTTATGTTATAAAGTGAATACTAAAAGCTCTTATTTCTACAAGGGTATTCACATATATATCAAAATGTTCTATTTTAAATTCTGGGATTTACATACATGAGACCCGCTTTCCCTTTCTGTGGGTTTAAAAGTGACGTAAAGATCATGTCTTTAAAGTAGTTTTAAAATGTTATGATTATGAAATGAAACCCATTTATTTTATGCTATATGGGTTATTTATGAAATTTTTGATGATGATATATGTGGCTCACATGATAATAAAGTCAACTTTAAGGGTGAGCCCTGATAGCGCTCCAATGCATTGGGTAATGATGTAACCACTAGAGATTACAATTTTCACAATATCTTGGTGAATAACCTTGGTAATTTTCGAATGACACATTGGGGATGGACCTTGGGGATATGTTCATGATTGTCTATGTGAAATGATGTAGCCACATCTTAAAGTTATGAAAAATGTTATTTTTATTATGATATTCCTCATGATTTCTTTCTCATTCCTTAAAGTTCTTTTCATGACCTTATTGAATTATCTCAAGTTCACATGTAAAATGTTTCTCTTGTTTCCCTTACTGGGCCTTCTGCTCACCCTTTCTTTTGATGTATGTCCCCAGGTTATGAGATGCAGTAGTGAACCTAGGATGAACATGAGGAGAAGCCTTTCAAGTGTTTAAGAAGAATGTTTTATGTTTTCATGTTTTAAGTTCTCGGTTTCCAAGACACTAAACCTTAAAGATCCTCAGTTTTGTAAAATGTAATGAAAGTTTATGTGATAAAAAGGCAGGATGCTATAGTTGGTATCAAAGGATGGTTTAGTTATTTGTGGAAATTAGGATATGAAAACTCTAGGAAGAACCCTATAGAAAAGTTTATATATAGGGAATCTTCCTGGTATTTTGGTGAGTATTGAGTGATGGGTTTACAAGCAAAAACATCCCTGTCTAGATACGAGTAGGTAGAGGTCGCTCTGGCCCAGATGTACATAGGGGTAAAACCCGAAAACACCACTTTTAGCTAGACTCAAACGGGAACTGGTAGACGAAAATGGACCTTGCTGCACTCTTGGTTACAACACTCTTGGGGGATATGCTTTGGTAAATTCATAAGCTTAGTATAAACCATTGTTAAAGGAACAAAGATAAAATAAAATAAAGATTCACATAAGAATATATGATCATGGATAACCTAGATGGAGACCTAGGGGATCAAAATTTAGGGTATAATTTTCTTCTACAAGTTATCCTAATATGCTTTAAGTTCCTTTTCATGATTATTGGCTAAGTATTTAAGCCCCTAATTATACTTTCTCTTCTTAGTTAATGGTGAGAAATGGAAGAACATGTCCCAACAACCAATATGATAGGAAATGCGACGATTGTCGTATTAATATGACAGAGATGATTAGGGTATTAAAAGATGATTATTATTTTGGAAGACTTTCACTATTTTGGGGACCCTATATGATCAAGGTAAATAGATTACTACGGTATTTTCATTGAGGAGTAAGGATGACTTATATTTTGAAGAATCGATGAATTTAAGGTGGGCTTATAGTAATTTAGGTTACTTATGGGAATGATTAACCTATCTTGGGTAAAATATGATTAGGTTAGATACTTTTGTTATAAGATGTTAGGAGTGGTTGATGTTGTTTGGAGATGAACAATGAAGTTTATTTTGGAAGACTATGTTATCAAATCCTTCTTGTATTTGGGTTTCAATCTTAGTTTGGTTTATTTTGAGGAATTTTAAGGACCATTATTTATGGAATGGACTATGATAAACTTTGGGTAGTACCATGGAACTTTGAAGATTTAAAAGTAGTTTCCATTCCTATGAGATTATTTCTTTATGAAGAGTTGTTTTACCTTACCCTTTCTGTTTTTGGGATAATGTTTAATGATAAAAGAAATAGATAGTTAATATTTTGTGGATTATGTGATTCTCTAGAATATGATTCTTGTGTTTTGATGAGACCAAGTAGTTTTGAATGCTTATAGTTTGGAGAAAAGATTAGTTTTGGGTAGAAACTTATTAAAGGATGAAACTCTACATGAAGATAGGTATATTTTCTTATGTTTTTGTTTTATATTGTAAATGAATTCCTCAAAATTATGAAAAGGAACGTAAAACAAAAATGTTGTTGGTTTACGTTTCCTACTGGGTAATCAAAGACCGTTTACACACATCAGAAGTTTGGGATTTTATTATGGTTAACTTTCTCCTAATCATGTTTTCTATCACTCTCCCTCAGAACTTGACCCTTTGTTTTCTCCTCCATGTCCATGTTTTCGTACATGGAATCCTAGTGTGGGCTAACTCGGGTGACCTTTGTACTTACCCTTTTTTCTTTTAAAGTAATAGTTTTACTGACTCCTTTTCTGATGTGGGACTTTCAATGAAATTTCAAAACCCAATTTTAAAAATTGTGAGGACGCAATTTCTTAAGGGGGGGAGATTGTAACGACCAGAAATTTTGAATAAATCTTGTTTCCTAATTTTATGTGTTATTTTATTTTGTTATTTATACTCAACAAAAATGTTTCATTTGATAACATGAGTATAATTAAAATGAGACCATTGGGTTTTGACTGTTATATGACCATTGGTCAATATGACCCCTGGAAACTAAACGTTTTGATTATTGTCTCTAAATACAAGTAATCTTGGTTAATTATTATAGAAATAAGATTCGATGGCCTCACCCAGTAGTCTTGGACCGATCGAAGCCCATCTAACAGAACTTGGGAAGGAGGTAGCACCACTGGGCTTTACTCTGGACCAAACCCAAGCCGAACTTTATCGTGTGAAGCTAGAACGGAATCGCCTTTGCGAGAAGTTCAAACTGATAGAAATTACTACTCGTGCGATGTTAGCCGAGCCTCCCTCAGATTCTCTCACCTTAGCACACCATACACTTAGGTTCTATGCTGGTTTGATAAGGGGCTATGTAAGGAGACCGTAACTGCCTTGTGTAATCCTTTGTTTTAAATAAAAATTGGGATTTCTTCTTATGATGACGCTTATGAATTTTCAAATGACCGGATAAATATAGTATGCATATTTTTGATGAATTTTAGAAAAAGGATATTTTAAAAATGTTTATGTAAACCTTAAATAATTAAAAATGTGTAATGATATTCAAAAAATGGTCTTCTACAATTATGCTCAGTACGAAATTTAGAGTCTAATAAGATCAACTTAATTTTTTATGAATAGTAAATTATGAATAGTGATTTTATGATTAGGATTAGTAATGTGTCCAAATGGATTAGTAATCTCACTTAAAGAAAGTATTAATATAATCTAGGAACCTTGATTAAGTAATGTGATTCAATAAAATGGTTAAATAAAGATTTCATAAATTATTATTCAAGTATTAGTTTTTTTGAGTGAATAGTGTTTTTAATTAAAAATTAAATTAAAAATATTTAAAAAAATTATTTTTATAAAATGGATTTCATTTTTGAACTCAGAGCACCGATATTATGTTATGGTAATTTTTGGGGTTTTTTCTGAAAAAATGAATTTTCGGTGAATAGTGTATTTATTTAAAAAATAAATTAAAAATATTTAGAAAATTATTTTTATAAAATGGAGTTCATTTTTGAAATCAGAGCATTGATATTTGGTTAAGGTGAAATTTTGGGATTATTCTGAGAAAGTTGAATTTTCGATGAATAGTGAAAATACAGTTTTTAAGTTACGGGTGTTTAATGACATCATTAAATGATGTATTAAGTATGTAATCAATATGGTCGACTTATGAATAGTAAGATAAGGTATGAGGTGTCCCAAGTGGCCGATACCATGGTCAAATACCATGGGCAAGCCCATGGTTTTTCCAAAACCACTAATGAGGTGTCCCTTGGCTATTAATGCCTTGTCCCCTCACTTTCCCTATAAATACCAAGCCATCCTCTCATCCATTCGACTCCCCACTCTCCCCCAACGAAGTTCTGGTCTCATTACCCCCCAAGGAGTCCTCCCAAGGTTACCCCAAGCCCTCAAGGTCCCAAACGTTGAGTTTTAAGAGTTACGTTTTAAGGTAAGGGATCCGATCTCTCTCTTTCTTTTCAAGAAATCTCTTTTATGTAATTTCTTTTATGCTCCATATTCTTATGTTAAAGTGTCTTCTTTTATACTCCTCTTACTGACCTTTTCATGTTCACATAATGAGAGATCCCCTCTTACTCTCATTATTTCGTTTTATGAAGTTTTAAGTGGCGCCGTTAGGCTGCCGAAATTTTTGTAACGGATTCTTTCTCCCTTCTCTTTTTTTCAAGATCTATTTTCATGTAAAGTATCTCAAGTTCCTTTTTATTATGTTGGGGTATTATATCTAAATTTATCATACTGATCTTTTATGATCATATGATGAGATACCCCATTTGATCTCTTCAATTTAGTATTTTGATGTTTTAAGTGGCGCCGTTAGGCTGCCGAATTTTTAAGTGGTTCTTCACCCTTCTCGTTTTGAAGTTCTACTTTCATGTCAATTCATTCAAGTTAATTTTTGTTATGTTGGGGTATGATATCTATATCTATCATACTGATATTTTATGACCATATGATGAGTGACCCCATTTGATCTCTTCAATTCAGTATTTTGAAGTTTAAGTGGAGTCGTTAGGCTGCTGAATTTTTAAGTGGTCCTTGCACCTTTCTCCCTTTTCAAAGTTCTAATTCCATGTCAAGTCTTGAAAGTTCCTTTTTATTATGTTGGGGTATGATATCTATATCTATCATACTGATCTGTTATGATCATATGATGAGAGACCCTATTTGATCTTGTCAAATCATTTTTATTGAAGTTTAAGTGACGCCGTTAGGCTGCCGAATTTTCATAAGAGAAATATTATTTTTGTCTCACTTACATGTTTTTCATTTCATATGGTATATCTTTCAAATTTCATTACCATGTTATTAAATCCCATATATTCTATTCCCCTACTGTTTTATGAATCAGTTATGAGTGGGTGACCCATGTCCCCTCTCTTTTCAATGTTTTCTAAAACCTTGTAACATAGTCGTTATGCTGCAGAATTTTCATCTCAAAATGCCTCTGTCTTTTCTCAAAATTATTTTATGTTATAAAGTTAATACTCAAAGATCTTATTTATAAAAGGGTATTCACATATATATCAAAATGTTCTATTTTAAATTATGGGATTTACATACATGAGACCTGCTTTCCCTTTCTGTGGGTTTTAAAGTGACGTAAAGATCATGTCTTTAAAGCAGTTTTAAAACGTTATGATTATGAAATGAAACCCATTTATTTTATGCTATATGGGTTATTTATGAAATGTTTGATGATGATATATGTGGCTCACATGATAATAAAGGCAAATTCAAGGGTGCGCCCTGATAGCGCTCCAATGCATTGGGTAATGATGTAACCACTAGAGATTACAATTTTCATGATATCTTGGTGAATAACCTTGGTAATTTTCAAATGAAACCTTGGGGATGGACCTTGGTGATATGTTAATGATTGTCTATGTTAAATGATGTAGCCACATCTTAAAGTTATGAAAAATGTTATTTTTATTATGATATTTCTCATGATTTCTTTCTCATGCCTTAAAGTTCTTTTTGTGACCTTATTGAAGTATCTCAAGTTCACATGTAAAATGTTTCTCTTGTTTCCCTTACTGGGCCTTCTGCTCACCCTTTCTTTTGATGTATGTCCCCAAGTTATGAGATGCAGTAATGAACCTAGGATAAACATGAGGAGAATCCTTTCAAGTGTTTAAGAAGAATATTTTATGTTTTCATGTTTTAAGTTCTTGGTTTCCAAGACACTAAACCTTAAAGATCCTCGGTTTTGTAAAATGTAATGAAAGTTTATGTGATAAAAAGGTGGGATGCTATAATATACCTCCTTCCTAAAGAATAATCTATATGTGTTTGTCTAGAACTACACAAAAATGCTAGGCCTTGACCGTGAGGTTGAAACACATCATCTAGGTCTACCAGAAGACCATTGTGGCTATAAGTAGCCATCCAGAAGAACCCACCTCACACAAGCTGCCAAAATAGAGGTTGAAGTTGAAAAACTAATCAAAGATAATGTCATCTAGGAAGTCCAATATCTGTTATGGATGGAAAACATAGTCCCTATCAAAAATAAGAATAGATAGATTAGATTATTTATTGACTTCAGGGACCTTAATCAACACTTCCCAAGAGATGATTTCCCAGTCCCGATCACATAATTGTTGATCGATGCCACCAAAAGATATGAGTCCCTCTCTTTCATGGATGGTTATTCTAGATATAACCATATCTGAATGGACCAAGGAGATGAAGAAGATATTGCTTTCAAGCCCCCCAAAGAGTTTTCTATTATAAGGTGATGCCATTTTCTCTGAAAAATTCCAGAGGTACATATCATCATGCCATGCATCTCATTTTCAAGCCCTTCCTGAAAAAACTCATCAAGTTCTATGTCAAAGATCTAGTGGTTAAATCATGATAGTGCTCAAACCACCTGGTAGATCTTGAAAATATCTTCAAAAAATTGCAACAACACAATTTAAATATGAATCAATTAAAGTGTGATTTCAAAGTTACCTACGGAAAATTACTCGGCCTTGTCGTATGCTATCGTGGCATAAGAGTCTACCCTAAAAAGAAAAAAATCCATCCTTGGTGTGTCTCCATCTCATAACCTCACTGAGTTGAGGGGTATCTAGGGGCACCTGGCCTACATCCAGTGCTTTATAAACAAACTTGTGGGTAAATTTTTACCTTTCAACAAGTTAATGAAAAAAGGGGTTACATTATAGTGGGATTATGATTTTCAAGAATAATTCAACAATCATAAAATATATCTCCTAAAAACACTAGAACTGATGCTGTCAGTTAAGGGGACTCCACTAATTTTGTATGTAACCACCTTGTAACATTCATTAGGTGCTTTCCTCACACAAAAGAATGATGCTGGCAATGAGAAAAATTTCTATTACCTCAGCAGAACAATGATCGATGCTATTACTTGATATTCAAGAATAAAAATGAACCACATAGACCTAATATTCACAATTCAGAAATTTAGGCATTACCTACAGATCCAAGAGGTCTATTTGATCTCCCGCTGTAGCACGATCAGGTATATCCTCATCCATCCTTTGTTAACTAGACACCTATCATGATGGGTAGTCATCCTACAATAGATTGACATATGGTATGTGCCTCAGAAATCCATCAAATTCCAGACATTAGTAGACTTCCTAGAAGAGAACCCCTTGGGAGAAATGACCCCATTGGATAATTAATTTCCCGACGAAGAAGCATTCTCTGCCCAATAGGGTCCCCATTCATGGGAAATGTACTTCGATGATGCTTTTAGAATCCCAAAAATGAAAATTATAGAGGATCCCAAGCTCAAAAAGTGGGGCTATTTGTTATACTCATATCCCTAGGAAAGTTCATCTTTCATTACTCCTTCCTGATTTCAAAGGGGTGTAAAAATAATGAATCAGAATACTAGGCTCTCATTATGGGCCCAGAGCTGGAACTTCATGCATGAGCTGAACACTTGAGTATAAATGGTGATTTAGAGTTGGTCATCAGGTAGAACAATGGTGATTATGCCATTAAAAAAGAAGTATTGGTCCCTTAATGAACCATGTTCAAGAACTGATGGTAGAATTCCATTCAGATCCATCACTGACCTATGTCCCTTCATTACAAAATGCTCAAGATGATGCATTTGAAAATGCAGCTACAACCCTGACTGATCTAGTCCGAGATGAAACAATTGTCAACATTTCCCACTTTCGTGTGGTCTTACCATTTATTCAGGACAATACAAAGGGAATCAATGAGATTATCCCCATTTCTGAGCCTTATGGTCACACCATCGGCTGGATGACCCCCATTGAAAATTACCTCTGGAGGGGTGAACTCCTGAAAAATAGGACTGGAAGGGAACATATCCAGAAGTGGGAAGTCAAATTTATCTTGTAAAATGGTGAAAACCAAGAAAAGGTTCTCTACAAACGAGGCCTTAACAGAGTTCTTCACAGGTGCATCGATGGAGAACTGATTGCTACCATAATAAAAGAAGCGTATGTCAGATCTTGTGAAGCACACCAATAGGAAACCAATCTCTCCCATCAAATTCCAAGGCTTGGATACTATTATCCCACTATGATACAAGATTGTGCCACATTCACCAAGAAGTTCCATTCCTACCAAGTTCATGCCAATTTTATTCACCAATGCCCGAAGTTACTTTACACAACTAAGTACTCTTGGCCATTATCTGTATGGAGGATGGATGTTTTAGGACTATATCCCCTAGCCACAGCCAGACCATTCTGGTTCATTCTCAGTGAAAATGAATTCTTCTCCAAATGGGCCAAAGCCATGCCTCTGAAAGAGTTTGGAGTGAAAAACATTGTTAGCTTTGTGAAGGCCAAAATCATTAACAAGTTTTTTTCCCTCATACAATACTGATGAAAAATGGAACCAAGTTTTTATCTGATGAGTTGAGCAAGTTGTACCAGAAGTATGAAATCAAAGCCAACCGTTCATCCCACTACAATGCAGTGGCAAATGGGTAGATAGAGGATTTCAACAAGACTCTGTCCAACATACTATAAAATATGGTATATAAGGATAAGAAATTGTGTCCAGACAATCTCTTTCATGCTTTATAGGCTTACTAGACCATGACCTTCACTGCCACCCAAGCGACCCCATACCCACTAGTATACAGGACAAAGGCGGGTTTTTCCATTTAAATTCATGTACCATCACTCCATGAGGCCATTTGTGATCAACTATACATGGATGAGAAATACTAGAAATGGTTTGATGAGTTGGAGAAGTTGGATAAGAAAAGGATACACACTTTTTACCATTAGGAAGTATACCAAAATCGGATCTCAAGAGCATTCAACAAAAAGTTTCGCCTTCAATCTTTCCTTGAAGGAGAGATGGTGTTGGTCCTTATAAACTTGATGATACTCGATAATAAAACCCCAAATCTTGAGTAAAATTTGGAGGGACCATCTGTCCTACATAGGGTCTATTAAAATGGAGCATACACCATGATATCAATGGATGGAAATATCATCACGGCTCCCACCAATGCAAGGTTTATAAAGAAGTACTTCGTGTAACGACAACATATATAGTCAAAACTCTTTGACAGTAAACTAAGAGTTATCGTCCTGACTACATGATGTTAAACAATATGTTATTAATCTCTGAAATACAACATTAAATTATAATGCCAATGTCGACACTGCATGACTCCAAACTGCACATCATAGCATTCCAGCTTCAAGATGCTAAACAGCATAACATAAATCATCCTAAATGCATGATGATAAACTCCATGGTCCCCAAAGAACTACATAAAACTTGATTCCCATTTATTAGCATGATACGTAAAGATGATTTGACCCTCGATCTTGACCCAGTACTTTCATGAAAAATTGTCTCTATTGTATCCTCTATATCCCCATATTATGAGGGAAATTCATGCCACTCTTTGTTTCTCACACCGAGTATAAATCACGTGAGATTAGAATCAGTGGTAAGGATTCCCCTATGTAAAAAAACTATACAGGAATATGATAGACCCGACACCTGTAGCAGATAAAACCAAAATTCCTATACTCCTACATCCAAGTCAGATCAGAACAGGGAACATTTTGAACTATATATATCTTGATTCCTACCCTTGAAGGATATGCAGTGATCCCAGATTTAACATTTGGGCCCATCCACTAATTAAAAAAAATTCTCTATCATGCCCCTAGACATGGAACATACCTTTTTAGGGAATATTCAAAACTTTGTATGGATTGATTCCCATTCATCAGTGGGATACGTGGTGACACCCAAATACTTTATCCCGGACTAACCACCAATTAAAAAAAACAATGCCCCTTTTTTCGTGCATAGGTTAGACTTGTATAGGGGAATACCTGAAAGGTCCTAACCACATGACATTAAACTACAAGGTTCTTGAAGATTCATGTACAACTTGATTCTCAATATTACGAGATCCCGCAAATATCCCTAATTTCTTGCACAACAAATTTAAAGAGTTGATTGAAATTCCATGTTTGAATTCTGACACTCGTAAGGAGTCAAAAGATCATTCTTCTCCCTACATAGAAGTCAGATATATATAGAATCTTCATTAGTTCATGGATGATCAAGGTATAGATATTTCTTATGTTCCTAGACACATATTTTCCTTTTTTAAAACTCTATACTCTAGGAAATATTGGGTCCCCATAAACATTAATGGCCATTAGAGATGGAGGGTCATTGGTCCTGTGGAAACTATTGTTTGACTATGCAAATAATGTCCCAATGGCTCTGCATATGATTCCTACAGAAAAAATATCAATCAAAGGAAAATTATTCCTCAGGAGAGTCCTCTCCTACCTCAGTACGCCCAATGGCTTCCAATCCCCATATCATTTCTCTTTATCCAAGTCCCCCCAGGACTATTGTTTACACATTCTATCATCACTCATGTATAAAAAATGCCATAATATATGGCCATGATTAACCCAAATCAATTTATGGCCTTTGTGACAAGATTTCCTTATTGTATGATGTTAAATTGTATAACATTAGTTTAAACATAAAATGCTCCCGACTATTGATTATGATATTCTCAGGTGGTGATACAGAATCCTCGTAATCCCTTGTTTCTCAAACTGATCATAGCTGATGTGAGCTTAGGGACCTCAGTAGGGGATCCACCATGACATCATGCCAAATTAGTCCAAGAGTTTTGGTCCTAGTAGCACGACCCTAAAAGGCATGTTATGGTTCTCTTCCCCATAAGGAACCCCGAGTCCTGGTTGTATGACGTTAAACTAAAGGATACTTCAAAGATGAGATGAATGCCTCACCCTCCATATGAGTCAGATCTACGTAGGGGATTACCAGATACCATGAGTGAATCACAACATTAATGTTTCTAATGTAACCAAATACACTCTTTCCATACATCAAACTCCATTTTTTGAGTAATCCTGGGTCTTCATAATCCTCCATGGCCATTAAATATGGAAGGCCATTATCATGTGGAAACCTTTGTTTTACTATGAACATCTTGCATCAGTGGATCTGCATATGATTCATATAATACAAAAATCAATCAAAGGAAAATTATTCCATAGGAGAGTCATCTCCTACCTCAGTACGCCCAATGGCTTCCAAGCCCCATGTCATCCCTCCTAATTCGAGAACACTAAGTGTCATGATTTAAAATATCTTTCCTATGAACGTCCTGGATATATCAGAACATCATGGCCCAATTCACCTCTTGTCTCTCTTGGGGCTTTTGTAAAATAAAGACACCCCATCCATATGCGTGAAGTTGATCTGCGTATGAAAAACATATGCCCCCACTTATTTCCAGGTTTCTCGATAAAGTTAATCCAAATAAATTCCCCCTTTCATGCTTAGGAACAACCCTTATCAGATTCCATATATCATTTTTAGAAAGTTTACAATCTCTATAATCCTTCATGTCCAATGGATATGGGAGGCCAGTGTCCTACAGACACCTTTGTTTGACTATGCACATCATGCCCAGGTGGCTTTGCATATGTATCCTACAAAAAAGACCATCGACTAAAGAAAAATTCATCCCTTGGAGAGTCCTTTCCACGTTCCGTACGTCCTCATAAAATTTATGTCTAATCTCACTCCTAGGATTTGGGAAACCCCATTGATTATGGCTTACATTTCTTTCCCTTTTCAAATTCCCAGACATGAAAGGCATTTCTAAATGAAATGATGACTCACTTTCTCTCCCCTAAATGATCATAATTTATGTTAGAGAGGTTTCCCATTAAAAGATGATACAAATGACCCTAATAATTTCAGACATCATTCCTTAGACAAGCTACCCACTATGGTCCCCAACCTTAAGAAAAAAACCAAAGTGTTATATATGACAACCTTGTTTTTTTCACACAATTGAACATAATTTATTACATAAACTTCACTTGATACAAAAAATAAGATCAAGAGGTATAGTGTATTTGGGGCTTAGGATCATTAAATAAGAACTTAAAACATAAAATACAACATCTTTATTGAAAACTTTCTTTACATGATCACTACATTCCCTCATACTTAGCATTGCATGGGATAACCTGAGGACATGCATAAGAAAAGGGTGAGCTATAATGCCCAGTAAGAGAATAATCATGGAATAACACGAGGAATAAAATAAATTTTAGACAATAGGAATATCAATAGAGCAAAAGAGAAGAATAAACATAATTTCATGATAAAGCATGATAATCATAACATGGAAATGTGGAAACAACACTTAACATGGAATTAGCATGAGGCAAGGATCATTGCACATGAAGCACAAGTAAACCCTCATTGCACATAAATCATGAGTAAAACCTCATTGCACTTAAATTAGAATGATTCAAAACCCATTTCACATGATGTATCATGATACTATAATTTACCCAATTCATTTGAGTGCTATCAGGGCATACCCTTCTTAAACATTTCATTTCATGCATAAGTGTGCCACATGGATCATAAAACATTGAATAATTCAACATAATCTTTTATTACATGATAAAAGAATGAGGAATACATAAATTAAATTCTTTAAACAATAAGTAAATGTGCATAAAGTTTAATACCCTTGATAAAGAAATGGTCATGATATTCACTACACAATGACATTAGTTTGGAAAATCGTTGCAATTTCGGCAGCGTAACGGCGTGACGTAAGAATTCATAAAAATTATTGATGAGAGAGAAAGGGTTGTATCATCATATGTAAATGAAATGGAAAGTAAGGAGGTAATATAGATTAATGTTCCAACAATTGTAATGGAATTTAGATTCATGATACAATAGAATTGCTTGAATGTAAGTGAGGAGAGATAAATTCCTTTCCGAATTTTGTCATAGTAAGGGGTGTACAAGGGAGGAATTTATTGAGAGATAAAGGGGTATCTCATAATTAAAACATAAAGAGGTATGTATGGGGGAGGTGTTAAACTATACCCGAACATTTATAATTGAAATTAAAAGGGCATAATAACATTAAGAAAATTGGATAAAAATGAGAAAGGGAGAAAAAACCCTTACTTGGAAGTGTGCTTCCAAAGGCTTGAGAGAGCCTTGATAGAGGATTCTTGGGAGCTTTTGGCACCTTTGGAGGATTCTAGAGAGAGTATGTAAGAGTTTTGATGAACTAAAAAGGATTTTAGCGAGGAGGAAGTGGGAGCTTGGGTGGGTTTATATAGGAAAGGTGGGGAAATTCTTTATTATTTAGGTCTGGGACAAATCATATTAAAATAATCCAAAACACAAACCAAAACATGGTTTTTGCACTTTATTTTTGGAAAAGGGAAGTGGAAAACAATATTTTATAAGGCCAAATCCCGAAAATCTTAAAATAATGGGGCTGATTATGTGGAGGTGAGTCACACTCCCAAGGAAAACAATTTAAAAAGACAAAATGTTTAATAAGTCTTGAAGGGTCCACTAATGCTTTGTAAAATAAATAAAACAAACCCAAAATCACATTATTTTAATGATAAAACATATATTTTTAGAACATAAAGTTTATAGTATTTTATCACACCACTATTGGGTCATTATGATGTCATAAAACACATTATATATTTAAACGTTATTTAAATTTTACCCAAAAATTTGACTGTCTGAGAAAATTATGAAAAATTCACTGTTGGATAATTTCAATGTACTGATTCCCGAAATAATATTCATTTTATCTAAATAATTATCTAAATATGTTAATTTTAACTTCTAAAATAAAAATCGACATTTGTTTGAAAATCCATGGGTTTTGACAAAAATGGCTTTCAAACCTTAATAAAAATTACAATTGGATTCATAAAATTATATGATCATTTATATTTAATAAAAATTAATTTAATAATAATAATACTATTTTATTAAAATATTATTTAATTAAAAAATCCATTAATTCATAAAAATATATTTCTTAGTTGAACATTAACTAAAAATACTATTTGTGCTTTAAAAACTATTTACAAGGTAACAATAATAAAATGAAAGTATATTCATTATTATATACATAAATAATGTACATAACCATAGTACTAGGGTCTTGTTACATAACCCCTTATAACACCCGTATAAGACCAAAGGGTAAGGTGTGCGATGATGACCGACTCTTGGGGTGGCTCGGATAACATTGCTTGGATGGTAATCTCTATCAACTTCCACTTCTCTCATAGGCAGTTTTGCTCGAGCTTAACGTATTCAAGATCAGATTGTGATTGGTCAAGAGCAAAGCCCAATGACGCCACCTCCTTTCCGAGCTCCAAAAAATGAGCTTCTTATGGGGAACATCTACTAGATGAAGCCATCACTTCCTTTTTCTGAGTAAATTGGATTTGTTAAAGCCCTATATTTATACTAATCATGTGATCATTGTTCAACAACTATATTAGAAACAGTCACAATTCTTAACAGTATTTTAAAATAAAAAAACATAAAACAAAATAAGTTGACATTTTATATAAAATTTTTACATAAAGTGACATTTAATTAGATCAAGAGGGATTTCCATTAATGAAAGTTTGGGTCGTTACACTCTTCACCCCTTAAGAAATTTCGCCCTCGAAATTTCCTTTTCCCACACTAAAACAGATATGGGTAACTCTAATTCATCATTTCTATGATTCCCATGTCGCTTCTTTAAACTTTTGGTTTCACCACAACACCTTGATGAGGGGCATTGTCTTATTTCATAGAACTTTTTCTCTATGATCTAAGATATTTACTGGTTGCTGCCTATAAGAAAGATCATAATCTAACTGTACCACCTCTAAAGAGAGTACATGTGAAGGGTCCAGTATATACTTCCTTAAGAGGGATAAATGAAAGACATCATGTACTTTGGCCATGGTTGGTGGAAGTTCTAGTCAACGGGCCACAACCCTGACACGATCAAGAATCTAGAAGGGGCTGATGTACCTTGGAATTAACTTCCCTTTATGTCCAAACCTCATGACCTTCTTCCACAGAGATATGCGTAGAAATACCATGTTACCAACTTTAAACTCAAGTTCTCATCAACAGTTATCTGTATAACTCTTCTGTCAACTCTGGGATGCCTTGATATACTTATGAATGGTTTTCACCTTCTCCACCTTTTCTTCAACCATTTTTGGTCCAATCATCTTACGCTCATTGACCTCATCCCAACACGCTGATGTTATGAACCTTTTCCCATAATGAGATTCATATGGTGCCCTTTGGATGCTCGAGTGGAAACATTTATTATAAGAGAACTCAACAAGAGGAAGATGTTGATCCCATCCTCCTTTAAAGTCCATTGAGAACTCTCTCAACATATCCTCAAGTGTTTGGATAGTCTGATCGGATTGTCCATCAGTTTGAGGATGATAGGCCATACTAAAGTTCAGTTCAGTTTTTAGAGAATGTTGAAGACTCTTCCAAAAATGATAGGTGAATCTTGGATCTCGATCAGACACAATAGATAGTGGTACTCCATGAAGCCTTACCACTTCCCTGATATATATCCGTGCTAGTTGATCCAATGAGAAATCCTCCCGAATAGCAATGAAGTGTGCAGCCTTTGTAAGACGATCCACAACAACCCATATTGCATTGTTGCCTTTAGATGTATTTGGAAGTCCAGTGACAAAGTCCATGGTGGTGTTCTCCCATTTCCATTCTGGTATAGGCAATGGTTGCATCATCCCCTTAGACTTTTTCCTCTCTGCCTTCACTTGCTGACACACCAGGCACTTTAATGTATATTCAGCAATCTACTTATTCATATTATACCACCAATAATGCTCTCAGAGATCTTGATACATCTTTGTGTTTCCTGGGTGAATAGAGAAATTTAAACTATGTGTATCATCCAAAAGTTCCTTCTTTAGCTCCAGACTTGATGGAACACATAGTATTTTCCCAAATATCATAATTTATTCTTCATTAACATTAAACTCTGAGGATTTCCCTTTTCCAATAGATTTCACCTTTTCCTGAATTCCCACATCATCATTTTGAGCTTCCTTTACCCTTTCCAAAAGTGAAGGTTGAGTAATCATTTGTGAAAGGATTGATGATGTTCCCTTATTTTTGATTCCCATGTCCATCTTCATCAAATCTAAGAAGATTGGATCCTTTTAAATTCTCATCAATGATAGAATCACTGGGTCCTTTCTACTAAGGGAATCCACCACCTTGTTCACTTTCCCAGGGTGGTAATGGATTGAGCAGTCGTAGTTTTTGATCATCTCTAACCATCTTTGTTGGCGCATGTTCAACTCTTTCTGTGTGAATAAACACTTGAGACTTTTGTGGTCCGTATATATTTCACACTTCTCCCCAAAGAGATAATGCCACCAAATATTCAAAGAAAAGATCACTGTAGCCAACTCGAGGTCATGTGTTGGATAGTTCTATTCATGAACTTTCAATTACCTTTAAGCATAGGCAATGAATTTTTCATTTTGCATCAACACACATCTCAATCCCTTCTTCGAAGCATCACTGAATACCACAAAAAGCTCTCCACTTGTGGGTAAAGTGATCAAGAGCGCAGTGATAAGACTTATTTTCAACCCCTTGAAGATTTATTTGCATTCATCACTCTAAGAAAACTTTACTCCCTTCCGAGTTAGCTTGGTAAGAGGGTTGGAAAATCATGAGAAATTTCTCACAAATCGTCGATAATATCCAGCTAACCCCAAGAATCTACGGATATCTGTTATCGATGTTGGCCTCAGGCATCCCTCAATTTCATCCGTTTTGGAGGGATCCACAGATATCCCATTGCTTGTGATGATATGTCCCAAGAATGAGACCTCCTTCAACCAGAACTCATACTTGCTGTACTTTGCATAGAGCTACTCCTTCCACAAGGTCTCTAGTACAATCTTATATTCTCTTCATGATCCTCCTTGGTTTTAGAGTATATCAAGATATCATCTATAAAGACTACCAATTTTTTTTCTAAGTAATCTCTAATGACTCTATTCATCAAGTCCATGAATATTTTTGGAGCATCAGTGAGTTCAAAAGGAATCACTATGAATTCATAGTTCCCCTATCTTGTAGGAAAGTTAGTCTTGGGGATATCTTCCTTCTTCACCCTTACTTGATAATATCCCAACTACAAATCCACCTTGTAGAAGTATTTTTCTCCACATAGCTGATCGAACAAGTCATCAATTCATGGGAGAGGATAATTTTTCTTTATCATGGTTTTTTTAAGATCACAATAATCAATGAAAAGGAGCATTGACCCATACTTATTCTTGACGAATAGGACTGGTGCACCCTATGGTGATGTAATTGGGCATATAAACCCTTTATCCAGATTCTCCTATAGTTTTTTCTTCAGCTCATCAAGCACCACAACAACCATTCTATACAGAGTCTTTGATATTGGAAATTCCCCAATTATAAGATCAATTTAGAATTCAACATCTCTTCTAGGAGGAAGACCAAGAAATTCCTCGAGAAACACTTCAGCAAAATCCCTCAGAATAGGCATGTCTTCTAGGATGGTTTCCTCCTTAGACTCAATCATCTGAGCTAGATACGCATGCTCATAGGGATGTAATATCCATGCTTGAGATGATGGAGCTAAAGAAGGTTCATCTTCCTCCTTGCACTTGTAAAAAATCGGGGGTCGATTCTCCACTTGGAGAGTGATTTCCCTCTCACGACAATTTATGTTGGCTCTATATAAGGAAATCCAATACATTCCAAGAATTGCATTAAATTCCACCAAAGGGAGTATGAAGAGGTTCTCCGGGAAGTTTAATCCACAGATTGTGAGAGGGGAGGATTTATATTCATGGGATGCAATGATAGCCCCATTTTCTGTACTCACTGACATCTTCACTTCCATGATTTGTGGTGGTACTAGGATTGTTCTACTAAACTTTAGAGATATAAAAGAATGCGTAGAACTTGAATAAAAAATCACATTCACTATTCTTGAATGAATAACTAATCTACCTGCCACCACTTCATTGTCGGGGTTCACTTCAGCAGTAGTGATGGAAAAAGCTCACCCTTGTTGCCTTGGATGTTGTTGGTTGCCTCTGAAAACACTGGGATTAGGGCACTGATTTTCAAGATTCCCTGGTTATTTGAAGTTTTAGTAATTAACCACATGTTAAGGTTTGAACGGAGCATTCCTCTCCTCTATCGCAGCTGCGGGTCTTTCTTGATAGCAGTTAACAACTAGGTTCCCTTCTCTTCCACACTTAAAACATTTCCTCGTACCCTTCAGGAAATTTATAGGGTTCTTCTTTCTGCACCATTGGAAAGTGGGGTTCTGGATCTTCTTAGCACCGTTAGATTTATCCATTAACCACCAGTATTGAATTCAAAATTACGCTTCTTATCCCCTTGATACCCTTGAGATTCTCTGATCTCCATTTCGACCTTGAGGGAACATCAGAAAAGTTCCTCATAGCTGTCGAAGTCACGGATCTCCAGTGCTTTCCACAGACTAGGTTTCAGCCCACCAAAGAAGCGGTCAACCTTGCATTACGGGGTAATGAAAAAGCCAAAGGCGTATCATGCATGACTTGTAATGTTTTCCTTGTACTCTCCAACAGATTTGTCATATTTTTGATTTAGGGAAAGGAAGTAACTTTCCATCTTAAGCCGGAGGGTGCGTAGAAAATATTTATCAAAAAGCATCTTTCGAAAATCCTTCTGTTCCAATGCCTCGATATCCTCCTCAAGCTTCATATTTTTTTATCAACTTCCACCATTGATCAGATTCACCCTTCATATGATAAGCATCTAGGAGAACCTTCACTTGTTTAGAACATTGAAGGATGGAGAAGATCTTTTTAATGGAGTTGATCCATTGTTCAACGATTGAGGGATCATATGATCCATTAAAAGTAGGAAGACTTTGTCTCATGAAGCTATCAATAGCGACTTGTTCTTTCTTAGGGGGGGGGGGGGGGTTGAACATTTCTCTTGTACCATGTTTCTATTCAAATCTTGAGTTAGCTGAGAGAGAAGCGTGAAAAAGTTCGCAATTCCCGCTCCTAATGGATTGAGAATCTCATTAGTACAGTCATCACATTGATCTTCACATTTGTTTTTAGCCTAAGTCCTCCTATTACTGACCATTGGATAGAATAAAAGGAAAGTTAGGGGTAACACAAAAAGGTTAATACAAGGAAAACAACGATGACTTATTAAAAACTCTTATTTCCTTAACATATGATTCTATTGGCTTCAGTCTATGTTATCCATGATCTACTTTCTAACATATATTCTTAGGGTATTTTTTCCCTTAATAATGGTTCTAACTAATATTGTAATTTTACCAAATCATACCCCCCATTGAGTGTCTTAACCAAGAGTGAAGCAAGACCCATTTTCGTGCACCAGTTCCCGTTCGAGTCTAGCTCAAAGCGGTTTTTTTGGGTTTTACCCCAAGGATACATCTGTGCCAGAGCCGCCTCTACCTACTTGTATCAAGATAGGGATGTATTTTCTTGATAAACCCCTTAATAAATACTCACCAAAACTTAGGGATGTTTTTATTATACTTAGTCTTTTCTCTAAGGCTTTACTAGGGTTTTCTAATCCTAATCTCAAAAATAACTAAACCTCCCTCTGATACCAACTATGAAAACCCTGGTTTTTATTACATAATTAAACATAATTTATTACATAAAATTAACTTGATAAAACATAAAAGATCGAGAGGTCTGGTGTCTTTTGGGATTAGGATCATTATATAAAAACTTATAACATGAAATACAACATCTTTATTGAAAACATCTTTTACATCACCATTACATTCCCTCGTACTTAGCATTGCATGTGATAACCTGAGGACATGCATAAGAAAAGGGTGAGCTATAAATCCTAGTAAGGGAATAAAAATGGAATCAAATGAGGAATAAAATACATGTTATACAATAGGAATATCAATATATCACAAGAGAAGCATAAACATAATGTCATGATAAAGCATGATAATCATAACATGGAAATGTGGAAATAACACTTAACATGGAATTAGTAGCATGAGCCAAGGTTCATTGCACATGGAGCATGAGTAAACCCTCATTGCACATGAAGCACGAATAAAACCTCATTGCACTTGAATTATAATGAGTCAATACCCATTTCACATGATGTATCATGATACTATACTTTACCCAATGCATTGGAGCGCTATCAGGGTGCACCATTCTTAAACATTTTATTTCATACATAAGTGTGCCACATGGATCATAAAACATTGAATAATTCAACATAATATTTTATTCCAAGATAAATTAATGTGGAATAAACAAATGAAACAATTTAATAAATAATTAAATGTGAATAAAGGTGAATATCCTTGATAGAGAAATGGGAATGGTATTCACTAAACAATGACATTGGCTTGGAAAATCAGTGTAATTTTGGCAGCGTAACGACGTGACGTAATAATTCATAAAAATGGTTGATGAGAGAGAAAGGGGTGTCTCATAATATAGACATGAAATAGATATTAAGGGGGTAATATAGATACATGTCCCAACAATTGTAATGGAATTTAGATTCATGATACAAAATAATTTCTTCAATGTAAGCGAGGAGAGATAAATTCCTTTCAGAATTTCGGCATAGTAACAGGTGTACATGGGAGGCATTTATCGAGAGAGAAAGGGGTATCTCATAATTAAAAAATAAATAGGGCAGTATGGGGGATGTGAGAAACCATACCCCAACATTTATAATTGAAATTAAAATGGCATAATAACATTATGAAAATTGGACAAAAATGAGAAAGGAAGAAAAAACCCTTACTTGGAAGTGTGCTTCCAAAGGCTTGAGAGAGGCTTGAGAGAGGCTTATTGGGAGATTGGTTCACCTTGAGAGGATCCTAGAGGGATTAGGGAAGAGTTTGTAATAACTCTAAAGGCTTTGAGTGAGGAGGAAGTGGGAACTTTGGTGGGTTTATTTAGGAATGGCGGTGGAATTCTTTATTTTTTAGGTTTGGGACACCTCACATTAAACTAATCCAAAACACAAAACATCACATGGTTTTTGCCCATGGTTTTTGGAAAAGGGAAGTGGAAAACAATATCTTGTAAGGAAAAATTCCTAACTTCTTAAAATAATGGGGTTGCTTATGTGGAGGTGAGTCACACTCCCAAGGAAAACAATTTAAAAAGGAAAAATGTTTAATAAGTCTTGAAGGGTCCACTAAAGCTTTGTAAATTAAATAAAAAAACCCAAAATCACATTATTTTAATGTTAAAATATATTTTGGACGAATATAAAGTTTATAGTATTTTATTACATCACCATTGGGTCATTATGATGTCATAAAACACATTATATATTTAAACGGTATTTAATTTTCACCGAAAAATTTGAATGTCTCAGAAAATTATGGAAAATTTACCATTTGTTAATTTCGACATCCTAATTCAATAAATAATATTGATTTTATCTAAATAATTTTCTAAATATGTTAATTTTCACTTTTAAAATAAAAACTAACATTTATATAAAATTCATCGGTTTTGACAAAAATGACTTTCAAACCTTAATAATAATTACAATTGCATTCATAAAATTATACGATCATTTATATTTAATAAAAATTAATTAAATAAAAATAAAAATATTTTATTAAAATATTATTTAATTAAAAAATCCATTAATTCATCAAAATATATTTCCTATTTGAACATTAACTAAAAATACTATTTGTGATTTAAAAACTATTTACAAGGTAACAATAATAAAATGAAAGTATATTCATTATTATATATAAAAATAATGTACATAACCATAATACTAAGTTCTTGTTAAATAACCCATTATAACACTTTCATAAGACCGAAGGGTAAGGTGTGCGATGGTGACTGACTCTTGGGGTGGCTCAGATAACATTGCTCGGGTGGTAATCTCTATCAACTTCCACTTATCTCATAGGCGGTTCCTCTTGAGCTAATGTATTCAATCTTGGCTTGGGCTTGGTCAAGAGTGAAGCCCAATGATGCCACCTCTTTTCCGAGATCCGACAAATGGGCTTCGTATGGGCCACATCTACTGGATGAGGCCATCACTTCCTTTTTCAAAGTAAATTGGATTTGTTAAAGCCCTATATTTATACTAATCATGTGATAACAGTTCAATGGCTATATTAGCAACAGTCAAAATTCTTAATAGTATTTTAAAATCCAAAAACATAAAACCAAAGAATTTTACTTTTTATATAAACATTTTACATAAAGAGACATTTAATTAGATTATGAGAGATTTCCATTAATGAATGTTTGGGTCGTTACATTATAAATTCCCCCATCCCATCAAAGATGGGAGTCTAGTGTCCTATGAACACCTTTGTTTGACTATTCTAATCATGCCCCGGTGGCTCTGCATATGATGCCTACAAGATGACTATCAAGAAAAAGAAAATTCTTCCTTAGGAGAGTCCTCTCCTACTTTTGTATGCCTAACATGGATCTCAAGCCTCATATGTATCCAAAACTAACAATGTCAGGGTAAAAAATAAAAAAATATTTCATTTATATATGAGATTGTTAGGACACTCCCGGCTGATGAATCCCAAACTGGGGCCCATTCCCCATCAAGTTTTTTCAAAACTGTTCAACCTAAAACATCAATAAAAAGTCCAGTGGCTAGACTATAAAACTATGGAAAAAATACGTAATACTCACTAGAGTGAAAACCCGCAAAGGGAACCCCCAGATAAAATTCAAGTACCAGATCACCAAACCTATACTTTTTATTGTTTTGGAAAAAAAATTGAGCTGTCAAATAATCAAAAGATACATAAATCTTGTTAGGTTAAAGACACACAAAGGGAAGCCTAGAAAAAAGTTATGTTATACCTGCTAAGACCATATCAAACAAGATTACGAAAAAAT
This sequence comes from Viscum album, assembly GCA_963277665.1. Lineage (NCBI taxonomy): Eukaryota > Viridiplantae > Streptophyta > Magnoliopsida > Santalales > Viscaceae > Viscum > Viscum album. The sequence continues at coordinate 559,629 of CAUJRU010000187.1, forward strand.
TAGGGTGCTAATGAAAAAGACACAAAATTTCAGGAGGTTTTCCATGAAACACCAAAAATAGTTGAACTACGCGCACTAGGTCCCATGAATTAGGAAAAAATTAGAGCATGATTTGATTATTTCAATTTACTAGTTTTGAATCATGGTTTAAAATTAATACCTGATCAAGATAATGCTTATATGGTTGATTGTGATTAATTTACATGATAGGAAAAGGAAAAGAAGATGTATTGTAAGGAAAATTAATTCCATTAAGGTCAAAAAAAATATAGGAACATCCCCAGTTCATATTCTCTCTATAGTGTCAAAATGAAATGAGTACATCTTGATTTGGGAAAGTTAAAATAAGTCTTGGCGCACCCTTTACATAAAAATGGAAAACGACTACTGTGGGACGTCAAGAGTTTTATCTAAATAATCTCTCTCATCTTCTTCAAATATGACCATTGGGTGCACACATTCCATAACAACTTTAAGGTCCCACACTTTCTTCTAGATAGCATCATTATTGGAACCTAAAGAGGCTAGTTGAGGCTTCAACCTCACTACATGAGACTCACATTCTCACAACTCTTCCTTTTGGGTGATCACCAAATCACGGGCCTTCGCCTCTTCAGCCGTTAGGTGATCGATTTCGTCCAAAACATCTCATAAGGTCGTTAACTAATGATGGGAAGAATTGAATTTGGAATTTTTATCCTCACAAGAAGTAGGGTTTTCCTAGGCTCTGAAAATATGGTAGATAATAAGGTGTAGAGGCTGGTAATAAAATACAAAAGAACCCAACTCAGTAAATAACCTCTGAAAGTTTTTAGTCCCATCATTAAAGTTAGCCAAAGGTGTATCTACAAGAAGGGCGCATAACTGACGCCACACCTATTTTCACACTTCCTGATGCCTCCCCGTGGCACTAGGGACATGATCCTACCCCGCTGGAATGGGACTATAGGCAGGAAGCTTCATTACGGGAGTGGGAAGGTACCTAAGATAGGTTAACCAAGATGGGGGGATCTCTTTACCGTCAGATGATTCAACCACTGGAGCCAGACGCAAAGTACTAGCCACAAATTTTGGGGTATCTAGTGAAACTCTGATGAGGCTAGCCTCATTAGGGCTGTGAGCAGTATCCACAAGAGAGGATCAATCAAAATCACTCCACACTGAGATAGTCCACATAGATAAAGCCCCTTTCAGATGCATCTGACAGGGAATCAAACAGCTTATCACCACAGGGGTAAGAATATATGGTGTATCCATTATGGCCACCACATAGATAGAAATAGAAGAAATATCCATCAAAGTATCCAATTGAGGAGGAATATATGGCATAACCATCAAGGCCAAGATGGGGAAAATGATGGCTAATGGCTTTTGGACCCGTTGGATTGGTCTTATCAGCACCTCGTTAGGGTAACATCCCACCCACAGTTGGGCATATTATAGTGAAAGAAAAGTGGATCCCATCATATTGTGGATGATAACCTCTATAGCAGAACCTTCCTGAATCATCATAATCCATAACTATAAAAGAATAACCGGATGTGATTCTCCCCTTAATTGAATGACAGGAAGAAGCACAGTTTATTAAAGGCACCCAAATTTTCTGGAAAACCGATAAGGGAGGTATGGCTCACAAATATCCACTTGATCTATGCGACCAATGAGGATCCCATCCCGAAGCATGATAATGCATGAATGTTCCTCTGAAGAACCTCCCCTGTCACCCCTTAATGACCCATGAAGGGTAAGTTTCTGTGAAAATGAGAAGTGAGAAGCATCATTTAGCTTCCCATTTACATCACTAATGCTTAAAGTCCTATGATGAACAACGAAGATGTTAAAAAGGGTAGGTTGAAAGTTTGAGAGAGGAACCCACACAAGGTTTCAATATTCATAGAAAGGGAAGTGTTAGTATTTCCACCCATACATAAATTTAAAAGGTCTAATGATATGATGCATAGGTTTACCTTCTTGTATCTTCCCCAACAACTCATAAAGTTGGGGAAGAGTAGGAATGGCCAGATTAATTGGTCAACACTCTGCCAGCATAGCCGCCATTATTAGAGTGCAAGCCTAAGACCTAGTATATACACATGGTATGGGAAGATCCATCCTCTTAAAATCATGTAAAAGAAACCTTCTAATATAAGCACATGTGGTATGTCCGATTGAAGCTCATATTTCTTGGTAGTATATCGTCCTACTTCGAGGGTGGCGCAATATGATCTTGGAATTTGTCGAGACTGACGGATTGAATGATTTTAACTATGGATGGATTTAATATTAGTCCCATTAAACAACAAAAATGACCCTATCCAATCCTCAAACAAGATAAGAGAATGAGTCCGGAGGGGGTGATCAAGTAATCCCTTTTACATAACCAGTTGGCTCCTTGTCAATGGGGACACATGGTTGGTATCTCCCCATGTAGTGGCTACTGGATGAAATTTTTTATATATATTTACAAGGGTGGGGATCCCTGAGAGATGGTGGATGTCCCTTAAGATGATTTCCACCTCCCAATGTGTTAAATGGAAGGTGTTGGTGCTTGAACACCAGCAGTTCAATAGCTCAGGAAGGATTTCACCTAGAGAGAAAGATGCAAACTGGGAAACCCAAGATGCCTGATAAAAGTTCACTACCTCCAACTGATCAGGGGAATCTAAATAGGTTTGGTGTACCCAGAATGCCCAGTCCCATTCATCATAGAATCATCCTCCAGCTCGTAGGTCCTATTTGGTGCTCCACAAACCGTTAGGGATTTCTTAGGAAGGGTTGATATTGGATGGGTACTCCTAGGAGACTAATCTCAAGGTAGTTTTGTGACACCTGCAATTTCCCTGAGTCTACACGAAGCCTTCTAATATGAACACATTATCTTGAATTAGAGTAACTATGACTTATCCTTTTGAGGAAATATTTCCTCGATCATAACCTTGTGGTGCATCTAGGATAATTGAAAGAGTATTAGGGTCACCAAATGGAAATGAAATTTCATTAGGAAGACCCAATACATAAAATGGAAACTTCAAAAACAATGGGTAAACTAGGAGCTATGTCATAAGAAGTTATTTTTAGAAGCTATTACAAGGAAAAATTTAGGATTGAAGATGGACCTTAGTGTCCTCAACCATGGTTTACATCATCTTGGTTGATTTCATCAAAGTCTCCGGAAGATCCATTGAAGCCTACATAGAAAGATCCAAAAGACCACAGAAAGTCAGTCCCATGAGAAAAGTGTTGGATAAAGGTCAAAAAAATGGACAAAGGACTTAAAAGAGCATCAACCTAGGGCTCTATGTACTGGTTAGAGAAACGGTACATGACAACAATTTCCTGCACACTACATAGTACACAAAATCCATTTCCCGCATACTGCAGCAGTATAGATAAGCTATATATTGTGTAAAACCGTGGTATGAAAAATTCCCATAAGGCACTGGCCTATAGAGCATTGTCCAGAAAACACAAGGGTTCCCAAAAAAAATAAACTGCAAAAGAAGGCCTCGCCGTGATGATATTCAAAGAATTCTGATTAAGAGTTTATGTTTAGATTATTAAGGATTACATTTTGGTTCACCGGTTTAAGTTTGGTGTGTAGGACATGAAAATCAAGTAGAATTTTTCTACATGAAGGTCTGGAAATTAGTTATAAATTCCATAACACATTTCACGAAACCCAAAAATTGTTTCTCGGGTAGATTTTAATTTGTGAATAGTTCGGTTTGTGATTACAGATTTCGCAAAGGAGGTGGTACGCGGATGTAGTGAAAGACAAGGAATAGTCGAGAGCACTTTTCTCCATGAGAAATGGTAAAGGAAAAATGACCTGGCCCCCTATAAATAGGTTTGGTCCCCTCCTTCCAGACCTATCCATTCTACCAAAAAGTACTTCAGTTCCTGACTGCTTCTATATTGGAATAGTCTCATATTCATTCTGAAAAGGCCCCATTCTTATGGGGGTAATTTTTAAGGTCCTAAAAACTTCTCAAGAGGAAGAAAATACTCCCACAAACACTTTGTAGAATAAATCAAGCATTTCTATAGGTCCAGCAAGGAAAATGGACGAAAATTGAATTTCAAATATGGGAAAAAACATGAAGAAATCAAAATTTTTAAAGATTTTAAGTGACCTAGATACCATTACTGGGAAGTTTTCATGAAACTCATAAATTAAAATCCATTGGAATGCAGAAGGAACCATGAGGCGCTAGACCACAGGGTGATGTCCAGTGAACCCAGGAAGCCTCAAACTGCATCGTTACTGGAATAAATACACTAAAGAACATCCAAAAACCATTCTTCAAACTAAGTAGTTCACATATGAATCAAATAGGCATGGTTCTGTGAACCATGACTCATGAACCACAACCTCCACAAACCCCAGTTGGCTAAGTCCTCCATGGGTTGAGATATGACTTCATGGGATTATGAAAATGGTGCTGCATGCCTAGAGATATGATTTCACCAATGATCTACAAAAGAAGAAAAGGAGGAATTGAGGAGGAGGATGGACGAAGAAAGAATATAGGAGACCCTATAGATTTGATGAAAGAATTCAGAGAAGATTCTGTCTTTGGTTTCGAATCATCAACAAAGTTTAAACTTTGAACCACATTTCCACAGGTATAACCAGCTGCAAAACATAAAAAGAAGGAAATTAATAATAATGGGTAAACCATGAATTTAATTGGTGTCATTGTGAACTAAAAATTCATCCGGGATTAACTCCCCGCAAACGATAGGTTCAATGAACCTCCTTCAATACAGTGCTCCGCATAGTGCATCACTATGCAGATCGAAACTCGCACCATATAATGCATAATTACATAGATGGAACCTAAAGTGGTGTGGAATACCACATCTAGGAATGCGTACCACTTTGGTACATGATGGTCCATGCCCAAGACCACATACTGCTTCAGTAGACGGACAGACCCTCTACCCTCATACCACTACTGTATATAGAGCTCCCCCACCCCGCATGAGAAAATGGTATGTGGAATGGGGGGGGGGTCTTCAAGTGTCCTTCCCTCTAGATATAATCTCATGCCTCCATTACCATCTAGTCCTCCATAACCCCTCTGTGAACCGGTCCCCCATAATCAGTCCAAAGCCTCCTCCAAAGCCATCATACCTCTATGATCAGATAATCGGGCATTTCAGCACACCCCTTTTTGTCAACATACCCATGGTAAGAAGAGTCATGAAGGAAATCCCCATTGTAGTTCAGACTCTTGGGATGTTTATAAGTCTAAATTCCCATGGTAACCCAGAGTCCAACCTTTGTACGCTGATGTGAACCTCCCGGTTCAAGGGATTAAGGGTAATCACTTGCTTTTTAATTCAATGAGGAACAATGATCAGTCAAAGGAATCATGTTCTCTTCTTATTTTGATGATTGGCGACATTCCTCCCCTTTCCCAGATCTCATTATGGGGAACTCCCACTGAGTTAAGTCCCTAATCATTTGAGATCCAAGCCGCATGATCTCCAATGTCATCCCACATTGAAAGGTTCATCACTCCGCGCCCTCACCGACCGTGGCCTTGACTTATTCCACTACAGGCTCTCCCTCTACCATCAGTGGGAGAGAAGGTGTGTGGTTGGTTTAATCTTTCACATCTTATTGTTTCTCACACTAAATATGACCCATGTAGGCTTATAGAATTGTAATGATTACAACATCCACACAGTCAACCCATCTTAAACTAAAAGATCTCTAATTCTCGGTCAAACCAGGATATGTAGGATGATTGTTTGAAGGCCTGAGCTCAAAAGGGGTGCCATTCGAAAAGGGTTCACCCAATCATGTACCCTAAAATGGGCAGTTTCCACTTGTAATTCCCAACTCGTATTGAACTAAAAGAACTCTGATTCCTATTCAAACTAAGATATGTTGGATTCCTACATGAATGTCTGAGCTCAAAAGGGGTCCCCTTCCAAACGGGTTATCCCCAATTATGCCCCCAACAAACGGGCCTCCTCCTAGGTCCAATCCCCAATCTAACCGAACTACATAGGCTCTGAATCCTCTCCTGAGGATATGTTGGAATCCCATATTATGGGCATGATACTAACATCAAATCACCATCTATCTCTCTTGGACAACGATAAACTCCAGAGCACCTTATTGCATGGTTTCAACCAACATTGCAACAATAGCATCAAATCCATGTATATCCATTATGATCCTACAAACCATGGGTATCCCATGGATACACTCATTGGAAGTGAACTCTGGATTCAAAAACATATGAACATGACTTAAATCAATAAAAGTGTCTTGGAATAGGCAATAATTTCCCCTAAAAGAGTGTAATGAGATTGACATCCCATCCTCTCGACCAATGGAGTCCTTAATTGTTTTTGGAAAAATCATAATCCAAAGAGTGCCTGCCTTTGGAAAGAAGGTACCTGGATCATGGATAATAGGTCCATTGGGAGTTTTTGGATCCACGAATAAACCTATTGAAGACCATCTGAGGAATTCATATCCTAAGAGGACTGAGTGCACAAATACTTAACCCCATGCAATCGCCCACTGGGACCATTTTACTATGGAACCTCCTTCATAATTTGGAAGGGACAAACTGTGTAGTCCATGTTTGGTCAATAAAGTTCCCCCTAAAGTTTAACGATTTAGATCGAGTCAAAAAAAAGATGGCAATAGGAAAGTCTCTATAATAACGGATGAATGCTCATCACTCATCGAACCATTCTTTGCATTTCTTCCAAACTCATAAATGTGCCACCCTAGAGGCAAAACAAACCTATAGTTATCCAATTATAGGGGATTCAAAGGATATCTTGGGTGGTGATGGTCCACATATTACGATTGATGCTTTTGGTACAGGGGATTTTTATTTTCTGGTGATTATCTTGAATAGAAAATCTTTTGAGGGGATTCAACAGGTTAATACAATCACCAAAAAATTACATAGAAGGGATAAATTTCCTTTTTTGAAGCCAAACATGGGATTATATATCACAATATTAAAGAGTGAAAGTTCAATATTATTTCCCATTTATCAATAGTGGAGAAGGATCATTGTTGGGGCTTATCCACGACTAGGAATTCATTAATTTCTATATAGGGATTTGATGGATGGAAAATTGCTTCTCTAGAAAAGGGATTCTTTCATGATATCTTGTAAGATTTTGATATGAAAGAAAAATCCTGGGGATTTGGCATAATTAATACAAAACATGGTTTCCATAGAATTCAATATTGCGATCATACCTTTAACCCTCTAAAAGTGAAGAATTCACTCACCAAAGCTTGGATTTGGATCCATGGGTTGAGCTGGTTCCTCTGGCACCCAAATATTTTATAGAAAACTGCATTGGCCATTGGTGCTCCGATAAATATAGATATAGAGAAAGGTATGATCACTTTGTTAGGATAATTTTGGATATTGACCTCGCACATCCTTTAATTAAAATCACAGTGTTATCATATGATGATTATAGATTTGTTTTGGCTATTGAATATGAAAATGTTCTTGACTTCTACCAAAGTTGCAGCAATATTGGACATTTTTTTGATGGATGTTGGAAAATATTGGCATACAATTCTCATGAGATAAAGGGGAACACTGGTGATAATTGTAGGAGGTATAAGTAATCTCAACCAAATGAGGATCATGAAGGGAATTATATAATAAAATAGGAAACAATGGAGGCCATGGGCACTATTAGGGGTGAGGGATGCCTTAGAGAGGACCAGATTATTCTAGTGCATGAGGAAGGGGCTGCAGCTGGTTAGCAATTACAAAAATTTGAACCTTATATTATGGGGTTTTCCCACTTATAGGTTTCTAAGAGCACATATTTCATGGCTGATGCTTCTAGAGGAAATTATTAAAGCAATTGTCCAAAGGGAGGGTTGTCCTCGAACAATGAGTATAATCTAGGAATTCCACCTTTTAATGTAGTAGAGGAGGATTCTACCTATTTTGGAGTCCCCACCAAGGTGGCTGAACAACATGATTTTCCATTAGATCCTGAACTAGCTGTTTTTTCTTAGATAGGTGCAGAACCCCTTTATTGTTAATCTTCTGATGGGGGAGACCAGACTGGATGAGGTTGATGTCACTACACCCTCTGGAAAAGATGTATCATATGAAACCTATTGGGACACTGAGAATACTACCCAATGAGCAGTCTAACATGATCTAAATCAGGATGTGTTTATTACAGCCCAGAGAAAGGGAAAAGCAAATATTGTTGTTGAGGAAGGTATTCAGTTGGTATTTTCTAGGAAATTTGGGTAGCCTAATGTATGTGAAAAGGTGGTAGTGAACAATGATGGTTCTAAATAGTTTTCTGATTTAACAATGGTTGGGATAGATACCCTGGTAACTTCACTACCTCTGCAGGTTCTTCATCCATTGAGCACTCAATTAGAGGGTGCTGGAAATGTGGAGGTGTTTTATCCATCCCACTTTCTTGACCTTATGAAATCTGATTATGACTTGTTTGGGATTTCCTCGATCAAAGAATGTGAATCTACACCTAGGAAGATTTTAAAACCCCCCCTAAAGGATTGTGAGGTTGAAAGGATTCCTCAGGGTCTTATTGTTGATTTGGAAAAAATTTTTGACTTGAAACTTGAAACGACTTTTATAATAATGGATTCATAAACCCTTTTCTATCAAAACTACCTCATAGTTTAGAAGCTGTTATTGAAAAATATTGAAGATAGCTATCAAGAAAACTCAGAGATGGATTTTAGGGATCTCAATTGGGAATACAGAAGCAGCATCATTCTAGATGGTTCCTCTAACTCACCATCAAATGATGAGATTGAGCTACCTCACAGGAATAAATTATAGCTGAGAGGATGACATCCAAAGGATAGATGTAATCACCCATGAATATGGGATCTATAGAGAACAACATGAGTTGATATGTTTTTTTTAATGCCTTGGGACCTTTTTCTATGTCAAACCATTTTTCCTCTACATTTTCTTATTTGTTATTCTTAATTTTCTAATATTTTTTTGTGTGGGTTGGCTTTCCCACTCACACTTGGACCTTTTTCATATAAACATATATTCATTTTTATTTTAAAAAAATGTATGTAATTTATCTATTAATCATTTTTAAATATATTTCAAACTAATCATCTTTTAATTAAATTCCACTCATTTTTAACATACATTGATTTAAAATTATTTATCCATTATTAAATGTGTTTTTACATTTTTTTATAATTTATTGATTTTAAATATTTCTTAATTTAATATTTTTTGGTAATTTATTCATTTTTAATGTTTTTATAAATAATTATGCATTAATATATTTAATATCTTCAATATAGATATATATATTCATATATAAATATATATAAATATATATAATATTTCCTTAAATATGATTTATATAACACAAAATATGTAAATTTACATTAAATAAGGAATATATTTAGTGAAAAATGTTTTATAATTAAAAATTAATATTAAATAAAAATATTGACTAATTTTATCGAGTAATGAACATTTAATTAAATGTTATTTTTTTTTTAATTTAACATATATCAAATTTGTGTTAAATTAATTTAACATATACATATAAGTAATTAATACATTTTTATATAAAACACACACACATAATATTTCTCTAATTTAACCAATTTTTAATATTCATTTGAGAAATATATTTACAAACATAATACATTTAATATACCCAAGAAGGTTCAGGATCCGAGCGTGCTCGGTCCTAAAATTTATTAAGAAAAATAAAAGATAGAAGAAAATAAAACGACACAAGGAATGTGGTAAAGAGAGAAAAACCAAACAAGAACATGGAAAAATAGTTCCACCTTAAAAGAAAATGATAAAGGTGATACAATCATCCACAAACACAAATGTCCCACAACCATTCAAGTACAATCTATATAACAAACCAGAAAAAGGCCCATAAATCCCAATACCCTATGGCCATTAGGGACCATAAATTTGTCTGGCTTGAATCCCATATCCATTATTTCCCAAAGTCCCAAACAAGTGCATCCCAAAGACCACAAATGATATAGATCTACCCCACATCCTGATCCCCAAACATCTTCCATCTTGTAATGAAAGTCACCGCCCTGCATCCAGAGGTCTCCTCCTCTCATCCTGAGGTCTTCGCCTCCCATCCTGAGGATGTCATCAGATTCCTACATTATTATCTCATCACCAAACTCCACCTCCACCATGATACCTATGAATCATCACTTCTCTAACTATAATTCCATTGTTTCCATCAGGTCTCTGTTGCCAGCACCAAAGACCACCACCACCAGGATGACAGACCTACCTCACCGCTCTACGTTGAAAAACCCACCGAACCCACCATCAAACCTTGTCATTTATGGACAAATCTCTCATCACTGAAAACCCAAATCCCCAAGGATGTGGTTAAATGAAAACCAAGGTCATCCCCAACCTCCACACTACGTCATCACAAGCTTGAATCATCATCACATCACCACCCAATGCCCAGACAGACTCATTACCACCGGGATCCCTAGGCTTCCACACTACACAATGTATCCATCACCATCCCCCATCATTAGACTGATCCCCACATCATCACTGGCTTACACCCGTCAACCTGATTTCATCATCATCACGTGACCTGAGATCGTTGAAGTCTTCACCAGTCATCTCACTTGATCACAATCTCCATCCTGTATCCAAACACAATCTCCACCATTCTGAATGTCAATGTCATCACCAACCTATAGTTAGGTATTAACATATGACACCCCAAAACACACAGGTCTAAAAAACTAGATGATCCCTATCCTCTCGTGAAACCCATCGTCATTGAATCAAAGCCAACCTCACCAACCGCACAAGGCTTGGTTCCTCCGAACTCCTCCCAAAATTTGTGGGGATTTCATCACATTCATTATCAATTCCACCATAAAAAATAGTCTGAGGACATGATTTTGCGCATGTGAAAAACATATGGTAATGGATAAAAAAATCATCAACTTCACTTTAGATGGTTGGTTACAGACTTGGGTGGTGAGTTTGAAGAGAGAATGACTCTTCATCTTTTCATATATATAATATATATTATGTTTCTAATATGTAAATTTTATTAATATTTTCATATTTTTATTCAATATATTCTATTTATTACTCTTTAATATTTTTCAAATTTATTCAATCATGAAATTATTTATTCATTAATAATATTTTTTTAATATTTTTTTAATTTATTAATTTTCAATTTTTCATTATTAAATATTTTTACAATGTTATCCATTCTTAAATTTAAATATACATGTCCATTCACTAACATTTAATTTTTTTAATATGATTTTAATGTATATAATTAATATTTTTCCATTTTCATTTTAACATATAGCCATTTATAATTTTTTAACAATCTATATAATTAATAATAATTGGTCATTTTTTGTAATATTTTTTAAATATATTTATTTTCTAATTATCTAATTTCTATTATTTTTAAAATTCATGCATTTAATACTATTTAGTAAAATTTATTCACCCATAATGCTACTTATTTTTTACTTTTCTTTATAATTTATTCATTTTTAATATTTATTATTTTATTTTTTTTTCAATTTCTTTATTTTTAATATTTATTGGAAAATATTTATTCATTAACATTCAAGGATTTTAATATGGTTGTAATTCACATATTTAATATGTATTCATTTCATTTTAAAATATATTCATATTTAATTTTTTAATAATTTATATAACTAATAAAAATCATTCATTTTTTAATATTTTTGAAGCCAATTCATTTTTCATTATTAAATTTCACTCATTTATGAAATTCATGAATTTAAGCTTATCTATTCATTAATAATATTAATTAATTTTTACCCATTTTATTATTTATTTTATTTTAATATATATAAATTTAATATTTTTAAATTTACTTTATATAGTTTTTATCTACGCTTTCCAAAGACACCCGATAAGTATAGTTTTTGTCACCACTAAAATATAATGAACAAACAAAACCCATATTTATCAATGTTTTTTGGAAAGCGATGATAATGATAGGTTTTCTTATAGCATTCTATTTTAGCACTGCTAAAACCTTTATGATCTTTTAAATAGAACCCTAACAGAAGACCTCATCACTCATGTCGTTCAAAATCTCGTGGAATTGAAACTTTATTTCCGCTCTCCCTCAAACTCCTTAGACGATCAATACATTCAAAACCCACTATATGTTAATTTGGATCCAATTTTCAAAATCTTTCATTGTTTTATAATTTTTAGTTTATCTTTGGGTGTTTTTAATTTTCCCAAATGATTTGAATGGCCTGTGTGATAAATTTAATTTTTCCTTGATCTGGATCCCTAATTTTCTGCATAATCTCCCTCAGCTAGAGCCATTTTTTTCTTCACCCTCTCCCTCACCCTCACATTTATTAATAGTTATTATAAAATGAGGCAACGTTGTGTTATAATCCATTGTTTTATATGTTTTTATCTGTCAAATTAGAATGTGCACAAACATACCATTATTTGATGTTGCTATTAGATTTTATAAAAGTGTAAAAAAATTATAGATTTAGAAATGGTTGTGTTTTTATCTGTAAAATTTATTTAGTTTAAGATTTTTAGTTAATATATTGTATTTTAATGAGGATTAATTGTGTGTTTTTTAAATACATCTGTGCGGAATTTATAATTAAAATCGATAATAAATCATTTGTATGAGATTTTTAGGTGCTAAAATTTTCTCTGAATGTATCCTTTGAAGTTAAACTGAAATGTGTTTCATATAAACTTGTTCGTTGAATTTGTTTTCTTAAAAAATTGAGTGGGTTTATTAAATATATCTTTCACTATTGAATAAAATGAAAAGCCTATTTTTTTACTATTTTGTAGCCTTCTGGTGTTTTGAGCGGGTATGATTTTCCCATTTTGTTTGATTTTTTGAGTTTAGTAAGAATGGAAATTATTTTTTCAATGTTCGAAACTTAATTATTGGAATTTTAGGGACCCAAGGTATTTTTTTAGATTGTTTTTATTGATTTGAAAGTTCCTTAGGGGTTCGGGTGAGTCCTAACCCAAAAACTCAGTTTTGGGAAAGCATAGGATGAGGCGCATGGTTTGGAAAATCTGTGCGGCCTCCCAGGAGTAATTGTGTGGCCCTCTAGAAGCACTAAGAATGGTTTGAAAAACTATGCTAGAGGGGAAACATGGTTGTGTGAGACCTGTGAACTTCTTAGACAAGGTGATTCACATGGTCTTCACACATTTTTACAAACCGTGTGCCTAGCCATGCGAGGTGGGTGCCTTAGATTGTGGCATCTTAATGGGATCTTCATGGTTTGGAATACCATACACCTAGTCATGCGAGGGGTGATCCCTTTTGTAAAATGAGTGTGTATAGTTATTTATCAGTTATAAAAACCCCGAGAGCTGGCCATGCACCTATTTTAAAAGTGTGAAATTACAATTTTACCACCACCCACTATTTCTTTTTTTTCCTCCCATTTCCCCTCCTCCTAACCACACGCACAGGGGAGTTCCTCTATTTTTTCTGATGCCTAGGATTTGAGAAAACTTAACTATTCAAAATATAATATTTGATCTATTGGTGGATATAGATTCATCTCAGTAGGCCCTTCAATCTTCTAGCTTATATTTCTTTGTTTATCTCACCATATGGAATGCTAAATATGTGAAAGATCTTTTACCCCATTTTTAGGGTGTTTTTTTGTAACACTGATTTAATTTGATTCGGATTGAGTAAGAGTCAGACATGAGATGAGGAGAACCTACTATCCCAAGGTAGGTGGTTTCAAGATCTCTCTGTGATTTTGTGGGTGTTTTGGGGGTGTATTTATTATACACAATGTGGGTAGACTGAGAGATACCCTATATAATTAAATGGTTGTTTTTAAATTGATAAATTGAGGTTGAGGGATGATTTTATGCATTCCCAATCCTGGTATTAATTATAAAAATCTAGACCACTTGGGAAGGTTACATCAGGTGCATAATTTATGTAATAGTGAATTATATATATATATATATATATATATATATATAATTACATGGTTCCATGGGAATGTTATGGGAATGGCCTGAGGATAGAGGTGTTTTTGACCACCATAATTAAGGGGACATAGGTCATCAGTTTTTTCTTGGACCAGGATAATTTTGGTGAGAATAATCACCAATTTGAGGTGAATTAGTCATCAATATTTGAGGCAACAAGGTTTTCAGGATGATGGAATTTCTCTCAGGTGATTTGAGATGGTGTTGACCATCAGGATATAGTGACATAGTTATTGGGGAATGAAGTTCCAGATGACGTGTCTTAGGATTTTTGGATATTTTTGTTCACTACTTGTTGGCCGATATGACATTGGAGTTGTGTGCACATAGATAAGACTTATATCAAGCTGTTATTGACCACTAGTTATGGATGGAGACCCATGTAGAACATGTAGATTAGGTGATGGTGTTTTCTATTGGATATGTTTGGGGGTGTTCACCCTAGAAAGGAACATGGATGGTGATGGACCATCAATTGATGGTGTTGAGACCGTTGATTGGGGTATGAGGCTCATCGCTACATGTAAGGTCATGGGATGGGACTTGGGAGGATGGACATCATCATTCCATGGGACATCGGGCTTTGATCCGATGATGATTTTTATTTAGAGGATATATAGTGATGTACCTCGGGACATCGAGGTTTGAGATAATAGGGAATTATGAGATAGGGTTCAAGGGACATATAATTATCAATTAGGCATGTTGTTTGGATTCCAGGCAATCTAATTGATGGAATGAAGTACTAGGTAACATAATATTGGTGGAACCCGAGGGTTCACCTGAGTTATTATTTTTAAGGGATTCCTGGGGATTTATGCCATGAATATTCACCACTATATATATATATAGTAACATGATTTATGCCAAATATATTTGGAGGCATGTATTCAGAGATTACCGATGATGACCAAATTAGGTAGAATGCTTCCTTGTGGCTATTGAGCTCAAGGGATGTTGGTTTTTATTAATAGTGAATGTTGTGCCTTATTATTTATATTTCATATACACCTTCATAATTATGGATGTAAGAGAGACACATATTGGTGGTGGCCTACTGAGATTTATTCTCACACCATACACGAGCCCTTCAAGATGCCTGTAGAGTTTATGTTTTTACGATTCGGTAAGGGATTCAGCTCAGGAGTTAGACTATAGTGATCATGTTGTACTATTTATCATGGGATGGAAAGATAGGGATCATGGGGGTTCTTTCATCAAATGGAGTTTTCTTTATTGTATCATCTTGGATTATTATATTTATGTACTTATGATCAACCAAATGAGAACCTTCTTATATACTATTTTATGTCCTTTTATAACATGTTTTTTGTGTGTTTAAAAATGGTATGATTTTGTATTTAGCCTTTTGGATTGTTTATTATTACTTTTCAAATATTGTTTATATTCTTCTACTGGTGTTCTATTAATTCTGTTGAGATGATATCTTCTTCCACTGCTATATTTATCAATGGACCATTATTATTATAACCACAATATGGTATAGTCTCTCAACTATCACCTATTTACACCATCACTGGATGTCATAAGTCTTTATCGTATGGGGAGGAATGCCTAAGGCCTAGTGGACAACCGGCCCAGAGCACCGTTTAAAGTTGAGTCAAGGTCGGGGTGCTACACATGGTATCATAATGGGTTCTTTTTAGTGTAGTCTGTCAGCATCACAAGACCTAGCTATTAAATGGTAACTATTTTCAATGACTGAAAAATGATATTAAATGCTTACTTTTCATTTGGTCTCACTATTTTGGAAATTTTATATTGGAGATTATGATTTTTTCAGAACTAGGTACAAATCTCGTTTTTGGGTGATTGTAGCCCCATTAACGAGGGTATAACAACTTTACAGGGGTGGGTAATTGATGTTATTATGTTTTCTTTTATAGTTTATTTGATTTCTACCTCAAGTGGCGCACATGGGTGTGTTTTCTATCTATTATGTGGATTTTGACCCTTATCTTGGTATGGAAAGGGCAGTTTGATTACGCATCATTATAGGCACTTAGGCTCATATGATGCGTTTTCTTGTGATTTTCATTAGGAACATGGATTATAATAATAGGGTTTGTGTTGTTTAAAGTGTCAAAAAATGAATCTACATAGTGTTTTACTTCTTACCCTCTCTTTGGTGGAATTGTACCTAGACAACCCAGGAATGTGGTTCCAATGAAATTTGTGTGTGATTCAATGTGCCATGAAATACGGGCATGACCATGATATGGGTAAAAAGGGATGATGATAGGGGGAGAGTTGTTTAAAGTTTCAACAATGTATATAAATAGGGTTTTCCAATACAACATCTTTGGTGAAATTCTATTCAGCTACCTCAGACTATATAAGTGATATGTGATGTTGGACCCTGTTACGAGAATGAGATGAGCCATGAGACCAGATGATACTTGATGTTTGACTCTAATGTGGGTAGGGAGGGTACCATGAGAATGGTTGATATTTGATACCTGAACCTGATATGGGTAGATAAGGGTCCTTGATGGCGAATTTATGTCACGTGGTGCATTAGGGGAGTGTAAGGGTGGTGAGATGCGCAGCATGTTATAGATTTCCCAATTTTCTATATATAGTGATATGGCTATTTGACCACTATATTGGAATTTAAAGGGATGAAACCTAGATGGATTTTGGTGCAGTTGCAGGATGGAGATGATATGGTGCATCATGAGTGAACATGGGAGGAGATCCTAGAGGGTTGAGATGAGGTCCTAGAGAATCATGATGATATTTGGTTATAGGCACAAGCACAGTTACACACACTCGTACATGCAATAAATTTACAAGATATGTAAGCTTTGGGGCTAGGTCTAGATTAGAAACTTGGGGAAGACCTAGTTTGAGTAATATAGTCTATCAATAGGGGAGATCAGGGAGTAGATCCATCTATGGAATACCTAACTCAAGAGTTCTAATCATAGAACCCTGTACTATTTTAGAGTAAGGGTGGACTAAATGTTGAAAATATCTAGATAAAGTCAGTCCAAACTATCTTCAACCAACTGAAGACACCTCCAGGTCGGAGGGTGAAGCTAGCGATGTACGTGATTAGAGGACTAGAAAATAACTGGTGGGATGTATAGGTTCAAGAGGGTAAACAAGATGGACTATCTTGAAAGGATTCAAGGCGAGGTTCTCTGATAACTTCTTTCTAGAGACATTGAGGGAATATAGAGCCTATGAATTCCTGAATATCCAGTAGAGGATAAATATTCCATTGACTATGTGAATACTTTCATATAACTTTCATGTTTTTCCACTACTATGGTGGGATATGATATCACAAGGGTGAGGCATTTCTAGGATTGTTTGTGGGACACCATACAAGTGTAGATAAAAATATTTAAGTTATCCTCATTCTCAGAGGATGTCAATCAGGCACTAATAACTAAGGAAAATTTGACAGAACATCCTTCCAAGAGTCGAGAGATGACATCAGGTGAGCCGAGTGGTGATGATTCAGGTAGAAGGAAGCAAGTTCGAGAAGAGTCTCAACAGAGTATTCAAGATAGGGATTTAGACAGACCATCAAGGAGTAGGTCTTCAGTTGTATTCTTCTAGTGTGGGCATTTATGAAATGTAAAAACTCAGTGTGATCAACCTCTAATTGAGGGATGGGATATTTGATAGGTGTGACATCTTGAGAGGTTTTATAGGAAGCCTTCTTAGAAAGCTAGAAGTCAGGAACTGGGTCAGAATCAGTGACCTGAGGTCAAACTAGGAGTGGTACTTGGAGGTGGTAACTAGGATTTAACTGCATGTTGAGGTCATGGTAGAGATAGTGGGACCCATAAATGGGTTCATTGGCTGGTAGCTGGTGCAACTCTGTAGGGAGGCCAGGTCTTAGGTAGTTGGACTTTAGGTCAGGTGGTCACAGTGGAGTTTCCAAGTGTATAACATGTTGGGGAGACCACTATAGTTAGAGGTATGTCATGAAGATAGGCATAGATAGGTTTTCCTTTTTTATTTTCTTTGAATGGGTTTAGTTTATGAGGTGCACAAATCATGATTTTGGACTAACCAAGTGTTGGTTAGTAAGTTTGAATTGATTATGATTCATGATATATATATATATGTGTGTGTGTGTGTGTGTGTGTGTGTGTGTGTGGTGTGTTGAAACCAAGATCTATTATGGACATTGATGCAATGCAGGTTTTATATGAGGTGATTAGGCACCGGGATATTTATGAGCATGCATATTTATATATGATGCAGTTTATTTTTGGGAATTTGTTGAGATGAATTACCTATGAGCATCTAATGAGACGCAAGACATGATGGGTTTCAGGTATGAAAAAAATACATTTTCTGCACCCACTAAAGTTCACAAGTGAGGATGATTCATGGGAGGAATTTTGAGTCTAGTGATAGCTGATGGACCATTGAAATTGTTTGAGTTTTGGGTTGAGAAGCGACTAAGTAGGTGACTCCTAAGGAACAAAGTGCATTGAGAGAATTTGACCCGTGACTTGGTAACTGAGACAGACTGAGGTGGTTTAAATTATATGGGTATGTTAGGTACCATCTCTAGGTAAGTTTTGATAGCTCGATGATGAGCTATATTAATGTGGGGAGACTGTAACATCTCGGGTTTTTGAGTGGGTTAGATTTTCCCAACATGTTTGAATATTTGTGTTTGGTTAGCATGCCAATAGTTTTTTTGATCTTTAGATTTTTTTGAGAATTTTATTGATTTAAGGCCTTGTTTTTAGATGGGTTTTAAGGCTTGATAAGTTCCCATGGGTTTCAAGTGAGTTTCGATTGTGTCTGTGCCTCGGGGTTTCACAAACTATGTGCTTGACATTTCAAGGTTGGTTTCTTGGATAGTGGAATCAACACAATATGCACCCAGTTTGGTAAACCATGAGCCCAACTGTAAGAGGGGTGATCCATTTTGGATAGTGAGTATGCATGGTTGGTGCATGGTTATCCAAATTGTGTGAGAAAAAGGTGCACATAATGTGAAATATGCACATGACATATTCATGTTGGTAGCATTGCTTTCACTGAGTTTTCCTCTCGACTATCTAACATTGTAGGTGGATGGGGAGGGGGGTGCGACTTAGCACTGGATCTGAAGGCCTCATGGGATGATATCGCAATTGGAGATGAGGTAGAGGTTAATTTAACTCATTATAATATCACTTTTAAAGAGGCTCACTACCATAGATCTGGGAAATATATGTGACAAATTTTATCAACACTAAGAAAAAAACACTAATAAAAATAACACCTTTATTAGTGCTGGCTAAAAGAATGGATACATGTTACTTTTATTAGTGGTAAAAAGAGATGATAAAAGTGGAACCTTTATCAGCGCTTTTTATAACATTGATAAAGTATGGATTTATCAGTACTAATTTTAGTGCTGAAAAAAGTTTTTAAGAAAAAATATTATTAATTTATATAAAATGATCATATTTATATTAAAAAATACTGTTTATTTGTTTAGATTAATTAAAAACATAATTTTTTATAATTTATATAAATATGATATATTATAATATCTATATTTTAATAATTAAAATATAAATATAATGTTTTAAAAACGTATTTATAAGTTTATAATTAAATAGATATATATTAAAATAATTATAAAATTATAATTTTTTTAAAATGATAAATATATTTATTATATTTATAAATATATATAAATACTTTTAGATATATTTATTTATAATTATAATTATAAAAAAATATATCTATATATATTTAAATAAATATTGTCTTTAATGAATATATATATATATATATATATATTAATAGATAATGATGATATTAATTTTCATTATTTATGTTTATATATTTATGTGTGTATAATTGATCCTATATGATCATAATGTTTATTTGTGGATGTGATTGTGACTGATGTTCTAAATGTTAGGATTACCTATATTATGATGACACACACATGCATATGTTATGTATTCATCATTATGAATGTTCATTTATAAATTGACTCATGTATGATTCATTCATGTTATACCCATGAACTTAAAATGTTCTCATAAATACTTATAAAATTACAATAAATATATTTATGTAATAAATATATTTATTAAATTTTTAATTTTGAATTTTTATTTATATAGAAATACTTTTTAATAGATTTATTTATAATAATTATTTTAACTATATACATGTATTTAAGTAATTATAAAATTACAATAAAGATATTTATTATAATTTTATAAATATATATTTTTATATATTAATATACAAATAGATATATATAAATATATTTATAATTTTATACAAATATTTATAAATATATATTTATAATTATAATTATATATATATATTTAAATAATTATAAAATTATATGTAGTTGGGGGCTTGCCTGAGTGGTAATGGATCTCTGTAATCCTGCATCAGGCCCGGTTTCAAATTCGCGTGGGAGTAAATTTCTATAGGCAGGCGGTGATGTAGACATGATGTAGGAAGACGATGATGCAGGCGTGATGCTACACTAAGGCTGTACTGCCCCACCTCTATCTTCACTGCCCCTTCTCCATTGTCCCCTTCTCCTCCACCTCTGCCTATGCTTCCCCCATATAGCGACCCTATCATTTTACACATATCATTACTTGTTTTTAATCATAATAAAACATTACATTACAAGCCAAGGATCGTAAAATCTAGCATCTTAGAAGATTAGGTACATAATTAAGCACCATAAAAACAACTTTTATTTAATCCATATAATGATCTCCTAACTTTTATAATTCTCATACATCTGTATAGGATAACATGGGGATAACATGAACAAATGGATGAGCAAAAAACCCTAGTAGGGGAATGAACATAAGAATAAATATTTAGCACATGGGTTAGAAGGCATGAAATAATGATATAAAAAACATGGAACATATGAAATCATAACATTTAAACATGGGAACATATAAACATGGAGTCATAGTAATGTGGGAGAAATATAAAACATTACTTTATCATGAGTCAATGTTCTTTCCACATAGAGGATCACAAGTCAATGTTAACCACCAGGACCGTTGCACATAGTTGCACGAGTCAAGGCTAACTGCCAAGACCGTTGTACATAATGTCTCATGAGACTCAACTTTACACAATTCATTGGAGTTATATCTAGAATAACCCATCATAAAATGTTCATGAATATGGTTGCCACATATATAATCATACATAATCAATCATACAAAAACATAAGGGTTACCTACATAATGAATTGTGTATCATAATCATGTCATAAAGAATAACAAATGGGCGTATCATAAAAGTGCCCATGAAGGAAATTAATTAGATCATGCATGGAAAATAAATAGGTATAATTGGAATATAACCTGATAAGTGAGGTAAAATTTAAGTGATAACATGTAAAAAGAGTATTTTAGAAACATTAGAATTAAAACTTTTTAGTGTGGTTTAAGGAAAATATCAAAGATCAATTAAAATAAAAAAGGGGAATAATATTTTATATAAAAATAGAAGTGAAAGAATAATGTATTCATAATCAAAAGAGTTATTTTATAAAAATAGTTGTGGCTCAAAAAAAGATGATATTGAAAATGGTAAGAATTCAAGAAGTTCCTTTAAAAAGGGTTTGCTTATCAGGAAGTATTGGGCAGGGAACCACAAAAAACATGCATATCCTTGAAGTAGAATTATGAATGAATCATGATAAATGAGTCTGGAGTGTATAAAAAACTTTTAGAATATATACATAAAATAATAAATAACTTCATTTGGGTAAAAAGATAGATAGAGCAACCCGAAGGAATAATGGATGTTCAGGTAGAACCCCTTACCTTAAGTCCGATGGTGTCCTTCACTTGTTCTAAATGTCAGGGATAACCAAATTAAATGACTTAATTAGTATTTAAAGAAGCTCTTATTAATTTAATTGATTTATTACAACCTTATTAAGTTCATTCGTGACATTTTTTAGAGGTTAAGAGGTTCAATTTCATTGTTTGGGATCATTTGTTTCATAGGTTTCCATGATTGGTTTACTTATATACATGTAAGGATAAACATGTAAGATTAAAATGGTTGTATAGAATTGTAGTTATATGTTATTAGTGAACATAAAGAATATTACATGCTTATAAAATTCATTTTTTTTATTTGGAGTGAAGATGAATCATTATATAAAACATTAACAATAACTGTTTTGTTTAATTGGTGTTTTTTAATCACAACAAACACATTTTGATTTATAAATTAATATAATGTGTAAAAAAGATTACATAACCTTAAATAATATATAATAAATATAATATAGTCTGTTTCAACCATAAAAAAGTTTTCATGACCAAAATTTAAGATGGTAATAGAAATTGAAAACTCATCATCCTTGAATGTGATAAATTAACTGATCACTGATAGTGTTTTCATTTCTAGTATAAAAGGAGGGGAAAAAAGATATGATGATGAATTATTCCAATATCATAAAAAAATCCTTGTAAATTTATGGTATTGGAGTTATCATATCATTTGGATGAAATTAGGCTAGGAAAGGAAAAGAAATAAAGGAACTTGAAAGAAAATAAAAGAAATGAAAAGAGGAATTTACCTCTTGAATGTATCTTCCTGGAGCGCCTCTTTAGGAGAGAGATTTTGGTATTTTTATGATACCAAGAGATCATTGATGTGTAATAGGTTCTTAAAGATATATTTTAGTATAATTTGTACAAGGCACAAGGCTTGAGATGAGGTAAATAGGGGTGGTATTTATAGTGGAGAAGAGGAGGATTTTCCCAATATTTTAATCATTAGTTTAATATTTTTTCTCAAGACTATGAATAGTATTGATTTTTGGGACCAAAAGTAGTAAATAGATCATTTGAGATCTAAACAAGGTTTATTACATCATCCCTGATGTTAGTAATAGTTTATTAAACTCATAATGTATATATACATAAAATCACCGTATTTCCCTATTCATAAAAAAATCAAGTATTTTAGAAAAATCCCAAAAATTCACCCTATCCATTTTTGAATGTGTAGAATTCAAAAATTAAATCCATTTTTAAATGATAATTTTTTAAATATGATAAATTAAATTTTTATTTAAAATCATAATTTACTTGAAAAATACAAATTTTAAAATTAAAATAGCTTTTCTAACACTTTGAAAAATTAATTACAGTATCATAAAACTATCTTATAATCATAAGAAAACAGAATAATAATTTAGGAATTATTTTTAAGAAAATAAATTTTCTTTTAATTTATTAAATTAATCATAAAATTGTGTACAACACTTACAAAAATACCCACACGTTATTAATAATTTTTTAAAAAATTTATTTACTTACACTATGATATAATTGTATCATAGTGTCACATATAAGAAGGATAAATTTTATTTATACATTCATTGGTAAGGTTAATATTACATTGGCTAGTTTAATATTCATAATGGCCACATTACTATTCCAATGTTCAAGTTACTATTTCATCGGTATGTGTTCCTTAACTTCCAGAGATTCCTTTTATTTCCCATATTCTTCATTTATAAGGTTTGTATTGTGTTTTATGAGTAATAATTTTTTACTATACTATAAGAAACAATTATAAGAAGGGAATTCTATTGATGAAACATTGTTTTATTACATTCTTACACCCTTATGAAATTTTACCTTTGAAATTTCGTTTTACATTCTTAGATGTAAACAACCGTGGGTGGTTTTCCTTCATTACTTCCTCCAGTTCCCATGTTTCCTCTTAATACTTATGGTTCCACCATAGTACAAAGACCAGGTGAGTAGTGTTGTTGTATTGAAATTTATCTCTATTATCCAAGATCTTCACTAGATACTCCTCATAAGAAAGGTCATTCTCCAACTGTACCACCTCTAAAGAGAGTACATGTGAAGGATATGGAATGTACTTCCTTAAGAGGGATATTTGGAATAAATCATGTCATTTAGAGATCATAGGTGGAAGTGCTACTCGATAGGCTATAGCTCTAAAACGATCAAGAATCTTAAAGGGGATGATGTACCTGGGAATTAGCTTTCCTTTCTTCCCAAACCTCATGAACTTCTTCCATGGACATAGGTAGAGGAATAACATGTCTCCAAATTTGAACTCAAGGTCCCGTCAACGATTGTATACATAACTCATTTGTCAAATTTGGGCTTCCTTGATGTGATGGTGAATAGTTTTCACCTTATCCACCATTTCATTGAAAATTTTAGGTCTTAACAGCTTATTCTCACCAATTTCAACCCAACACACCGGTGTTATGAACCTTTTCTGATATAGGGTTTCATATGGTTCAATTCGGATACTGGAGTGGAAACTGTTATTATAAGAGAATTCGACCAGTAGAAGATATTGGTCCCACCATACTTTGATTTCCATATAACATACTCTCAATATATCTTCTAATGTATAAATAGTTTGCTCATATTGGCCATTAGTTTGAGGATTATAGACTAAAGTTCAACTCTGTGCTCAGAGCATGTTGGAGACTTTTCCATAACTTCAAGGTGAATCTAGGGTCTTGATCAGATACAATAGATAGTGGTATTCCATGAAACCTTACCACCTATTTGATATATATCCATGCAAGTTGATCCAATGAGAAGTCCTCTCAAATTGAGATTACGTGATATGTCTTTGTAAGACGATCCCCCACCCATATTGCATTTTTTCCTCTAGATGTCCATGGAAGTACAATGAAAAAGTTCATGGTAATGTTCTTCTACTTCCATGTTGGTATGGGTAGTGGTGCATCATCCCCTTAGACTTTTGTCTTTCATACTTCACTTATTGACATACCATACACTTTGATGTATATTCAGAAATCTTCTTCATCATATTTTCCCGCAAAAAAATCTCTTAGAGTTATCGATATATATTTGTGATACCTGGGTAAATGAAGAAGGTTTATCTATGTGCATCATTAAAAATCTCCTTCTATATCTCTGGATTGGATGGTACACATAATCATGACCCAAATATTACAACTCCTTCCTTGTAAATCTTGAACTCATAGGATTTACGATTTCTAATATCTTCCACCATTTTCAAAATTTCCACATCTTTTATTTGAGAATCCTATATTTTATCCATGAGGTATAGTTGATAAACTATTTGAGAAAGGATTTATGAATTTTCTTCCTTAATTATTCCCATGTCTATCCTCTACAAATCTAAGAAGATTGGATCCTTCTCAACTATCATCATTGATAAAGATGCAATATCCGTTCTACCTAGAGCATTCTCCACCTTATTTTCCTTAATAGGATGGTATTGGATTGAGTAGTAATAATCCATGATGATCTCTAATCATCATCATTGGTGCATATTAAAATCCTTCTATGTTAATATATATTTGAGACTATTGTGATCAGTATATATCTCACACTTCTCCCCATAGAGATAATTCTCCCAGATTTTCAATGCAAATATCACAGATGCCAACTACAGATCATGCATGGGATAGTTTTTCTCATGGATTATAAATTTTCTTGAGGGATAGGATATCACTTTATCAGTATTAATTATTACATAGCCTATTAATTTCATTGAAGCATCATTGTACATCACAAACAATATTCCACTTGCTGAGAGAATGAGTACTTGCACAGTGATAATACTCCTTTTGAGCTCCATAAAGATTTTCCCACATTATTGAGTCTAGAATAACTTAAATAAATTCCATGTTAACTTGGTCATTGGGTTTGAAAATTGTGAAAATTTCTCCAAAAATTTTCAGTAATACCCAGCCAGACCAAGGAAGATATGGATATCCTTTACAAATTTTTTCTATGGGCACTATTTGATTGTATTTTTCTTTAAAGGGTCTATATATATCTCTTTTTTGGTGATAACATTCCCCAAGAATGATACATCATCCATAAAAAACTAACATTTATTGTACATTTCATATAGTTTCTCCCTTCTAAAATTCATTAGCATAGTATTTAAATTCTCCTAATGTCCATCCTTGCTCTTAGAGTATATTAGAATATCATCGATAAAGGCTACCAAAAACTTGTCACGGTAATTTATAAAGACTCTATTAATTAGATCCATTTAAATTTCTGGAGCATTATTGAGTCCAAAGGGAATCACTATGAACTGATAGTTTCCATACCTCATTCGAAAGGAAGTCCTTGGAATATTTTCCTTCCCCACCCTTAATTAGTGATATCCCGACTAAAGGTCCACCTTAGAGAAATAAATAGACCCAAGAAGCTGATAAAACAAGTCATCTATCCAAGGCAGGGGATAATTTTTCTTTATCATAATTTTATTGAGCTCATGATAATCAATGTAGTGGTGAATTGAACCATCCTTATTCTTGAAAAAGAGTGCTGGTGCTCCCCAAGGTGAAGTAATCGTTCATATAAAACCTTTGTCTTGATTCTCCTATAACTTATTATTTAGCTCTTCCAACTCTATGGTGTCTATTATATAAGTTGTATTTAATATAGGTAGAGATCCAGGAATAAGGTCAATTGAGAAATCAAACTCTCAATCCAGAGAAATACTAGAAAATTTATTGTGAAATAAATCAGTGTAGTCCCATACAATGGGCATCTATTCGAATATGATTCTCTCCTTTTTCACAATCATTTGAGCTAGATATGCTTTCTCATAAGGAAATAATATCCACACTTGAGACAATGATTCTAAAAGAGATTCATCTTAATCCTTACAGTTTTATTGAATTAGAGGATGCTTTGGGATGTGAAGAGTGATATCCCTTTCCCGACAGTTGTTATTGGATTTGTATGAAGATATCAAATCCATACCCAAGATAGAATCAAACTCCACTAAATGAAGTATGAAGAGATTTGTTTGGGAGGTTCAATATAAAAATGTTAATAGTGGAGGATTTATATAATTTGGATGAAATAATTTCCCCATTTTCTATTCTCAGAGACAAATCAATATCAAAATTTTTAGGTGGTGTTTGAATAGTTATACAAAACTTTCATGATATGAAATAATGCGTAGCACCAGAATCAAATATCAGATTTTCTATTATTGAATGAATAAATAGCATACCTGTCACCATATCATTATCCAGCTCCACCTCAGTAGGTAGTGATATCATAAGCCCTTCCTTGTTTCCTTATAGGATGTTGTTGGTTTCCTCGAACAACCCTTTTCTTAGGGAAATTGTTTTCATAATGCCCATTTTTTTTCAGTTGAAACACTACACTACTGGTTGAACATTGATATGGACCTTCCTTTATTCTTCCACATTAGTTGGATTCATCATATCCCTTCATCAGGTTTTAGCCATATGTCCCATTCTTATACATTTTAATCAATTCCAGGTTCCCTTTAGACAGTTCCCAAGATGCTTCTTCCTATAATTTTGACATGTGGTATGTTTGATCTTATTTCTATCATCGGTTTTATTTTCCAAACCACCAATACTAGACTCTATTTCTATTTTTTTCCACTGGGCCCACAGGACCACTAAGATTCCCTAATCTCAATTTTAACCTTGATGACACAATAGAAAATATCCTCATAACTTTCAAAGTCCCAAATCACCAACACTTTTCGTAGACTCAGATTTAGTCCACTAAAGAAGCGATCCACATTGATTTCAGTGTTTATGATAAATTCAGAGGTGTATCTTGCAAGCCCTGTGATGTTTTCTTCATACACCCTGATGTACTCATCGTCCTTCTACTTAATTCTAAATAAATATCTTTCTATCTTGATACGGAGGGTTCTGGGAAAATATTTATTGAAAAACATTTTCTTGAATTACTCCCAATCCAGGGAATCAATTTCCTCTTGGGACTTTGTATTCTTGATCAATTTCCACCAATTTCCATCTTCCGTATCAAAATGATAGACCGACATCTTGACTTTCTAATATTCTGAGCACTAGAGGATATAGAATATATTTTCAATGGAGTTAATCCATTTTTCAGTGAGGAGGGGATCATAAGATCCACTAAACATGGGAGGTCATTACTGGATGAAGGAATCTACAACAACTTTCTCTTTATATGGATGAGTAGGGTGTTCCACATGATTCAAGTTATTATTCATAACTTGAGACAACTAATCAAGTACTTTAATAATGTTTTGAGCACCAATTCCCATCATATTAGGAATATCATTATGAAAATCATCACATTTCCTATCACATTTATTTTTGGAAGATGTTCTTCTACCTCCATATATTAACTATGAAAAAGGATGTATAATTAGTGTGACCCAAGGGAGCTGGAGGAGAGGGGAAGGGAGTAGCTGAATGAGGTTAAGGAGTGTGACCCAAGGGCTCTAGGAATGATTAGAGGTACGATCTGTGTCTACAACTAGCTGCTGTTTTAATAGACATATGAATTAATAATTCCTTATTTCCACGAATCTTGTTCAATACCTAGAGTTTCTGGTTAAACTATTGAATTAATCTTTATGTCTGGAGATAACTTTGGGAGGAGACTTGAAAATAAAACATATGAAGATGGTGTGATCTGACCCTTGAGGAGAGAGTTTTGGTTGGAACCTCTTAGTGGCAGTGTCGAGGCCATACGAAGTTAGTTTGGGTACGGACTGAACATCCACAGTTCATACTCATATTGACTGTATTAGGAAAAACGTTTTTGTTTTATCTACAATGTTGGAATGGGGTTTTACTTGGTCAGTGAAAAAGGAAACCCAGAGAACACATGATAAAATCATGCATATGAGGGTGAAACCGATCACTCTTGAGTCGAACAACCTTACCCTCGTGACAGTAGGAGTTTTGAGTTTTCAGTTCTCAACAGTAGTGGTAGAGTGTGGGTACATATTTTCAAAATATTTTTCCAGGATTACCTCCTCGAAGGGAGAGGGACTTCTACTTTGGATGGGTACTACCATAGATTTGTACCTAACTTCTCCAGTGTAGCATCACCTTTGTCAGCTTTGATGCAGAAAGGGGGAGGCTTTCATGTGGATGAAGAAGTGTCAAAAGAGTTTTCAAGAGACGATACAATGAATATGTCTAGAATTACTCTAGGACTATGACTTTGAGATAGTCTATAGTCCTAGGAAGTGGAACATGGTTGCAGACACACTCAACAGGAGGTTTGGTCTACAACTGCTGAGTGAGGCGTCAGAGTAACTATTCATGCTTCAGATATACTTTGTGGATAAAGATGTAGCATCTTACCTCTAGTCTAGGACTGTCACTCCCCCAATTCCTCAGCGAATTCAGGACACACAACTTGAGATGTTTACTGTGAGGCTCGACGTGCTCAGATATCCTCAGGATGGTCTCCTGAAGGATTTTATGATGGTGGGGATCACGTCATCCTCTTTAGAGGATGCACCATTGTAACAATGAGGCTCAAAGTGGAGATTTTGAGGGAGACCATGTCTTCCCACCGGTCTCACACTGACAAGGATTACAGAGATTTGGCTGAGGCAGTAAGTTATCAACAAGGTTTATCAGACCATTTATGATAATTCGGAGGATTATCAAGGTGGCATACCTCTTGGCACTTCCACTGCCATTGGAGAGGGTGCATGAAGTCTTCCATGTATCCAAACTAAGGAGGTATGTGCATGAACCATCTCACATCATCGACCATGACGAGCTGGACTTCGATGATGGGGCGACATTTACGGAGGTTCCAGTAGAGATTGAGGATCGACAAGAGCGAGTCCTTCGTGGGTGGTCGATACCTCTGGTGTGCATTTGCGGGTAGTACGGAAACCTCCAGGAGATCACATGGGAGCGAGAGGCTTATATTCATGCTCTGTACCCCCCATTTGTTTCCTTAGTCTATATTGTGGATTTCGGGGATGAAAAGACCTAATGTGGGGAAAATTTAAAGACCCAGATTTTCCATTTATTTTTATAATTATATAGAATTATTTAAAGACTATGAAATCTGACGGCACGTGATTTAGAGGCCCAAATTTCCCAGAATGACCTGTCTAAGTTTTTTTAAGCTTTAATTATCACACGTAAGCAGTTTTCCTTAAAAATTGTAATAACTCTTAAACGGTTTCCTAGATCAGAAATCCAATGGCACCATTGCATTCAATATGGAAGGTTTACCCTAGGCACAACTTAAGTTTAGTCGATGTAGGCCTCTTATGAGAAAACTATAAAATGGCATAAACGTAAATAAAATAATAAAATAATGTTATTTTATTTTTCAAATGCTTATAACTCAAGAACAGTGAATCATATTAGAAATCCGAGACCACCACTGTGCTTATGAGGGTATTCTTTGTTTAGGAATATACTAACATTGTCCAGCATGAGCCAACAATGGAAGTTAGTTGTTGTACATAAATAAAATAATTAAGTAACAATTATTTTATTTTTAAAATCCATAACTTCTAAACGGTAACTCGTATTGAAAATATGAGAGTATCATTGAGTTCGTTGAGGCGTTTTCTCTTTAGGTGGAGCCTAACCTCGACCGGTGTGGGTCGAGGGTGAACATTATTAATTTATTGAACTTTTTTAAAGGTATATTCAGTAAACACGAGAGCATAATTTTATAACTTTTGAATCGATGCTCGAATTAAAATTCTAAGGCACCGTTGAATTCACAGCGTCAGGATTTTCTTAAGGGAGGTTTAACCTCGACCACAGTGGGTCGAGAGAGGAATTTTGTTTTTTCGTTTTTAGTGGAGGATTAAATAAAATAAATATATTTTATTTTAAATATCCTCCTACCACTCCTTTTAATTTTTTGTGGCAGGGACCACAAGATGGTGGTCGGGCATTTAAATGCTGGGCATTAAATGCCCGGTTACACAAAATGTGTAACCGAAAATCCCTTTAATTAATATGATTCATTAATTCTAAATAAATGAATCACCTCTTAAACAAAGAGTTATATTAACTCTTCCTTGGGGTTGGGTGTTTGTTTCCGTTGGAAAAAGGAGGAGCATGATCTTGAGGCTCTTGACGAAGAATGGATCTCGCAATTGATAACCGAAGACCGTTATTCGAGCAGCGTCGTTGGATGATTTTTGCGGGAATGATGAACACCGACCCACCTTCAATCACAAACATTATGCAATGGATTTACAAGGTAGGGGGTTTATTTTGAAGTATGATAAATATTTAATTGTCAATTCCCCATGTTCTTGATTCTCAAAAATGATGGCCAAACAAAAACTGCCATCGATCTGCACTTAGACCTTGATCTTTTCTTATTCATTCTTCGTGTGTTATTCATTAAAAAATAATTAAGTGTGCTAAAAACTCAATTTTTCATTGAGCGTGGAATACGAACATGGAGATCTTGATCTGAGTATCACATAACTGCAATCATCATAATTTTCTGGCTTAGAACAAAGATGCATCAGCCTGCGGAAGGGGCAATGTGGAGGTGCTATTCCGATGTGTCTTTGGGGCACAAATCTGGGCGAGATAGGTAGTGCGACGTACTGTGGCGGTCCCTGTGGAGATTCGAGGCGGCTCACGGTGGTGGAAGGCAGGATGACGGCCCGTGGTAGAGCAACAGAGCCGGCTCGGTCGATGACGTGGGCAAGTGGACTAGGGGGGCTAGGCGGTGCGACTGGCTTGAGGCGCAACAATGTGGTAGGCTAGAGGCATGGCAGAAGGGCTTACCGGAGGTGGTGGAATTTGTTCTGGACATGTGGAGGAACCCAACCGTTTGGGGATGGAGTTAATTGGAGCGTGAGAAAACTATGGAAGAAGAAAGGGTTGATTGGAGAGAGAAAATTAATGAGATGAAATAATAATAAATATCATAATATCATGGAAGAGTGAAGGAGGCCCCATGTGGAATCCGCATATACCACATGAATTCCCCATGCGTTCATTGAATTTGGAGTCAAGGAAAAACAAATAAATAAGTAATTATTAATAATAATAAAATATTAATATTATAATTTTTTTTGATAAAACACTTTTTTTACTGTAACTTATCCGTGCGACCTCGGTTTCACGAACTGTTAGTGGAAGTACGACCCTGAATTTGAGATGGAAATTATGAGTCCAATATTGGATGTATTTTTTGGGTTTTTGGATCGGGTACCCAAAATGCTTAAATAATAATAATAATATATTATTATTAAATCTTCGACCCTCCTTAACTTCTGCGTGCAGTGTCCGATTGACTTACCGTCAGTGGCGATGAAATAATATCATTAAGACAATCAATTTAAGTCTAATTTTGAATATTAAATTCTGGTTCATGGCTTGGTTTCACAAAACACCCAATAATAATGATATTATTATTGTGGGATCTTGTATTCAACATATCTCCCTCATACAGTGTCAAAATGAAGAACCGTCTACAATTCTGAAATCCTTGAGAAGAGATGGTCCTTTTGATATAATCTATGTGACTTTCGGATAAAGTTAGAGTTTGGACATGTTGGATCATACTCGAATCAAACCGGGCCCTCAACACTAAAATGCCTATAGCTTACAGACCGGGTGTCCGATTGACACACTGTCTATTGTATTGGAACCCTTATGACATGACGATCCTTTGGGATACTTCTTAATGGAACCTTGTAGAGGTTTAGGTATGACTAATAGATTGAGGAGAGGATCCTACCAGAATCAAGCATGCTTAGTGCAGGAATCTCATGGCTGGTTGTGAAGTGAAGAAAAAATATCGATCCTATGTGGGTCAGTACCTATCGATCCTGCGTGGGTCAGCACTCAGCGATCCTGTGTGGGTCAGTGCATACCGATCCTGTTTGGTTCAGTAGAAGAGCCTCTCAACAGAATAAGATGATCTAGATTTACGACTAATCATGTGTACTTCTATACTTAAGTTATACCTGATTGTGAGCTGGGTCTACTAACTTCGTGATGTTACCTGTGTGGTACTTCTACCTTCGTGGTGGTGTCTTCGTGGTGTTACCTTTGTGGTACTTCTATCTTCACGGTGTTACCTTTGTGGTACTTCTACCTTGATGGTGTTGTATTTGTGGTATTACCTGTGTGGTACTTCTACCTTCATGGTTTTACCTATGTGGTACTTCTACCTTCGTGGTGATACCTTTGTGGTATTATTCCCTCATATGCGAGATGAGTATATCTTTATAGCTTATGTATATGTATGGTCATATACCAAAGTATAGTTGATGTCTATCACTTCGTGCATTGAGTTTGACTTCTTGCTTTGTGGTTTTTCCTTCGTGGAATTCTAGGAACCTCTGAGGGTCTCATGGTCTCTACTGAGTATCGTTATACTCACCCCTGCATAGGCTACGCCCACAACTTGTTGTGTCTTGTGCAGGAGATGTACAACATTGATCGAGGCTAAGGGATCTAGGACTGGACTATTCTCAGAGGTGGACTATTTGGTATGACGTGACGTAGGGACTACTAATCGTGAGCTATACCTACCCTTCAGGTAGGATCCTTAGTGGACGATCTAGGAGTTGTTTTTCACTTTTTAGTTGTCTTTTTTACTTTTCAATTGTATTTTTAATTTTCAGTTGGGATTTTATTCCAGCCACTTTACTTTCAGCACACTTTTACTACAGTTGTTTACTTCGTGGTTTCTTCTTGTTGTGTTCTTGGACTATGTGTCTATACAAGTTGAAAAGGCAATGCTTTCCCGTATCAGGGATATGCCTTTTGGTGCTATTTGCTAGCCCCTGGCCTATGGAAGGAGGGCTTGGGGTAGTCACAACACGATCCCCGAGGGATGGTTCGTGACAACATTTATTTTTAAAACAAATAAAATTTATGTGTTTAGAAAGGAGTAGACAGTTCATATAAACATTCCAAATTTAGATCTTTTTCACTTAATGTAGCTAGAACTCTTGAAATTTATTTTATTATGTTATGAACATTCACTGTTCTTTGATTTGAAGAGGATGAACTCTATGTAAGTAGAAAAAATTTTATCTTAACAAGATATTTCTTGGTAATAGATTATCTTTTGAGAAACTCCATAAGACTTAGCATTTCTACCTTGAAATATTCAAAGTATATTTTATCATATTGATCTATCTTTCACATTCTGATTTTTCTTTTATAGTGAATAGAAAACTATTTTTGGTATAGATCCTTTCTTTAAATTTTCATATGAATTTTTAGACGCATCCAAAGAAGCTAGTAACTTCACTTTTTCTTCATTAAAAAGACTTAATTTTGATTAAAAACTTTGATAAGTAATTTGAGATAATGAAACCTCTAGTTATTCATTACAATGAACATCTTCATTTATTTCCAAATACTTTTCATGCGAATATTTAACATAAGAAACTAACTATTATTCAAATAAATAAAAGGATTAACTTTTTTCCTTTTATATTAATGATTTTATTCTAAACCTATAAAAATTGATCATTTCTTCTTTCTGTGTCTAGTTTTACAAAATATTTTCATCAATCTTTACTGAATAAGAATATGGATAAATATAAATATTTTAAGAAGAAGATGATACATTAGGTTCAGAAACAATGCAGACACTGTTTTATATTTCTTATCCTAACAACACAGAATAATCATTATAGATTTTAATTTATGAAGAGACATGATCACATAAGAAATATGTTTAAGGTTTTGTAAAAAATCAAAATTTTAAGAACTTGAAATATATTTTTTTTGAAATTATTTAATGTTGGAAAATATAAACTTTTCATATTTTATCTAAATATTGTATTTTCTAAAAATATTTAAAACAATGTTTAGTGATATCTAAGTTTTTTAGAAATGAAGAGTATGATTTATCTTAGAGAACGATGAGGGGGGTGTTTATAAAATTTTGAGATATATATTTATCCCCCTATATAAAATATTTAATTATACAGAATTATATAATTATTACAGTGAAATACTTCATGGATTAGAATTTTTAGTACTAAGGATTTTTTGATAACGAACAACTTTCGAGTTGTTCACTCCTTTGGTAAAGAATTTAATGTATCTATCGATTTTTCACTAGAATATTTAACAATATATAATAGTGGTGTAATCTTATAAAACATCAAATGAAAGTGCTTTTTGGTACCCATTTGATTTTGGGCCTAGCAATGTTGGAAATTAATTTCTTAGTTAACCAAACTTTTTTATTTTGAGTAATAACTCTACTATTTAGTTTAAACAATTCTTTTGAGTAATAAACATTTTTAAAACTATAAATTTGAGGTTTTTTAAGGATGAAAGAATTATCATAATGAACATTGATTAAAAAATAAAATCATTTAATAGAAGACACATTTTTACCATTTAAACCATGAAAAAATAGTACTTTTATATTTTTGGTCTTTCACTATTGCTTACTATTCCAAATTTCCCTCTCTGTAATTTATTTTTACCAATGATTTGATTTAGATATTTTTATCCTTTGATCAGAATACTTGAGGCTTGTTTTAAATCATCAACTTCATCGGTTAATTATTTAATCTTAGTATCTTGTATATCATTATAAATTTTAGAAGTATTAGATTTTAAATCAATAATCTATTTTGAAATTTTTTCATTATCTAGAAAAACAGACTCAAAATATTTTCTAACTTTTATATGGTATTTCTTTAAGATTAATATTTATCTTGTAGAATAAAGAAATATTTATTTAATTCATCATAAGATAATTTTTTACAAATAGTGTTTTGAGAGTAAGAAGATTATAACTCATGATCAGTATAAGTCATAAGACATACCATTTGTATTTTATACATAGTTGTAGAATCTATAGAATATTATTCATTTGAACCAAAAGTATTACTCTAGGTATCCTTTTATTTGTCTCGCCTTTTTTATTATAATCATATTTCATTTTTTTTCTTTGAGTGAAGGAAAATTATCCTTTATTTGACCTTTTTCCCTTCACTCACAACATTTGTTTTTCTCAGTCCTATTATTTTTATTTCTTTATAGATTTTCAAATTTATAAGAATGATCTAATAAATATTTGTCCATATCTAGATGACATGAATCATATGATTCATCCATTTTTTTGAGAGTATCATCTTCACGTTGTATATGATTTTCAGCTTCAGCCTACATCTCAGGTTCATACATCATTAAATCCCCAATTAATTACTTCATAGATAATTTTTTCATAGGTGTAGCGTGGTGTATAGTTGTAGATGTTCTATTCCACTTTAAGGGTATTACCGTGAGTAATTTTAATGCATGATCTGATTGTGAAATTGGATCTCTTGAAGAAGAAATATTATTAACAATTTCTGACAATCTTATATTCATTTGAGTGATAGTTTCATCCATTCTAAATGTATCAAACCTTAGATTCATAGTAGTGTACCTTAATTGTCTGATATTTTTAGTTCTATCATAGGAAATAGAAATTTTCTTCCATATTTCAAATGCAATATGAAATTGAGAGGCTCTATTGAACTCATCCCTTCATAAACCAAACAAAATAACATTGATGTAATTTGAATTGAGATCATATTGTCTTTCTTTTTTATCATACCAATTTTATAAAATTTACTTACAAATCTTATAAGGATTAACAAACTTTAAATAATCCCTTATTCATATATTTTTCAAATAAATGATCATATAGTATTTCCAGTAACCATATTTTTCACCATTAAAATAAGGATAAGGAATCATTGACATACCTTCTCTAGAATCAGTCATTTCAAGGTGTATTCATCTAATTATTTAAATCAGGTTCTTATATCCATTAAATATTATTATGATACCACTTGTTTATATCATTAATGAATTTTAAAAAAATATTCCAGTAGATCCCTGCCTTTGATACAATTTTTTGGGTGGGAATGATTATGATGAATAAAAAGCCACAAGAGGGGGGTGGATTATGTTCTTCAAAAACATTTACAGATTCAAAACTATCCTCTTGTTTATATAGTGAACCTTTACTTCTCTCAAAGACGAGCGGGTAGTAGAAATAAATAAATAAAATTAACACAATGGTGTATACTATTTTTGGGCACAAATATCCCTTAGTCCACTCTACTAATGCTCAAGTCTAAAAGCTTGGTGATTTCACTAGCATTTCCTCATATCCTAAGACCTCTAAATACAAAATTGAGTACAAGTAGTTGAAACCTTACAAAAACACTTTACAATGTCTTCTAATTATTTTATAGGGAACTGTAAAACCATATCTTAGTGAAAGAATATGAAACTTTAACCATGAATTAGTATGGGTATTTGAAACTCCAAAAAACTAATATAGTTTGATTTTGTTGTGAAAACAAGTTGAACTTCATATATCCAACAACAAATAAAAAAATGAAACCATATATTCAATATTTCACGAAAATAAATATATATTCAACATTGCATAGGATGTCTTCAAATAGCAGGAAAGAAAGCACCAGACAAATGTTTAAACATGTATGTCTCAAAAGTGTATCTTCACCAAATGATTCATCAGATGTAGTGAAAACAACAACAATGAGTCAATCTGATATATTACAAAATGTATGTATCAAAAGTGTATCTTTGAAGGCAATGACACACAACTTTTTCTTATATATATATTTTCTATATATTTGTATATATGTCTTTCTCTTTCCAATAAATAACATATTGATATTTATATAGACGGTCAAACTTCTCCAAGTTAAGCCATCTCTAGAAATAACACATAATAAATCATTAATATTTGAATTTAAAATCATTCCAAAGAGTCATAACTTCCCATAAGAATAGAAATGATTAACTCTGTTGAATATGAGCCTTTAAAACAATCATAAAAAGCCTCTGGATCGGTCATAAAATAGATTTAAATAGATGTTTACATTTATCATGACAATTTCATAAATCAAGGATAATATCATGGATTTAAAACTTCATCATTGAATAGTAAAACATAGGGTTATTTCATTTGATGAAAACCCACCAAACCTAGGGTTGAGAATGTATGGTTGGTCACAAAATCAGAGTTGATGTACCATATTATCATTACCTCAAACATAGGGTTACATAATAACGTTGGGTTTATTAACCATGCCTTCTGTTTCCTCAAACATAAGGTTCCATTCTAATGTATGGTATATGATCCATACACACTGCTTAAAATGTATGGTTTATTCCTTATGTTACACTTGCTCATTTAGGGTATGAATAGTGTTTCCAAAATATGCTAAAAAACAAACTAATTAATTTAAAAAATATTCCTCACTGATCATTGAATTTAATATAATTTTAGAATAAATATTTCCATGAATATTAATTTCACGAAAATCACTTAAAATAAAATTCATTGGTAACAAAAATTTAGGTGTTTTTGAGCATCAAAACCAAAATAATAATAATGAAATTGGTGAATAAACACATGCTCAAAAAATTATTCATAAATAATTTATGATGTGTAGGAACTAGTATCACATAAAACTAATACATAATGTGACAAGTGTGACTTAATGTGTCTGTTTCTAATTTAAAATGACATTTTTGGGTAAAAAAACAAAAGTGACATACTAAAAATGGAGAAAACTTATTTGGATTGTTTTGATAATTTTAGAAAATGATCTATAAGACATTTTTTGCATGTAGGAATCCTTCATACCTCAATATGATTCTCAATGTGTCCGGTATGACTCATAATGTATATTTTTATTTAAAATTGACATTAATTATATTAAAAAGGAAAAGTGACATACCCAAATCAAATAAAACAGATACAAATTGTTTTAATAATTTAGGAAAATGATCCATAAGAAATTTCTGATGTGTAAGAATTAGAATCACCTTTATCTGATACACTCTATTCCTAGTATGACTCAAAGTGTCCTTTATTAGATTAAAATTGAAATTTTAGTAAAAAACATGAATCACTCACTGAAAATTAATAAAATGTTCTTTTATTGTCTTGATAATTTAGGAAAATGATTCATAAATAATTTTTGACATATAAGATTTTTTCTCACATCAAACTGACACACGATGTGGTCGATATGACTCAAAGTTCGTGTTTTTAGTTTAAAATAACATTTTAGTAAAAAACACAAGTTATATTCCCAAAAAAAACAAATGCATTCATATTATTTTGATATTTTAGGAAAATGATCCATTAGTCATTTGAGACATGTAAGAATAAACCACACCTCAATCTAATACACGGTGTGAACGACATGAATTCAAGTGTATCTTTTTATTTAAAATTGATATTTTATTAAAAAATACAAGTTATATACTCAAAACCAATAAAACCAATTCATATTATTTTGATAATTTTGGAAAATTATCCATAATTTATTTGTGATGTGTAGGAATTAGACCCACCTTAATCAAATACACAGTTTTCCCAATATGACTCAAAGTGTTTGTTATCAGTCTAAAATTGACATTTTAGTTCAATACATGTATCACTAAAAACTAATAAAACAGACTCAAATTGTCTTTATAATTTTCCAAAATGATTCAGAAGTCATTTGTGACATATAATAATCAGTCTCATGTCCAACCAACACATGATGTAACTGGTATAACTCGAAGTGTGAGTTTTCAGTTTGAAATGACCTTATAGTAAATAAGATAAGTGACATACTCAAAAACAAGAAAATGTATTCAAATTGATTTTATACCTTAGTAAAATGATCAATAAGTCATTTTGGATATGTAGTAATCATAAACACATCAATCTAATGCATGGTGTGACCTGCATGACTAAAAGTGTGTTCTTTTATTTAAAATTAAAATTTTATTCATGTATCATTTCATATTATGTTTAATTTATTACTATATAGTATTATTAACATATGATTTTTTATTTTTATACATTTTTATTCTTTTACTAGAGTTGGGTTAGTTTTTTTGACAACTGATACCCTGAGTATGCTTTTTTGAGAGGGGGTCGAGTGCCAAAGATAATGAAACATTGGTGTTTTAGATTTTTTTTGATAGCACTTGCTAATTTAATTGCACAATTTTTTAAATGTCTATAATATAGTTTCATATGTATTTTTTATGTATTTTTTATTTACAATAAATTATTATGAAATTTATATATAAGGGTTACTGGTTCCATGTGTTATAATTCAAATAGACCACTCTAGGAGTAGGGCCTTTATCAGTTTTATTTTATATTCCAATAAAGGGTTCCCTTTATCAGTGCTAAAAAAAGAACTAATAAAGGGTGCACTTTATCCATACTAACAATATCACTAATAAATGGTCCCCCTTTTAATGGTTCTTAGGAGGAAAAATATTTTTAGCGATGTTAAATCCTATTTTTTACTCTCTTAAAGGGATAATTTATGGTAGTTGTGTATGATAAAATTCTAGTGAAATGGATACAAATAGGGAGTACAAATGGTGGTTGGACATATAGATGATGTCGTGATAGGAGTGAACTCAGGGTGATGTGATGTTGGTTGGTCAAAGGATTAAAAAGGGCGTGCATGTTCAACTTCATCAAGGGCCCATAGGTAATATGTAGTGGGACTACACAGGCCTGATGGGGGTCTTTGGGTTGAAAATGTGGGCATTCATGCTAATATATAACAAAAGGTGGTCCACATTCCTATATAATTTGTATAAATAAAAAAGGGTCGGGTGTATGGGTTATCCATTTGTGGGGGGGGGGTATGACCTATCCTCCTGGCCTAAGACTATATGTGTGTGTTTTGTTATAACTAAACCCCCAAATACATAATATATATATATATATATTAATATTTAATACATTCATTTTTAATATATAAATATTTAATATAATATGTTATTAACTATTGGATTTTATTAATTTTCTATATTTATTTTTAAAAGGCATGTCATGGTGCCCAACGATACCTCATTACCCGATATATGTTTTGTGGCATGAGTCATGATTGACTAGTAATAGTAGCTGGCCTCCACATCCAAGAGACTGAGGTTCATATCTTGGGAGAACCTGAGGGTATTTTATGGGCAATGATGCAGGCTAGATGTAATGTAGGATAACGATGATTCAAGTTGACATAGGAAGGATGACACACATATGGGGGTAGATCTAGTTTAATGCTGATGCAACATAGAGCCTTTGGGACATGTTATGGGATTCAATCCCACTTGGTCTTTGGGCCACTATTTATAATAAAATGGATTGTTGGATGGGTTGTCCCTAGGAGATTATCTATGAAATATTCTTACTCACATCCTAGTTAACCCATGTGCTACTCTATGCCAACATACCCACAAAAAAGTTCCCATATCAAAGAATCTATAATATGTACAATTTCATAAAATTTTCCCAATTTTATCAAATCACATTTTTCAAGGTAGAACTATTTCTAAAAACACTATTGAAACCCATTTTGAATCACAAAATCTCTTTGAGAAATTTTATCAAACATTTGGTGGGCAGACAAGACACACCCATCTAGAAAACCCCACTTTAAACCCCAAATTTCCAAAAAATTCTATGAAACACATCAAACATGGAATATACAACAAGAATAAATGATTTAAATTGTAACATAATAAAAACAAACCAAAGGCGATTAGGAATTTAAAGGTATGTCAATGAAAATTACCTTAAATAGAGACACCTACCTCAGTTTTGGTTCAAATCTCATCACACTTAACAATTAAAACCCAAAATAGGTAAAGCCAAGCCCCACAAACCTAATCCATATAAAATCAAACCAAAACCCCCATTAAATAATATATTTTTTTAACCAAAACTCTAAGGTTCTATAACTCTATAAAATTGGAAGAACAAGTATTGAAGAGGGGAAATGAGGAGGGAATCATGAATAAATCTACTTACCTCAAGAAAACACCCAGAATATTAGATGATTTCTACCAAGGAAATAGAGGGAGATATATAAAAAAAATGGAGGAGGGATTAACATGTCATAGGATGAAAATTTATTTCCAAAAATTAAAAACATGATAGTAGAAAAATTGTAATTTTCCCATTTTTAATGATTAAGACATGGTTTCACAGTTTGGTTACATAGTTAGTCTAACCGTATTCCAACCAAGTGAGTGTCACCTTACACCCAAAATAGGCTGCACAATTTACTCTAGGGTGTCACAAGGTTTGAAAAATCAGTCTCAAACCATGTGAAATCATACTTTCAAAAATGGCATCACCCCTCATATGATTTTCATACGGTTTTGAAAAACTATGATCTAACCGTTCACCCTAGTATATCTCCCCCAAAACTATCAGTTTTGACCTCTAGTAGACATGAACACTAATATTCACTCAAAGATAAATAAAACTCAAAATTAGATATATTGGTGATATGGTGGGTTTCATATTAACTCTACTGCAACCAACTACATTCATGCCCTGAATTAAGAATTGATTTCTTGAATTCCCAAGGAAACCAATAGGATGAAATACATGTTCCCTTGGATTAAAATCCACAAAACCTCATTCACATCATGAATTTGACTTTCATTTCTTGAATGTGTTTTACTCCCTAAAATAGATTCATGGGTTCATCGTAGAAGTCATTCACATCATGAATATCCATTCACCACATGAACCTCTCTTGTATCCAATTTCTAGCCATGAGATGTTTCCTCCTATGAACACCCCTAACAAGACTAATATTATTTAATTAATAATTTAAATATATGAAAAAACATAAAAATATGTGTACCATGATATTTATGTTGTTACCCAGTAAGTCTCATTAGACAAACTAGCTTGGGTATTTGGCATATTCCTTACCCATTCAAGTACGATGTCTTTGCATGAGACCTTGATGATAAGATTATTAAATATGATATTA
This sequence comes from Viscum album, assembly GCA_963277665.1. Taxonomy (NCBI): domain Eukaryota; kingdom Viridiplantae; phylum Streptophyta; class Magnoliopsida; order Santalales; family Viscaceae; genus Viscum; species Viscum album. The sequence goes on from CAUJRU010000187.1 coordinate 602,300, forward strand.
TGAATTTCATCATTATGAAATCATATATTTTTATTCATGTGATTAGTTACATTTTCTAGGTATATATTTCATATTTATGTCATTGATGGGTTTTCTAGAAATATTTTTATTTCATATGGTTACAAAATGAGATTATGATTAAAAGAAAAGTTTGTTATATTCTATTGGTCAAAATTTTGTTTCCAAGGAAATGTTTTCATGTTTTTTCAAAAATAACCTTATGAATTATAATTTTTCCTTTATGCTTGATTATGAAATTTTTTAAGAAAAACATTGAGGATATAATTGATTTCAAGGGAAATTAAATGTTTATTTTGAGTTTAACATTAATTATGTGAAAAATATAAAGATTTTCATGTGTTTTCATGTTTTTCGCTAGACTATTTGATCTACGTTATCTTTATATCTTTTACTAATTTTTTTTATCTCATCCCACATTTTCAAATGTTTTTCACAAGGCTTAAGGATGATTAGTAACTATTGGAAGGAATCTATTTCCATTATTTTTTTTCTTAAAACAAGTGAGTTTGTTTTAAATGCAGTAAGAGTTTAAATTTAAGATTTTTTGGGTGAAAAAATGGACTTTTAGTGTAAGTGTCCACTTTTTATTGTAAGGGTATGATATGTAATGGGGTTTTATAATTATAAAAAAATATAAAATGATATTAGCCTCGAAATATAATAAAGTGAAACAATTGTCATAAATCAATTAATTAAGAGTTGTTTATGTTACGAGGCATTATAATACTTGGGAGATGACACATTTTCCACGTGAAAAGAAAGAAATCTAGAATAAATAGATATACAGGTTCAAGTAATAACATGATGGTAAGATGAGGTATAAGGAAAGGATGGTGGTAATTAGATTTCAGTAGAAAAAAGAAATTAATTTTACTGAAATTTTCTCACTTTTAGTAAATCTTACCACCATTCAGGTGATTCATAGTATTATTGAATCAGTGGATTTATATATTCTGAAACATGATTTAAATATTTATTTTCTTCATAGAGATATGGAGGAAGAAATTTATATGCAGTATCTAGAGTGAAGTGTTTAGTTAGGAACGAATAACCTTGTGTGAAAACTCTAGAAGAACATATATTGGTTAAAACTGACACCCATGTAGTGGAGAAATAATTTTTATGAATTAACTACGAAACAATCATATAAATGGTGTGGCAAGGATAAATACGAATATTTTAAGTCTTTGGGTGATGGATACATTATACTTCTTCTGTATGTGGATAAAATTCTCATTGTAGGATCATGTATGAATAGGATTGATGAGATAAAATAGAAACTGGATGAGGAGTTCAAGATAAATGATCATGGAGAAGCCAATAATATTTTTAGGATAGAGATCAAGTTAGTCCACATAGATGGGACCTTTATGTTATAATAGACTCACTAAATTAGAATAGTTTTGAGTTGATGTTGTATGATAAAAGTAAATCAAGCTCTATTTCCATATAAATACATTTTAAATTATTAAAGGAGTATACACCAAATACAATCAAGGAGTTTGTGTACATGGAAAAAGTTATATATAAATCAATTATTGTAAGTGTTAGGTATTCCATAGTTTGTACTAAACCTGATATTTCTCATGTAGTGGGAGTTGTGAGAAAGTACATGGATAACCAAATATAGAAATATTTGGAAGCTTTGTAGTGGAAATTGAGGTATGTGAATGGAATAATAAAAGTATCTTTATCCTTTGGGAAATTAAAATCATTATAGGGATATGTGGATATTGAACATGGTGGTGATTTCCATATATGGAGGAGCACCATATGTTATGTGTTTATTTTTTGAGGAACTATGGTGAGATGAATATCTTAATTATATAAGGTGGCGACATTATCCACTACAGTGGAAAAATACATTATTTTAACCAAAGTAAAAAAAATAAATGGTTTAGATAAAGAACATTTTGAAGGATATGAATAGATAGAGAGATGAAAATTTTTTACACTATAACAATCAAAGTGTTATATATATTTCAAATAACCCAATGTTTCACGCACAGACAAAGAATATTTGTTGAAGTATCATTTTATCAAAGGATTAATATAGTATGGGTAAATGATATGACAAAAGATTTTTGTAACCAACAATATATAAAATATGTTTAAGAAGTTGGTGGTGATTGAGAAGTTGAGGCACTGTTGTGCCTCTATCGGTCTTCAATAATGAATGAAGGTTGAGAGGTAGAATACAGAAGAACATGGTGGGATCATATAAGTTAAAATAGATAGTATTTCATGAATCATGAAGTTGAAATTGAATATTTGAATATAAAGTTTTCATTCATGAGTAAAGAATATGAGGAGATCAAATTAAGTTAGTTTTCTAAAATTTAACCATTGAGGGAGGATAGTTTTTTGGACTAGGGTTTAAGTGGGAGATCGGTAGAATGATAGAGCCCGGTCCATTTGGATGAAGATGGTCCAAATTTTTAATGGCCCAAATTTTATACTAGTCTACATGTGATTGGTGACATTGAATGGTTATTGTAGCTCCACAGACTTCCAGATACAAGTTATTATAGTATAGTTGACTTATGATGTAGTTTTGGGCACTATAGCAATGTGGGTTACCACAACACTATATGGATTTATGAACTCATTTGAGTTATGGTTTTTGGATACTCTAAATTCAACTTGTATTATTTCTCTAGAAATTAGTGAAATCATTCTGCCTCTTAGTGTGCATAGGGATTACTCCCATACCATGTAAATATCTATGTATGTTATATTTTTCATTGTCTTTTGAGTTTCCCCCCTTTTACACTTCTTCTGAAAATTGATTGACATTTTTTTCTCCAGAAATTTTTTCATATCAATGTAGGGGTCTCAAGAATAATAATATAATACATAAGAATCACATGGAAAATATGTAAGAGTCATAGAGATAATACATAAGAGTTATAACTTTACTACTGCACTCTCCAACATTAGGTGAGAATGAAAAAAATACATAAGGTTCACCCCATGGAATAAAGGGGATGATATGAACTGGTCAACCCTTTGCTTAGAGGACCTCAATTTAGAGTTAGAAGGACCAAACATAAGTGAATATAGGATGATAAGATTAAATAAAATAAAAAAATAAACTAGTAAAGTAGATTTTTAACATATAAATAATGTAGAAACAAACATAAAACTCCCAATAAATAAAATTCATTTATAAATAAAAAAAGAGAAATCCATTTTTTACTAGATGTAATTGGTTTTGTAAGTGTTTTATATTAATGTAATTATTATAGTAACTAATAAAATTATATAATTGTCTTGAGTACATTAAACTAAAATAATGATTGAATTTAGCATTGAAAAAATACAGTTTTTATCAATGCCAATTAATCATTCATAATGGGAGATCATTATGAGTGTTAAATTACAGCACTGATAAAGGTGATCTTTATCAATGTTAGAAACTCCAAAAAAATGATCATTTTTAATGATCCTATATGTTGAGTTTTGGTAAGTATTAGTGGTATACTAACTTATGGAAAATTCCATTCAACATGTTAAACAATGTCACATCTATTATAAAAATAGAAGGACATTAAAGCCCGTGTCAATTTTACCATTCTATGCTTAAATATCTTGCAATTATAAATCCATTTTATTAAAGGATGTTTGTTATATGTTTACATGGGATTTAATGGATTTGATTATGTGGAATTTTCAATTCATATTGATTTATCAGTTTTATTCTTGTAGCATATTTTGAATTATGGTTTATCAGTTTTCCTTATTAGAGGAAATAACCAGGACCATCGATCATCCTTGATCTGATGGTCATGTTGGTACTCGGGTGTGTTTCTTTACCTCGATGTCAATCTTAATTATTTTACCTCCTCCAATATAGTCCCCCACATGTACTTTCTAGCTTCCCCTATGGTTATTAAAACTACCTTTCTCATCCTGGTCATCTATGTGGCCTTCATTTGATGGATTATGTGCTTTCTGCCTGATGCTCACTAACATGCCATTATTTCACTGCTCATCTTCCTCTAATGTGTATTATTAATTTTTTAATTTTTTTTCACTTGATGAGATTGTAGAGATATCTGTCAAAGATAAAACCATATATTTTTTCAAATATATTGAAGAAATTAGAAATTCGAGGTATCCATTCTTAATTCTTGGTTCGTGATGCTTGGTATTCCGGTCATTTGGAACTGGACATCTCTTTTAGTGTAGATTCAGTGGAGGCTTCAATGGGTAAATTTACCTAGATAATCCTAGTGCATGACTTGGATGTTGTTTTGTTCACATATATGTCATAACTATATTTCGATTACTAAATTTGGCTTTGTAAGTGATTTATTTCTATTTGTTTCAATCCTATGTTGTATCCTTTTATACTGGGTGTGTGCATGAGTCCATCCAGGATTGGGTTGTACTAACTCCATGGGATAGAGGTCATCACCCCAACCTATTTTAGCAAGGTCATACTCCTTGGATATCTTCTATGGTCCTTTTCATTCTTGTAAAATTCTCAAATTTCTTGTTTCTGTTTGATAATTAGAAATTTTCAATGAGTGATGTTCTGTCTATGCACATTGGATCACAATTATCCGAAGCACATTATATGTTAGTGTTATCTCTAGTTTTATTCTCTATTCTTATGAAATCATTCAACTTATACTGATAAATCATGATTTCTAAAGAAAAAAAATTCTATAATCACTCTATAACCATATAAAATTCCCCAGTGGATCTTGGCCTTTGAGTAGGGACAAGACCATCAACGCTTCCCATAATAATTGGTATCAAAGCTTTTATGAAGCATTCATAATGGGTTCTATAAATTTTTAAATTGAGAAATTCGATGGTGAAAATGATTTTAATCTATGTATAATTAAGATGAATGCTCTTTTAGATCACAATGAGTTAATTTATGCTCTAGGTGGCCCCAAGAAAAAGGTTACCACTATGTCCCTATATGGAAAGACTTCTACTACTTATGTTGATGTTTTTGATGATATTCTTATGAAATCCCATAAAATTATTTTGTTGTATTTAGGGGATTGTATCCTTAGGTAAGTAGATTTTGAGGCTTCTACCACTAGTATTTAGTCCAAATTAGAATCCCTATATATGACCAAGTTTTTAGTTGAAAGGTTTTATAAGAAAATGAGAGTTTACACTTACAAAAAGCATCTTGGAACTGTAATCAAGTCACATTTTGATGAAATTAACATAATATTATTAGTAATATCCAATATATATATTTAATTATGGGAAGAAGATCATGAAACAATCATTTTATGTTCATTGGATGAATCATATAATTTTGTAGAAGATTGATTGATATATGGTGGGGAATCTTTAACTCTTGAAGAAGTAAATTATTCTTTGTTAGAAAAATAAATCCAAAAGAATGTATCTATTAAGAATGAATCTGCGGGTCAAAATATTTGAGGTAGTTGTGAGAAGAGAGAAAAGTGAGGAGAGAGGAGTCAATCAAGAAACAATAGGTTTAAATTCAGGAATAGAGAGTCTAAGACTAAAGTGTTCAATATTTTTCATTGTAAACAACCTAGGCACATGAAACATAATTTTCCTAATATAAATAATGTATATAATGATAATAATTGTGATCATTATTTATTAATTGAAAAAGAATTTAACATGGCTGATGTGATGAATGTCAGTGATCATCCTACCTTTGAGGAAAGGATCCTGGATTAAGGATTTTCATCCCATATGTGTCTAAATATGGATTTTTCATTGAATTAAGAGATATTGAATTAGGTAATTTCCACTTAATGAATAATAGAGTTTTATCATTATGGATATAGGTTCTATTTCTTTGGATCTTCGTGATGGTTTGTTTAAAACACTTGAATAGGTTAGGTGGGTTCTTGGACTTCAAAGAAACCTTGTTTCCTTACGTATTTTAGAGTAGAAGGTTTATATCTTCAAATATGGTTCTGGTTGTCTTAAAATAACCCATGGATATATTATTATTATGAAAGTAAGCCTTAGTAATGGGATATATGTGTTATAAGGTAGGACTCACATAAAATAATTGAATGTTTTGAATGTTCAAGTGTTAGATAATACCACCTTATGACATATAATACTAGGGAACGTTAGTACCAAAGGTTTAGATGAACTTAAAAAACAATTTTTTTAATTAAATTTAATCCTTTTAGTCTTCCCTTTTGTGGGGATTGCGTGTATGGTAAATCTAATCGAGTTAGTTATAGTAAGTCATCCTATAATGTTATAAACCCTTTAGAGTGTGTTCACTATAACCCTTGGGAACCTTATAGGACTATCTCTCATGGTGAAGGCTATTACTTTTTTACCTTTATCGATGAATACTCTTAGAAGGATTGGATATACATATTGAAACACAAATAACTAGTAGGCTAGTTTAAAAATTGAATATGGTAAGAAATTAAAATCTCTTAGAACTGATAATGGTTTGGAATATCTATCCATTGAATTTGTTGAATTCTATATCTTTGAGGGTGTTCACTGGTGTGAAAATACTATACAAACCCCACAACATAATGGGTTAGCTGAGATAATGAAAAACCCCATTATAGAAAGGTTGAGGTGCATGTTTTCATATTCCTCCTTGCCCAAATATTTTTGAGACGAGGATGTTACTATAGTGTTATACATAATTCATAGATTCCCATCCTCTGCTAATGATTTCAAAACACTGGAAGAACTCTGGATAGAAAAACCACCTAGTCTTGAACACCATAGGTTTTTTTGGATCCATAGCTTATGAAAATTCTAAGAATGATAAGTTGGAACATAGGGTTCGTAAAGTGTATCTTGGTTTATTATCCAATGGGTGTTATGGGGTATAAATTGTGGATAAAAAATCCAGGATATCAAAATTGTATTATCAGTTGTGATGTGGTGTTCCAAGAGTCAATTATTCCCAATTTAAATACTATTGTGTCTGAAGAGACCAGTACACCCCAATCATTTGGTTTGGAAGTTGGTCCTGACTCTCAAGACACTTTAGAATCTGAGTCTGCCCCTTATGCTCACCCTTCACAACTAGAAGGAGAATAAAAATATTATTATGATTCTGAAACCAAATAAATAGAGGGCGACCTCATGGGATACAAATTTACCTTAGACCGATCTTGGAGGATAATCAGACCACCTAATCGATTTAGTCATGATGAAATGGTTTTGTATTCCTTTAGTGTTTCTCAAGACATGTATAATTATGAACCTAAAACCATAAAGCAAGTTTTAAGGTCAAAATAATGTTAACAGTGGATGGCTGCTATAAATGATGATATCAATTACATTATAAAGAATAAAACCTAGAATACAATAACCAAACCCTTAAATAAAAATGACATAGGTTATAGATGGGTCTTTAAGAATAAAGAAGATAGCACTGGGGAAATAAAACATAAATATGAATCTTTGTTAGTCTCTAAGGGATACCTTCAATGTAAGGGAGTTGACTACGATGATATTTTTCCCATGTTTTTAAAAAGTCATCTATTCATGTTTTACTTTCCTTTGCTACTAAAAATGATTTCCACTTTGAATAGTTGGATGTTAAAAATACTTTTTTTCTTGGAAAATTTAATAAAACCATTTATATGAGACCACTTGAAGGTTTTAAAAGAATTTTAAATTGAATCAAGTTTTCCTTTTACAAAATTTTCTACTTTGATTAAATCAGTCCTCTTGAAAAAGGTAGTAACTTTTTGATTCATTTATGATTGAAAATGGTTTTAATAGATGAAAGTTTTATGCATGTTTTTATTAAAAACATGAAAATAATGAAATTATCTATCTATTTTTATATGTTGATGAAATTAATATTATTTTTAAAAACATAAAACTAATTTTCAACATGAAAATCTAATTTAATTATTCATTTGAAATGAATGACTAAGGAAATGATACAGAAATCCTTGGAATGTAAACCATCAGGCACAAAAATTAACGAGTTCTATTTATATCCCAGTATGCTTATGTAAAAAATGTTTTGAAATGGTATTTTTTTGAGAAAATTAATCCTATTTACATAACTTTGGGCCAACACTTTATGTTGTTTTGAACCAATCCCCTGTTAGTGAATCTGAGATTGATTTCATGAGAAGGACCCCTTATGCTAATGTTGTTGGGAGTATTATGTGTGAAATGGTTTGTTCTAGAATGGATATTGCGTTTGTTATATGTACTCAATTATGTTTATGGGAAATACTAGGAAAGCACATTGGGATGATTTGAAATGGTTTCTCAGGTATGTCTCAATGACTTATGGTTTATGCATTTGTTTTGAAAAAAATGTTAGTTATGATGATGAAATTTTAGTATTTGTAGATTATGACTATGATTATAATATAGAAACTCAAAAATCATTTAATGGTTTTATTTTCCTTTCTTATAGTGGTCCCATTTCAAGGAAATGTAACATGGAATTGGTAGTTTCTCTATCCGCCAGAGAGTTTGAGTATATTTCCTTAGCTGAATGGATTAAAGAATCAAGTTGGTTGAAAGGTATAATCAATGAGTTTCCTTAATCTGCTTCTAGTGTATTTGTACACTCTAATAGTCAATTTACATTAAATTTATCTAAAAAGAATGTTTTACATGGTACGTCAAAGCATATATACATTTTAATTCACTTTTTTAGGGATATAGTTGAATCTAGGACTTTGTGTGTCACCATGATACACACTGGGGATAATCTAGCCGATAGTTTGACTATGGTTGTACCCCATCTAGAATTTAGTCAATGTTTAAATATTATCAACCCTATACTAGTTCAATTATAGTAATTTCAAGAACACCATCTTTAAAATTTAATCATTTTTAACTAAAATGTAGAGATTTGTTAATTTTACCTTTCCATGATTGACAATGATGCTATTCAAAATCTATTTTATTAAAGGATATTTGTTGTATGTTTCCATGGGGTTTCCTGGCATTACTTAAGTACCATTTTCAATTTATTTTGATTTATCCCTTTTATTATTGTGGTATATTTTGTATTTTGGTTTATCAATTTTCCTTATTGGTAGAAATAATAAAGACCATCAATCATCCTTGATCTGATTATCATGATGGAATCCTAGTGTGTTTCTTTACACTAGGTTAGATCCACGTCTTTGCCTCTCCTCCAATGAGGTTATCCCACATATCCTTTCTAACTACTCTTTATAGTTATTTGAACCAAATTTATTATATGGGATATCCACATAGTATTCATCTAATGTATTTTTCATTCTCCGCTTCCTGCTCACTGACATGCCATTTTTACGCTGCTCATATTTCTCGGCAGTGGATTCTGATTTTGTTCCTTTGGTTCAACCAGTGAGATTTTAGATAGCTCCACAAAAGAGAAAACTATCCAGTTTTCTGGAGATATTGAATAAGGTAGAATGATACAATATATTCTCTTTCCCCATGTTCCCTAGTGCTTGGTATTTCAATCAGTAAGATATGGATATCTCATCTTATGGAGGTTCAATGGAGACTTTAGCGGGGAACTTGACCTAGATTATCCTAGAGCATGGAGTTAATGCTTTTGGGTTCAGATCATCATCACTACCATATTTCGGTAAAGAAATTTGTCTATATAAGTGATTTATTTCTTTCTATTTCAATCCATTTTTGTATCCTCTTATGCTGGGTGCATGAGTGAGTCCATCTAGGAGTAGACAGTGCTAACTCCACATGATGGAGTTTATCACCTCCACCTAGTTTTTCATGACTGACCTCCTTTATTACTTCTCTAGTCCTTTACCTTATTAAAAGAGTTTCTAATTTCTTGTTTCTGTTTTATAATAAGAAATCATCCCTGGGTCGTGTTCTCACCGTGCATATAGGATCAAAAAGATCTGAATCATTCTATATCTTGGTCTTGTTTCTTGTTATATTCTATATTATAGCTCAATCATTGACCTTATTCTGATACCTCATTATTTATAAATAAAAATGGATTTCTATAATAATTCTATAACCATATAAAATACCTCAGTGGATCTTGGCTGTTGAGGAGGGAAAACCACATCAACGCTGCACCGAATAGCCTGCATTCTCCTAACCAATACCCACACCACAAAACTGATCAATGGGCCTCATAGTTGATTATATATATGAGTGGTAGGTCATTGGCTAACCATGGGTGTTTCCAAAACTGGACCTACATTATTCCTCGTGCAAGCTCATGGCTTCAAGTATGGTTTTTTATATTATACACTTGTTTCATGAAAAGTGATGTTCATTGATGAACATGTGAAGACGAGAAGGTAGACATGTTAATGGAAAATATGACTTGGGAGTAAGGTACATGAAACGAATGGTGTATAGTCTTGTATTTATATTATATATACGCTTGTTATATGAAAATTGATGGTCGTTGATGCACGTGGGTAGATGGGAAGGTGATGAAGTTAAAGGAATGTGAGGTTTGAGAGGATGGTACATGAACCAAGAAGATAATAGTGTTGGATGGAGAGTCAATGAATAATTTAAAGAACTATATGATGGTAATGTGCATCACTCCCAACACCAAGGGGGTGGGGAGCCTAGTTAGTGGATATTGGAGTACAAGAAGCGCAATAAAGGTATATGTTGGGGGCTCCCATGTGGGCCAGTCCCCATTCATCATCCCAAGAGAATCTATGGATTTAATTAAGCTTCCCTAAATTCAAAAAAAAAATATAAAACATGTTTAAATTAATTCATAAAATACTGGAAAACAGAAACATTACATGAATAATAGAAAAATTTCAATAAATTCCCAATAGTCGAAATTGATACAAATTATTTCATTAAATTAAGAATCCACGGAATAAGATAATTCAAAAAAATATTCTTATACATGTATTTATAAGAACTTAAAAAAAAAGTAAGAAGCAAGAAGTAATTGAAATTGATTGACTCAAATAAATTCTAAACATCAAAATAATAGCGGTGTACATCAGTATCGACCAGTTGTCAAAATCGGTAAAGAAAGAATGAAAAAAAGACACTAGAATTTTTACATGCTTTGACCAATTTTACTACATGAGCAGGGTAGCCCCCCCAGGGTTTCACTATGAAATATCTGTTGGAAGATGTTATGGAGAAAGAAAATATTAATGATGGTCAGCACATTAATTTGGACACTTCATGGTGTCACATCATGGTGACACCCTACCATTGATTCTATATTTAATTTGGTAATAGAAATTTAATATAGGGGAGGCAAAAGGAGGGAAAAGGAAAGATATAAAAGGGGATCTCCTCCACCAGTTTTAATCATCAAATTCATAAGTAGCACATCTTCATCCTTGAGGGATGTATTTTGTGAGGTGTTTCTCTATATTTTCAATAGATAATTTCTTGTGTGTTTTCTCCTTGTAATTGAGGGAGAGAGAGTTTGTACCGAATTTTACCATAGCAAAATCCTTTTATTTTCCCATGGTTTTTTACCCTTTATTTTGGTGGTTTTTCCATGTTACATCCAGTGTTATTTTAATACTACACTTTTTCACTTTATGTATATCTCACAATTATTATTGAATTGATTGGACAATTATTTATGATCCTAACAAGTGGTATCAGAGGAATTTTGTTTCGGCCTAAGGAAATTCCAGACCAATGATGTGTCCAAATGGTGGCAAAATACGAGATCAAAAAATTCAATAAAACTAATTTTTCATTGTGCAAAATGAAGATGCAAGTAGTGATACAAAAAGATTATTGCCTACAGGAAATTGGAGAGAAACTAGTGGGTTTGAAAGAGGATAAATGGAGTGACATGGAAAGGAATTATATTGTAAACATCCATTTGGATTTGGAATATGGGGTCCTGTTAAGAATTGTAGAGAAGAATATGGGAAAAGAAATTTGGGATACTTTGAAAAAGCTGTATGAGGAAGATTCACTCCACAAAAAAAATTTCTTGAAGAGAAAATTATAAACTCTTCAAATGGAAGAGTCATCATCAGTGACCTACCACATCAACACCCTCATTATGATTTTTTTCTTTAGCTTACAATGTTGGGCTATAAAATTGTGGATAATAAATTTGAAAAGATTTTACTCCCATGTTTTCCAGATTTTTATGATCAACTTATCATCAACCTCACAAATAATATCCTAAAGGATATGTTTACATTCAACGATGTTGTAGATGAAGTTCTTGAAGAAGAAATTTGGCACATGAATAAGGAATACTGACATACAACTTTAAACCAAGTGGAAGCTCTGTCAATGGAAAGAGGAAGAATGATGGAGCATGGTTATAGTGGGAGCCAGAACCATGGTAGGTCCAAATCAAGGAGCAAAAATAAAAATGTCAAATGTAAAAATTATGGTAAGAGGGGGAATGTCAGCAAAGACTATTGAAATAAGAAGGGTGGTGATAATAACTCTTAAGTAAATGTGGCGAGTACATCTAGAAATAGATATGTACTAGTTAGTGACGTAGCAACAACTACTGAAGGAAGACAATATAATGATGACTCATGGATTATTGACTCAAGAGCAATATGGAACATGAAATGTTGACATGAATGTTTTGACCAATATAAAACTATCCCAGAAGGACATTTGTACTTGTAGAATGATCATACATTAAATCTAATTGGAGTCGGAACTATAAAACTGAAGATCCATGATAACATAGTCCAAACCATCAAAGGAGTACACTATATGGAGGGTCTCAAGAAGAACATTTTATCCTTGGTACAATTTGATGATATCAGATACAAGACTAGCACTGAGAAAGGGATGATGAATATTGTGAAGGGAAAAATTGTGGTCATGAAGCCAGAGAAGATCTCAAAGAACCTCTACGTGCTTATGGGTGAAACATACAAGGAAGTGGATATAGTTGTCGCATCAACTAACTTGACGGAATAGTTGACAATGTTATGGCATCAGAATCTTGTACATATATCCGAAAAGGCCTAAAGTTTCTTTCAGATTAGAATTTATTTCATGGTTTTATGAAGGTATCCTTAATATTTTGTAATATTAGATGTTGGGTGTTTCCAATCAAGAGGAAATTGGATGTCTTTGAAGTCTTCCAAACATTCAAAGTGAAAAATGAGCTTGAATCCGAAAAGAAGATCAAGTGATTGAGGACTAACAATGGTAGAGAATATACAAGAGAGGATTTTGATTCTTTTTTTTTTCAATAGGAAAAAATCAATAGGAAGTTCATGGTGGAATACACTCCTCAGTATAATGGAGTGGCAGAGTAGATGAATAGAACATTGTTGGACAGAAAAATTTTGTTTCTGAATACAACAAGAGTTACCATGATTTTCTTGTTAGAAGTAGTAAATACTGTCTACTATGTGATCAATCAATCCCATTCTGTGGAAATTGATTTGAAGATGCCGACAGATATGTAGATTGGAAAACCCACTAATTATTTTCAATTGCATACTTTTGAAAGTCCTGTATATGCACTATTTCATGACCTTGAAAGATCGAAGTTGGACTCAAGATCTAGGGAAGGTATCTTCTTGGGATACGCTGATGGTGAAGGGGTATCATTTCTGGGATCCCACTACCCACAAAATTATCATCAATAGAGATGTCATATTTTCCAAATACAAAGTGAAAATGATGATTGATAAATACATGAATAAAGAGAGTACAAAAAATACAATAGTTGAGGTAAAGGAAATAACAAAGGAAGAACCAGTTTCCTCTGGGGCATTACTAGAGGATTATGATCAAGTACCAGATGATCTTGGACTTTGATGGTCAAATAGAGAGAAAAGAGCACCAATATGGCACTCATATTATTTCACTGAGATAAATGTTTCATATTTCTTATTGATAAAAGAAGGAGATCCATCATCCCTTTTAAAGGTGACCTAGAGTTTAGATATATCTTCATAGATGACGGTGATGCAGGAGGAACTTGAATTCCTGCACAAGAACATGACTTGGGATCTTGTTCCATTACCTCATGGAAGGAAGAAAATTGGGATAAAATTGATCTATAAGATCAATAGGGATGAAATAGACCATGTGGAAAGATATTGTGTGAGACTGGTGGTCAAAGGATATGCTCATAAGGAAGGTATTTATTTCAATGGAATATTTTATCGTCTTGTTAGACTAATGCCTATTTGGGTAGTTCTGGTGATGTGTGATGAATACAATCTACATCTAGAGAAGCTATATGTGAAAAAAAATTCTCCATGGTGATCTTGATGAAGAAATATATATGCTCCAACTAGAAGGTTTTTCTATAGAAGGTAAAGAGAACTTGGTTTATAGGTTGAAAAAATTTCAGTATAGTCACAAATAGGTGCCAAGGTGTTGGTACAAGAGATTTGATTCCTATATCATGAGCCTTGGATACAACAGACTTAATTTAGATCCCTGTGCATATTTCAAGGGTCTAGATGGTAATGATTTTATCATTATACTATTATATGTGGATGACATGTTAGTTGCAGGCCCCAATAATGATCAAATATTGGAGATGAAGGCACAGTTGTCTAGAGAGTTTGATATGAAGGACTTGGGACCAACAAAAAGGATTCTTGGGATACAAATTTACCAAGACTATAACAATGGAAAGATTTGGCTATCACAAGATAATTTTTTGAGGAATGTCTTGAAATACTTCAAAATTCAAGACTGTAATCCAATTTCTAACTCTCTTCCTATTAATTCGAATTTATCCTCCATGATGAGTCCTATCAATCAAATAGAGAGGATGGAAATGTCTTGAGTTCCCCATGCATTAGCAGTGGGGAGTCTAATGTTTTCCATGGTTTTTACTAGACCAAAAATTTCAGATGCAGTGGGATAAGTTAGTCGGTACATGATGAATTCAGGACGGGAGCATTCGAGCATGGTGAAGAGGATCCTAAGATACATAAAAGAAGCCTCATATGTTGCATTATGTTTTAGAGGATTCAATTTTACTATCAAAGGCTATTTTGATTTAGAATTTTCAGGTGATTTTAACCAGAGAAAATCCACTAATAATTATGTGTTTACTCTTGTAGGAGGAGCTGCGAGCTGGATTTCAAAGTTATAGTCAGTTTTAGCTTTATCCACAATGGAGGAAGAGTATATGGTAGCTACAAAGTCATGCAAAGAGGCGATTTGGATGAAAAGGTTGTTGGAGGAGATCGAGTACAATAAAGATCATATTTCATTGTTTCATGATAGTCAGAGTGCCTTGAAAATTTCAAGAAATCCATATTTTCATTCCAGGACCAAGCGTATTGGTGTAAAATATCATTTTGTTCAAGATGCGGTGGAAGACGGAAGTGTGGACTTGTAGAAAATTCACACCAAAGAAAATTTGGAAAATTTTCTGACAAAGGTGATTGGTTCAGATAAGTTTAGATGGTGTATATCCTCAAGAGGCCTTATAGAGACATGAGAAGCATGTTTGGTAGATAGAAAGGATGTGTGGAGATGCGATTGACCCTTAATCAAATCTCCAAGTAGGGGATATTTTGGAAGATGTTATGGAGAGAGAAAATATTTATGATGATTTCCACATTCATTTGGACATGTCGTGGTGAAACCCTACCATTGATTCCCCATTTAAATTTGTAATAGAAATTTAATAAAGGGGAAGCCAAAGGAGGGTGAAGGTAGGCTATAAAATGGTATCTCCTCCACTAGTTTTTGTCATTGGATTTAGAAGTAACACATATTCATCCATGAGTGCAGTATTTTGTGAGGTGTTGCTACATATTTTCAAGAGAGAATTTCTTGTGTGTTATATCTTTGTAATTGAGAGAGAGAGAGAGAGAGTTTTTACCCACATTTTACCATTGTGAAATCATTCTATTTTCCCATGTTTTTATCCCCTTTCATTAGGGGGTTTTTCCATGTTACATCTGGTGTTCTTTTAATTCCACACTTTTGAACTTTATTTATATCTCGAAATTATATTTGAATTGATTAGCCAATTGTTTACGATCCTAAAAATATCTAGGATTACAAATAAAATACAATAAATAACAATCAAAAACTCTAAAATGTGGATAAAATCAAACAAAAAAACCAATAGAATAGAAGAAACAATTAGGTGTATTCCCTCATGAATTAAAAAAAATAGACTGAGAGCCCCAGAATGGGGCACAATCTCATCTATTCATTGACAGAGAGCCTCCAAAAAATAAATTCTACCCAATAACATAAAAAAACCTTCTTCATCATTTTATTCATCGTCATTCAGGAATAAAGAACATAAGAAAAACTAACAGAATGTTGGATTTAGTCACCAAGCACAAAAGATAGTTGGCTATGGTCCTCTACTCGCCTGCTGCTTCAATGGAGAGCAAAGATAAGGCCCGTGACAGTCATCTTTTTCACACCCCTCTTGAAAAATATAGAACCCCAAATCCAGGACCTCACCGCTCCAAAAAATAATTCCCCCTAAAACTGGAGTAGCAAAAACCCAAAACTGAGGAGCGGTGTAGAGAAATCATGGTGGAGCATATCTATATCCCCCAAATCTTGAACCTATCCAACCCTAAATAAACCAGTATCTAAAAACAGAGAAACGCACCACCATAGAATCAAAAAGGAACTATTGTAGAGGGGTAAATATAGTGAAGAATATCTGTTGTAATAACCTAAGATCACACATAGACATGGATGAAAGATTCAATACCTTATATAATATATTAAGGGGGATATGGCATTTATTAAAACCAAAATAGATGGGGAATGTGAAGAAATGATAGGGAAAATGGGGGCTAAATGGATCTACCCAAAAAATCTCCAGTTTTTAATATAATGAAAAATAATTTTTTTTAAATTAGAAAAATAAATAGTGAATAAAAATTCAGAGTATTTCAGTTCTGGTCAACCATTTGGACATTTGCATCAAGATGACCATAGAGTTGGATGTGCATATACTCAAAGGTTGAAAAACGATGCATATTTATATCTATCTATTACCATATTATACTTTTCACATGTGAATATATGAATCTTCTTTTCCATGGATTACATACGGGATAATTTATTGTAAATATCTAGTTTGTCATATTTAAAAGTTGGCAGATTTTTTTAAAATGGTTTTGTTAATTTTTTAAAAGAAATAGGGTTTTCAGTTTTTTCAAAAAAGGGTCTAGAGAAGTGTGAGTGGGGTTCATGCTTCTTCATCTCAGCCAAATAGGTGTGAACCCCATTCATGCCTCATTATATATATATTTTATCATTAATATGATATAATATTTATTATTAATATTAATTTCTCTCAAGATTCCTTATAAAGATTTGATAAAATTTTTATTGATATAAAATATTTGTAGTCTGTTGATAAATTATATATTTATCAATAACAAATTTTATCATTTATTATTAGATAATATTATAATATTATATTATTAATTATTTAATAGTTAAAAACTAATATTTATATGATTTTAATTATAAATTTTTATTTCATTTTTTATTGATATAATAATTATTAATATTTTAATATTTAATTTTATATAAAAAATATCAATTGTATTATTAGTTATTTATTAATATGATATAATTAATAAAATTATATAATTTTTTATAATAATGTAAATAAATAAAATTTTATTTAAAAAATAGTTACTAAATTAATAATTATATTATTCATAATATATTATGAGTGAATATTTTTGATATAGGGGAATGAAGGAATCAGGGGGTCCAAGAACTTTACCTCAATGGCCATCTTCCTTCTTCTTTTTAGGATTTTCTATGAATTTATCTCACTTACTAGGATCAATTATTCTTGATGGTGATGAAGGATCTATTTAGGAAGATGGTGCTCGATCGTTTGATGGTATAAATCATCATTCCAGAGACATCCCTACCATAGCAGTGGTGAATCATGATTATATTCCTTATTGGGTGCCTTCTCAATTGGTGCACACATATTTGAAAAGGAGAAACGGGGATACATGTTTTGATGAAGGGGATGTGTTTTATGACGTAGATAGTATTTTTATAAAAGGAGGTAGTAGGTGGTTTCTAACAAACAACACCAATATGGAGATAAAATCCCATTTTCGAGATCAACTTTAACCAAATATCATTTTTCTTATGATCATGGTGATTTTTTAGCACCCAGTTATTCAGTCAATGATCTTCAGATCTATATAGTCAGATTTATTTTTTTCTCCTCTTTCTCAGATGAAATTATTTTTTAAAATCATATTTCTTCTTATCTTGTGTGCTGGACATTTTCTTATATTCTATCAGAGAGACATAATTTTTAGATCCCTTACAATTTTTAGAGTCTCTACCATGCACCCTTTCATTTTAGTGGATCTAATTTTTGGATTAGGTTCAGTGGGTTTTCCCCTCGTTAGGTTTTTCAATGTCAAAATATTTGGTGTCAATATTTATTTTTCCTGCACATATTATTTGGCCGATGTGCATCTGCTTAGTTTTTTAGTATTGTTTAATGGAAAATAAATTTTTTTGCACTGTACGTACTTTTTACTATTTTTTGTGTGTTATTAAATTTCTATCTTTCCCCATCTGGTATCAAAGGTTTTGATATTTATTTCATATTTTTTATGGAATCCAATTAAAATTGAATGATTTTTTTGACGAGTTCCAACTACCATTTGTGGAAACTAAAAATGAAGGATCTTATTTCTATCTAACGAAGGCATCTTCCGATGTTTAGTACTCAGAAGCCAAGAAAAATGATAGATAAATAATGAGAGTTTGATCATGTGTTGGTTTGTGGTTTTATTCATTGATGGGTAAAATATAATGTGATGAACCATATTGTCAACATCTCTCATTCCCAGATATTGTGGGAGAATCTTGAGACTACCTATTCTTCCAAGATATGGAACAATAAATTATTTATTCTCAAATAAATGATGAATTTGAGGTATAAATTAGGTATGTCTATTTCTAACTATTTGAGTGAATATAAAGGATATTTTTATCAATTTTTAGGTATGGGTATTAATTTTAAAGATAAAGTTTTACCGCTTTCTTTGCTTAACACTTTAATCGATTCTTGAGAGAATTTACATGTTAATATAACCAGTTCTTCTCATAATGGTGTTGTGACATTCCGTTTTGTTAAGTGTGTTGTTTTGAATGAAGAGATTCAGATATGTACTTAGGATAAAAATTATTTAGAGCTTTTATTCACATAGAACTGGGGGATAATCTAGAAAAATAATCAGTGATAGAGCAGCCATGGTAAGAGGAGATCGAAGCAGAGATAATTTGAATGTAATCATTATGGTAAGAAAGCTCATTTTAAGAAGTTTTATTATTAAATGAAAATAGAAAATATAATAAAGGTAAATAAGTAGAATAAAATCAGTGACAGAGATGATCATGTCACTACCATTACATGGGGTGATCTTGTTATTTTTTATGACTCCATTAACATTTCTTCTGATGATTCTTGCTGTGTTGTTGAAAATTGTGCTTTATTTCACGTGACATCAAGGAAGGAACTATTTTTATCTTACATACGAGGTAATTTTTGGATTTTAAGTTGGGTAATGATGGTCATGTAGATTTTGTAGGCATCAATACATTTTTTTAGAGATCAGTATAGAAAGTGAGCTGATTTTGAACAATGTAAGTCATGCAACTGAGGTTCCCTTGAATATTATTTGTTCAAGAGTTCTTGATGATTAAGGGTTTATATATAATTTTGGTGATATCCAATGGAATATTTCCAAGGGTTATTTTATTGTGGATCAGTGGAAGAATTAGTATGGTTTGGACTAGATTAGAGATTTTATTTCTTCTGATACTTCTTGCATTATTGAGTTTAGGGCATCATCCATGTTATGGAATAAGAGGCTTAGTCACATTAGCGAGAAAGATATTGTTTTATTTTCCAAGAAAAATCTTCTTACATATTTCTATAATATAAAATTGGACATGTGTGACCAGTGTATGGTTGGAAAACAAAGTAGGGTGTGTTTCAGCATTCATCCTTTGCACTAGAAGTCACAAGTACTTGAATTAGTACATTCTAATGTTTGTGATTATTTTAAATCTAATAACTTTATTGGTGGAATTTATTTTTTGAAATTTATTAATGAATAATCACATATTATTTTGGTTTATGTTTTGAATTCAAAAAGGTAGGTGCTCAGTGTTTTAGGAAAATTCACGTTTCTG
Source organism: Viscum album (assembly GCA_963277665.1). NCBI lineage: Eukaryota > Viridiplantae > Streptophyta > Magnoliopsida > Santalales > Viscaceae > Viscum > Viscum album. The sequence continues at coordinate 622,394 of CAUJRU010000187.1, forward strand.
CTAAGAAGGAATCTGGTAAGAAATTGAAATATATTCGCATTGAAAATGGGGGGGAGTATTTTGGTCTATTTGAATAATATTGCAGTAGGTAAGGTATTCAGAATCAGAAGAGACCTCCTAAGACACCTTATCTATATGGTTTAGATGAATTCATTAATAAGACTTTGTGGGAAAGAGTTCATTGTTTTGTTTTGAAAGAAAAGTTGCTTGGGCATTTTTTGGGTGAGGATTTTCTTACCACTGCTTATATAATCAATTTATCACCTAAGATTTCTTTAAATACTAGATGTCTCAACAAGTTTTTGTAGGGAAAAGATATCAAGTATGATCACTTATGTTTTTTTGGTTGTAAGGATTTTTTTCAGGTACCTCGAGATGAGAGATCCAAGCTGGAAGGTAAGTCGCGAGAGTGTATTTTTATTAGATATGGACATGATGAGTTTGGGTATAGGTTCTGTGATCCTTCTTTGAAGAAAATTTTCAGAAGCCACAATGAAATGTTTAAGTAGGATCAAACTATTTTAGATATTGATAAGAGTGAAAAATCCAATTCTCTAACTTTTGATGCTTTTGTCGGTCTTGATCCAGGTTCTTATTCACATTTACCTTATATTGTTGAATCTGATTATCATATTGATGTGCAGAATGATACCTAGGATTAATAGGTTAGAGTTGATATTTAAAATGAACCTTTTGTTTCTGATGATTTGGTTCTAGGGGTTATTAATGAACCTAAAGCTCCACTCAGGACTTCATCTTATCATCATATCATTTTTACTCGGTATACACCTAATGAGTATGTTATCCTCACTGAAGGGGGAGAACCCGAATCTTTTTATGAGGTTATATAAAGTTATCATAAATATAGATGGGTTATAGAAATGGATGATGAGATGTAATCATTTCTTAAAAACCATACCTTTGATCTGGTAAAATTGCCTACAGGTAAGATAGATTTGCAAAATTGTTGGATTTATTGGATCAAAAATTAAGTATCTAGTTCAGTTCTATAATACAAGGAAATGTTAGTTTTTGAAGGATATCTTCAGAATATAAGTATTGGTTTTGATGATATTTTCTCACTTTTTGTCAAAATGTCTTCCATTTGAGTTGTTCATGGGTTGGATTAGTGTTTGGATATGTATATTGAGTAGATGGATGTAAAGATAACTTTCTTCTATAGAGAATTAGAAGGAAATTTATAGAGATAATCCGTAGGGTTTTTTGGAAATAGGTAAATAAAATCATTTCTGAAGGATAAATAATACTTTTTATGGTTTGAAGAAATATCCAAGGTAGTGGTATAAGAAGTTTGAATTTATCATTTTTCATAAGGGTTTCCAGAATACATCTTTTGATCATTGTGTTTTTGTTCAGATATTTAATGATGATGATTTTATTATATTATTTCTTTTTTTATTGATGTTATGCTCATTTTTTACATGATGCTTCTAGAATTGAAATATTGAAGAAGGATCTTGTTCAATATTTTATGAAGAAAGACTTGGGGAAATCACGATAGATTCTTGGCATATCGATCTCATGTGATAGAAAGGCCAATAAATTTTGGTTATCTCAGGAGAGATACATTGAGAAGGTTCTTCAGAGATTTTCTATGGATAGAAATAAAGTGTTTATTACTTCTATTTATTTAAAATTTAAGCTTAGTACCAATTAGTCACCTTATATAATTAAGTGAGAGATAAAATGAAGCACTTACCTTATTCATATGCTATTGGCTATTTTATGTATGTGATGGAATGTACTGGACATAATATAGCTCATGAAGTTGATGTGGTTAGTCATTTTCTATCTAATCCATGTATAGAGCATTGGAGAGTAGTGAATTATATATACTTTCTTATCATCATGCTACTTATGATATGAGAGTGTGTTTTGGAAAGGGGGAACCTATGATTTTTGGGTTTACAAATTCAAATATAGCAGTAGATATTGATTTGAGGAAGTCTAATTCAACATATTTGATCTCTTTTTTAGGGGGGAAATGTGTCTTGTTAGTTGAGATTATAGAAATGTATTGGTTTATCAACCATGGATTTAGAGTTTGTTATAGGTATAGAGTCATAAAAAGATTTTTTTTGGATTAAAACTTTTATTAGAGTGATCAATTTTAAATTGGATGGGTATGTTTAATCTTATGATAGTCATAGTTCTATTTTTGGGAAATAGTTTCAATTTTCATGGATGGTAAAAACATATCGATGTTCAGTATCAATGGATCTATTAAATACTCTATTTGAGACATTTAGAGCTTATAAGGACCCACACTGATCAAAATGGGCCAGACATGTTAACCAAGAGTTTACCCAATGGTAAATTTTAGACATTATGACTAATGGTAGGGTTGGAGGGGATCCCCACATGAGTTAGAGGAAGAGTTTGTTGGGAACCTCCTTAATTGGAACACAAGACTTTGAAAAGGAGAAATGTTAATATGAGTTTTGATGAGGGTGATACATTTTATGACATGGATAGTTTTGTTATAAAAGTATGTAGTGACTAGTTTATAACAAACATTATCAGTATAGAGAGAAAATCCCAATTTTGAGATCAGCTTTGATAGAAGATCATTTTTCATATGATCTAGTTGATTTTTTAGCAACTGATTATCCAGTCAATGATCTTAATATCCATACGATCAGATTTATTTTTTTCTCTTCTCTCTTATATGATGTTATTTTGTTCGACCCTCTTTATTATTCTCAGGTCCACTAGAAATTTTTTTTCTATTGTATAAGAGAGTTATACTTTTTGTGATCCCATAAATTTTTCAGAGTCTCTACCGTGTACCCATTAATTTTAGATGATATTCTTTCAGGACTAGTTATTATGGTTTTTTCCCTCATTGGGTTTTTCCACAGTAAAATTTCTAGTGTCAACATTTATTTTTCATCCATATATTATTTGGTCGCTACGCATCCTCATAGTTTTTATGGATTGTATAAAGGGAAATAAATTTATTTATGATGTAGGTTCGCTTTGCTATTGTTTGTTCATTCTTCAATTTATGTATTTCCCAATAGGTCAGATTCGTTGGTTGCTTGAAATAAGATGATTCTAACTGGAGAACGTGATGTTCTTCTGGCTAGTGATGGGGGATCTTGTGCGCGACTGTTTGAAGGTAGTGGATGCTGTTCCATGTAAATCCCTATTGTAACAGTGGTGAATCACGATTTTCCAATTAGGTTGAATATGTTGGTTTTTTTGAATTAGGTGACACTTACTGGATATTTTTATGTGGTTAGATCTCTAGTGAAATTGGTTGTTGTTGTGATGAGTGAAGAGTTTGATGGACGTCAGATGCATCTGATTGATGGTTTGAGGTTTTGGAATATAATTCTGGGTATAATGGAAGGTATAGATCTAAAATTTAATTACTTCCAGCTATTTTTAGATTCAGTCAATGATTCTTGTTCTGGAAGAATCCTTTGCAAGGGATTGTCAGCCCAAGTTGAAGTGAACTCTGAAGCATTTTATGAGAGACTCTAATTTGAAAAAAACACCCTAATTGTGCATCTTTTTTTTACCTAAAGGTGAGAATCATTTGAATATTGATCAATTGGTTCATCATTTTTCTTTTTTTTGTGGGTCTTCTCTGATTGGAGGTGTGTCTCCCTTGGTCATGGTTTCTTTCACAGCCTTTTTGCCTCAGATGATTCTAATCTTCAAGTACGGACCATTGGTTCTCTATTATTGAAGCCTGGTTGGATTCATCTACATGAATTGTCTTTGTATTTCAATGTCTCACAGGCATGGAATTCCTTTTATCAAGTTTTGTTTAGTCTTCATGGGCTCAATTGGGTCCTTTGGTATCTAATTTTTTTTCATGATATCAGAAAAACAATTGGTACTTTTATATTTCTTGATAAGAAAACTGAGTATTTTCAGTTTAGAAATTTTTCCAGGATGTTGGTAGAGATTGAACTTAGTTATACCCTAATTTACAAGGCAACTCTTTCCACTCTTACTAGTGATATTAATTTTGATGTTTATTATGAAAGAAAGCCTTTTTTTGAAATTCTTGTATGGATGTTGGCCACTCAGTTGAGTTATGTTAGAGGAAGGTCTCATGTGAGAGGTGTGGGATTAAAGGTCATCCAACAACCCTCCATCACAGGATGTCAAAGATTAAGAATGTTTTCATTCTAAATTCCCTTGAAAATGATAGAGATGTGCCTAAAAATACATTTTCCATTGAGGCTAATGTGCTGGTATCTATGAAATGAAATTCTTAGGTGCTTAATTTGAAGGGCTAAGAGTTACTATTGGATGAGTCTCTATATAGAGCTAATAGTGGAACCTCTATACACCGACAGACTATTTTTAAGAGTTTCATCAAATGTTGGTTGTTTTTAGACTTCTATTGAATTAGATGAAGATGGATTTGAGACTAGTGGTATCAATGTTTCTACCTCTTCTTGTGGGAATTCAACATGTTTTTTTCTAAAGGTGTAGCTGGTCTTGTTGTTGAGGGTGAGACAAAGTGGATTTTACCTAACATGGTTGATGCTTCTTCTACCATGATGGTTAGACTAGGTGTGGTTGAATAGGTGGGTTCTGGAAGCAGTTAGGAGAAGGTTCTTATTTATAATTCTTATCCTATTGATATAGATTTTAGTGTTTCCTTGAAATCTCAACTTGTTAGGTAGGATGAGTACTTACAGCTTGAGTTGGAGGTTATAGATTTCCTCAAAGCAATCTAGGATGCCCTGGATAATTCCAATTCATCAATAATTGAAAAATGGGGAAACATATCAAATGATTAAAGTGATAAAGAACTAGATAGGATTTTATGGGACACCACTTGACCTATTAGCACCGAGTGTGTTGTTTCCTTCAAGGTTGTTGTCACAAATAGAAAGGAACAAATGTATTATTTGGCTCCTCCACAAAGTAGGATACAAAATGAATATTATAATTTTCCAAAGAATGGTTCTACCAGATCATCCTCAAAATATTTAAAGATCATTCCCACTCTAGAGTAAGAAAGTCCAATGGCAGCAATGCTATGGATTATTAATCAAGATGACTCACATTTAGAATGAGAAACTAATGATTACTCTGATTATGGATATGGAAATGACCTTCATTTTTACGACACTTAAACTAGTTTTCCAGATGAGGCCTTGTCCCTTTGTTTGACCTCATCCTATCTTCTATTTTATTTTCTATTTTTTATACAAGGTTAGGAGCTTTTCTTATGGATAGAATTTATTCAATGTAAATATTTATTATTAACATTATTTATATGTAAAGAATTAAAAATAATAATATTATTACTATTTGATAATTAATTTTAAATTATTATTTATTATATAAATAAATTTTATTATAATCCATATTATGTATAATTATTAATATGAACATGATTCTTATCTCAGATGGAGAGGTCTCTCTAAGTGTATCTATGAGACCTAGGTTCGAAACCAGGAGGAGGCATAATTCTGGGTCACAATAGCAGTACTGTAGCAGGTACTGTAGCAGGTACTGTTCGGTACTGTAATAGCCATAACTATTCACCTTGGGCCACCAGTTTGAGCTTGGAGTCCTTATGTCCTTTGGGCCACCCAAGCCGTTGTGTTATCAAGGATTTCAGGCCACCTCAAAGGCCTTTAGGGCCACCTGATATGCAGATGTCTAGATAGATTCGACAAGGAACCAACTCCAGTGGAGGATTCAAGAGCAGAGTGAATTCACCAAAGAAGGGCTAAACGGATTTGGAAGAATGAGAGGATATGGAATTTCCATCAGTATTGGGCCTGTGCATCGCTACATAGGACAACTAGCCGAAAAACCATGAAAAGGTGGATAGCTGATCACGATGTAGATACTGGGGAGGGGTGGTTTCAAGTAGTCATAGTGTGTATGATTTCTTTAAGACCTACAGTTCTTGTAATGTATCCAAAGCCTATGGGAAATGTAATCTCTAAGTCTAAGAGCCTTTTAAGGGTTCCCCCTCATCCCTTTAAAGGGTGGTTATCAAAAATCAATAAAAAAAGGCATTTGGGCCATTTAGGAAGGTATAATTATTAATATAATTAATATCATTATTAATATTAATTATACTTCTGTATGGACCTTTTCTATATGGATAATAATACTAAGTATTAGTATGAATAAAAAATAGATATTACTAGTATTACTAATGTAGTTATTAATATAAATGTTTCTTATTTGTTGAAATTTATTTTTATGAATTTCCAATTATATCAATTATTTGATTTATACAACATTTTGTAATATATTAGCATGTTTTTAAATAATGTATAAATAATTATTAAAAGTATACAACATGTATCATCAATCTAATCTATATATATGTTCTGTATGCTCCTTTATGCCATAGCCTGGTGTATATATGATGAATCCACATCGTGTCTATCTACATCTCTGCTATAGTGTACGTTGCTCCTATATATCATCATGGGCACCTACCTCCACATCATCCAGTATAGTGGGTGGTGGATATATAGTCTCACCACCTATACCCAATCTTAACTCTAAGGATAATGATTGTTTTTGTCTAGAAATATCACCAATGTATGAACAAGGTGGATGATGTACTATGAATTTCTAAGAATTATAGGCTAATAGAGTTTATAGCAAAGATCCATTATCCTCTATCTTTGTAACAAAATATGACATGCTAACAGCCCCTATCCGTGCTTACATCTCTGATTGTGGTTGTGGATCATAAGTAGTAGAAGATGGAGGAGCATCTAGATGATCATGATGAACACCCTCCTCCTGTGCCACATCAGCATCCAAAATAGGATCGTCACCCATTGGCACATCTATATCAGGCTAATCATCCTCATCATCATGTGGAAGGTAAAATAAAATCCCATGATAAATCTCATCCATGGGAGGAACCAACGTTGTCAAAAATCTATGAAAATATGCCTTGTCAAATGTGCCTCCCTCTACTAGATTAGATATGTGAAGGATATTTGGGATATGAGTATCCTGAGAAAACAAATTGTGATGTTAATTAATGTTAATAAAAAATATGTTCAATAGTGGAAGGAAGAATTATTACCAAGTCATGATAGCCCCATACATTTTCGGTAATAAATATGAATAAAGACCTAGAATACTAGGTTTTATAATCTAGATGACTTTATAAATGCATACGTACTATTCCCACCCCACATAATGGGGACTCGTGTTGTCTATCCCATAGATCAATATATCCTATAGGATACCTCCTCCAATCAAAGTCTCGCTTCCCTGAAATATGCAGGGAATGAAGTGAAAGTAACTGACTGGGTGGTGTGGGATTGGGCTGATGGAATCTAAAATACCTCCTAACCCTATCAGTATGATGCCACTCAACAAAATGAAAATGAATCAAAGGAATGATGTAGGACCTGACAGTAAGCATTGCCGTACAATATGGTGGAAGAATTGGGATGATATCCTCAGTTTTTGGAATCTAGGAAAATCTGTAAAAATTAATAACTAATTAATAAATTATTATATGTACAATACATAATAAATATTTAACTACATAAATAATAACCAATTATGTCGTCTGGCCGAAGACTTTCCATCATAAGTCTATAAGCATGTACATCATTTCAGGTTGTATCTTAATGTCAATACGCCTGACTACAATTTTAGGTAACATTTTTATAGTTACATTTCTAATATAAAGTTATACATTTGATTTATACATTATAAATAATTAATAACATAACATCCTTAAGACAGAGACTCTACTACAATATCAGCAGGCAACAACGCATGTGCATGTGGAGCTAAGCGAGGGATGTGCTCTAATATCCACATCTGTATAAAAATAATGCATCCTACGATCTACATCTTATCAATGAGACATATTCTTTATAGAACCCTGTATTTATATAAAATATTGGTAGACCCCCATCTATACCAGACTTCCTGGTCTAAGTCTTCCAATAAAGGTAAATACATCAAATGTACAAATGTAGTAGAATGATTAATTAATATCATGAAACTGATTATCCTGAAAAAGTATGCACGTGAAAATTGAATCCTAATGATCTCATCAGCAGACTTTTCTAGATGAGAGAAGTGTTAGTCGATCCATGGTATACGTAATCTACTACTGATGACAGACATGCCACCATCATGGACCTTGATGCCCAGTAATCTGTGAACCATGTCAAACCAATCTTCTCTAACTTGGCCTATCACAAACGCACCATCTATCAGGAGGCCCAATATAATGGACATATCTTGTAGTGTAATAGTAATCTCTCCCTATATAAAATGTAATGTATGTGTATCTGGCCTACATCACTCTATGATGGTGGCAATGAGATTATGATAGAAAAATGAAAAGTCTCACATCACTATTCCATAGAACCAAACATGTTAAATATGGAGGATGATAACAGGAGGTGGTACAACCAGATAGAAATGATGAGATATCTATACACTAAAAGGAGGAACTGGAAATCCCTCTAAAACCATCCATGAAACATGCCTATCCTAGAATTTGAGAAATAGAGGACCTTACATCTATACATTTGATATCATCATTACTTTTTATAGTTAATAAAATAAAATTTTTAAACATTAAAAGAAACTATAATAAATAAAATGATCTGGACAATTAGCATGTTTAATACAACATTATGATGAAAAAAGAGGTAAAAAAATATATGTGGATGATGTTTTCAGTTTAGTCTATGAGTTTATTGATTTAATTATCTCAAATGAAGTTTAATTTATTATAAATATTTTTATATAGATCATCCCTAATGATAAAACAACATAGAACATGTGGCTGCATGATATATTCATTTAATTTGTATGTTTCTTTTTTTAAAAGTTATAGTATCACAAAATTGTTTCTAATATAATCCATAAATGAAAAAAGAGATGAAATAGGTCATAAATAGATAAGGTAAGAAATAAATGGATTCATTAATGAAATGTATGAATAATAAAAAAAATACCCATTCATTAGAAAATACACAGACTTGATCATCAATGATGGGAAGTGGAGATCTGTATTGCCACTTGGGGACATCTCTTAAGAGTATTCCCTTTTGTGTGAAAAATGTTGAATTTTAGCCACTCCCCATTGTTGAGTCTAGTCCATCTCATTTCTGATTTGTGTAAAAATTTGTATTCCTTGAGGGAGAAACCTGGTAATATCAAGCCAATAATTTAAAAAATATAGAAATTGAAAAAATCACAAATGAAAAAAATACAATTTATAAAACATGGAAATATTAGAGATGACATTCACCTGATCAACAGGAAATGTGATAAAATTAAAGTCACCAATAGGCATTCAAGATTCACTATAATGATTAACCATAGTGCTCACGGGATACCATGGGTCACCATAGGGATCCCATGATATGATCATCAATACACAAGCTGCAAAAACATGTGCACAAGGATATCTCAATGCCTAAAAGTTTCTACAATCACAGCACTTATTATCCAACATGACCACCAACACTCGACCACTATTACATGAAACCTCATCATAGAACTCTCTTACCTGAAATCATCTTTGTACCCAGTTAAAGGTTAGAATACACAATCCTGATGCGTTATGTAGTATCCAATCAAGGGAAATTTGGAAATGATGAGTAAAATGCATTCCATTTTCACCCTATAATAGGCATGTTGGGACCATTTAAAAAAGTATTTCACAAATCTATATAATGTCTATTTCAATAACCCTATTATTTTATGTTTTCCTACACCCTTGAGGACCCCATTTACGCACTCCACTATATTAGTGGTGATATGTCCATATCTCCCGCCACTATCATATGATAATGACCATTTATCCCTTGAAATATTCATCATATAATCATACACATATTCATTATCCCTTGTAATTTCTTTTTCTGTTGATCAATTATTTCTTGTTGTGGATATGTTAGGTACAAAAGTGGCCTAGATACCCTGAGTGGTGTGGGGGGGGGGGGGGTGAATCTGGGTATGGATATTCTTTTTAAAACTTCTTCACGCCCCACTGGATCTTGAAATCTTTATTACAAGGGTAACTTATTATTCTCTTTAATTTTAATGTTGGTAGTGTCCTTTCTTATTTTATCTGATGTTAATGCACTAAAAGTAAATAAATAAACCAAGCACAAGGATATACAGATTTTTACTTGGTTCACCCTCACTGAGCTATATCCAAGGACCATACAACAAAAATGTGCCTATTGTACCAAATCCACTAAGGATCACTACCAATAATTAAATTAGGGCTAGATCACTTCTATTACCAGGATCACCACATTTACTCAATTTAGGGTTTTCTCACTATATTCCCAAGGGTTACTCCCTAGGTCTCTTTCTCTAGCTCAATATCGGTGGAAAGGATCACTATATTCCTCTTCCTTCGCTCACTACTCTTGGAAGGGATCCACACATAGTTTATGGACTTGTAGGTCCCTTTATCATCACTGATTAATGAATCCTATATTTTATGTAGATTCTATGTTGAAGTCAAACTTCCATACACTGATGAATACCGCTTTACCATAATGTACTGGGCCATTTCAAAACTTCCATGCAACCCTAGGTTGACTTGAATTCTTCTTTAATCATGACACACAAGTGTTTCCTTTGTAAAAAAAAACCAAATTTCACACTACTCCAAACTTATGCGCAACAACCTTCTTATACTCACAACTTGAGTGACACACTCCCTTTTATGCCCAAATCATTATTGGCGCACAACTACCATATGGCGCACAACTTCTAAATAACCAACTACTTGTGCACCCTCACCACTTTAGAAACTAGAGCTCCAATTTTTTGTAAGTGTTGAGATTCTATAGAATAATGGGGGGGGGGGGGTAACCACCTATTTATAGGAACTTTGGCGACCCTTCATGCACGGTGCACAACTTTCCCCCAGACACACTAGTCCATTTACCCAAGCCTCTGTCATGCAAATCAACTTCCACGCCACTCCAAAACATGCACGCCCTTCTTTATTTTTCCATATTTTGATGTTATTATTTTTAAACATACATGGAGGGAAAAGTTACATGGATCCTTAAAACTGGAACACAACTTCCTTCTCCAAAATCACATTTCTGCATCCACCAATTTTTAGACCCAAAAATTTGGCACACTGGAAAACAGTTCCACTTTGTATACATTCTTTGTGTACCACCTCCAGACCATTCATTACTTTTTCATCGTTCTTTATCAACATAGATTGTCAAAAATATCTATAGAACTCAAAAAATGACAATGGAAACCCTCTTTGTCAACAAACACAATCAACCCAAAAATGATTCAATGTTACCTTGAGGGATTTTTTCCCAAAAATCTCCCCATTTGGGTTTGTTGAAAACTCTTTCATAAATTAATACCTATTTATAGATTCATCCATATTCTACCACCATTTTCTTCATGTGATTCAGATTTAGATCAAATATTTACTCAACACACACTCTAATCCCACATGAGCAATGATCAGTGTGAGAAACAAGAGTATAATGTAAATTTAATCAATGAATCACTTTATTCCATTCCACAACCACTCTTTTTCTTTCATCATGAACCTCAGATGTTGTGATATATAATATTTGATCAATCACATCTAGAATCACCATATTTAATACTCCCCCTATCTCGTTTTACCCCCTAACAGCTTCAAATCCCCTTATCTCACTGATCCACCTAGAAAATTCTCCCCATGTCTTGACTAAGAAATTTTCTCCCTTATATAGCTACAATTTCTCCCCCTTTGACAACAAACCAGAAGGCCATTCCTTTTAGGTCCTCAACAGGGTTAAGAAAACATATTATCACATTAGGGGAAAGAAAAACCATACCTCAAGGGGGGGGGTCCCATATCCACACTTTTTCAAGTGAGGGGAGTCGAATGAACTCCCAGATCCAGTCGACTCCTATCAAATGCTTCTTTAGGTAGGTCCTCTATTAAAATGTTTGAAACCTAATTTTCTGTAGGTACATACTCTAACTTCACAAGCCCTTACCCCACCAATTTCTTGATAAAATGATATTTTATTTCAACGTGATTTGTCATTGAGTGATGAATTGGATTTTTTCTAAGATTTATAGCACTTGAATTATAACAATAGATTATGATTAGAGACTTCACTTCAACCACAATATCACCAAGCTATAGATTCATCCAAAATAACTGCATGCATGCTTGAGTGGGTGCAATATACTCCGCTTTTTTGGTGATCAATGAAATGAAATATTGTTTCTTGATTAGCTAAGAAATAAAAAATCAACCAAGATAGAAAGAACCTCCTGATGTTGATTTCCTATCATCTGATGAATCAACCCAATCTGCATCTGTATATCCCAATATCTTTGGCATAGATTTTTCATTATAAATCAAACTGAAATCCACAAATCCATTGATATACTAAAGTATTCTTTTCACTTCATGCATATGGAATTACTTGTGATTGAATTGATATATCACTTCATAGCATGTGAAAAAACAATATCAAGTATTATTAATTTCAAGTATAGTAAACTTCCATTGATTTTCCTTTATTTTTTAATAATAACTACCTTGGCATCATTATTTTTGATAGTTTCATCCGGGTATCAACCAGAGTTTTCATATCCATGGAATTTTTCATTCCAAATATTCTCAGAACTTCTTGGGCATATTTATATTGAGAAATGAAAGTTCAATTCCTTCCATGTGTTACCTATAAACCAAGGAAAAATGTCACCTCACTAATCATTGATATTTTGAACTCAATTTTTAAAAATTTGGAAAACTCTCTGCATTGTGATTCATCTGATCCACCAAATATTATGTTTTCAACATAAACCAAAACCATAATACTTTGATTACTATCATTATTGACATAAAAATTGTAATAAAATTCACCATACTGAAATCCCATCTTCTTAAAATATTTATATAGTATCAATTACCATAATCTTGGTGCTTTCTTCAACAAATATAACACCTTCTTTAGGTGAAAAACTTTATTCTCATATTCATGAATGAGAAAACCATATGGATTCTCTATATACACTTATTTTTATAGAACCCCATTCAGAAATATAGACTTGACATCCATCTAGAAAACTTTGAACTTTCATCTCACTTCTATTTTGGAGTACCCTTTTGACACCAATCATGCTTTGTTTTGAATTATAGTGCCATCTTCATTAATCTTATTGAAAAAGAACCATTTGGTTCCAATGACATTATTATTTTTTGGCCACAAAATAATATCATAGTTATCATTATTCTCAATCTCATCATGCTCTTCATTCATAGTTAAAATCTAGTTCTCATCTCTAGTTGCTTCATCAAAACATTTAGGCTCTACCTATGAGAAGAAGGATTCCTACTGTAATGACCTCATTATTTATTATTAAAATGTTTTTTCCTAATCACCAATTATGTTATACATTTAAATTTCAACTCCACTCTTTTGTTTCTATATAGATATAGATTTTAATTCTTTATAATCATCATCATTATCTTTATCTGAATCAATATTTTACACTTTTAATCACCTTGAGTTTCTTACCTCCTAATTACTTCTATAAAGAAACTGTTCACTATTTAGTTAAAGATTATTTCAATTTTCTACTAAAGTGAAATAATTTATTTCAACTAATTTTTTAGCCTCATGTTGAAACATTTTTGATATTATCTCACCACTTCTTGACATCATGAAAATATTTAGATGTTATCATGTTGTTAGATCAAAATAGATAATCATGAAATAATTTAGTTTTAATGCTTCTCCCCAAATTGTTCTTCTTGATGTAAGATGGAATAAAATTTCATCTTTTATATCCCATTGAGATCTTGTATATAATAATGAAATTGAATTACCCTTTTACGACGTGAAACACTTCCTATTGTTGGCCCAATGTTTTTACCCAAAACCCTTCTTATTCTCCTGCATCATTTATTCCTATGTGGCACTTTGTAATGAGCCATAAACAAAACCTCTAAGACTATTAAGTCAGAACTTGGTGTAGGAAATAATAGATAGATTTAGTAACACCATTATTTTCCAATGCACTCAATTACTTCTATACATATCAATAATCCATAAAATATTAACTCCTTTCAAAAAATTCCTCCAGATTAATTATTAAGCTCTTGTGACTGATTTTAATTAGTTGAAATTATTGATCACATAATATCACAATTTTTCATCTTTTGATGTCACTTCCCCTTGTATCATATCTTCTCCTTGAATCTAAAACACTTTAACATCAATTAATAACATTTATAAACATAGGGAGAGGGGATTCTATAGAATACTCAAGAAGAGGATTGTCGTCGATCATGACGAATCAACCCTTTGATAATTTCTTGTAAAGAAATGTACTCTTTCTGTTATTGTTCCAACTTCCCAACCAACCTCAATTGTTCTGGACATATGAATAAATATTCTTTAACCACATTCTGAGTCTTTTTATGATATTTGGGTTTGATGGGTTTGTCATTTTTCACAATTTTGGTTTTATAACCACTAGTAGAAATTTACTTCTTTGATACTCCACCTAAAATCCTTTTTTCATGATTCTTTCTCTAAGAAAGAATCTCTTTATTATTATTCTTATCTTGATTATTCTTCCATTGGAGGGATCTTTCCCCTTCTTTCACTTTTCACCTTGTGACACATTTGAGATTGTGGATACAATCTTTATTCATTTTTCTTTTTTCAGTTATTCAAGTCTCCACACTATTTCTTTCTTGGGGTGGGTTCTTCATTGAATGTACATTCTTCTTACTCACAATTGGAGTAGCTCCTCCCTTTTTCTTCTAGGTTTGTTCACAATATTTCCTAGAGTTTTGTTGTGAGTGTAGTATAGGAGGTGATTGACACTCATTTTTTTGAGATAATTATGTTTTACCTGAGGTTTTAAACCTATATTTCAACTTATCATGTTGTCTTCTAATATAGTCTTTATCATTATACACCACTGGAGTTGGGGATCATATTTCGAGTTCCTTTTCCTTCCTTACATTCTTCCAACTGCAATATATTTCCAAATTATTATGATTACAACATATGAAACATATCCCATTAAAAACATACATCATGTAATCATTTCTCGGATGATGTATTGATAAAACTTGAGTTCTTCTTCTAACATTGATCTCTTGGTATTCTTAACACATATTCATGGTGTGTCCTAGTCTTCCACTATAGTAGAATTTAATGGATACTTTATTCTAAGAGACTATTATTTTTTATTTCTCAAGCCACTTCTAGTTATTCTCATATTTGGGAATATTTATACCTTTAAAATTTAAAATATAGTCCAAGGATTTGGAAAAAAACTTTAAGTATTGAAATGAATCCCACAAAATTATAACATGAGGTCATCAATTCTTGTAAAAGTCCTTTTTAGGTCTATGTTCATCACCTACATGTATTTTACTATTTCTGGAACTATTCACAACTCTCTTCCTATCTTGCATGGGAGAGGGTTAATCATATCCCATTATTTATTTTCCCAAACTGTATGGCCTTTAGGATAATACAATCCTTTAATGTTTCTCCTTATAAATAACATATTTTTCATTTATTTTATTATCACCTACCAAAGGAGATTCAAATTGTAAGTTCAAATCATCTTTCAATTTGGGCTTGAGTTTTGCGTTATATTACTCCACTTCTTTCTTGATTGATTCTACCTCTTCTGCCAATTGTTGTATATTCTTAACCCTTGATTCAATTTGAGAATTTAGTTATCTATCAAAATTATTCCCTTTAGTAATATCATATTCTATTAATTGGGATAGATTATCCATCATGTCAGATATCTTCATTATTTTAGAATTAAACTGAGAAATAGAATCATTATAGAATGTATTCTCTTGTTCTAGCCACTGATTCTCTTGAACCAGTTCAGATAGCTAGGTAGTAAGATCATCATTTTTGGATTTTAGACTTTGAATTACATATGAGTTCATTTTATTTACCTTGTCATTAGCTTTGAGTTTTTCTATCATTGTAGAAATATTTTGCATTTCTTCAGCCTGGGAATCATTCATCTCCCTCAGATCAGTAGCCACATCAATAAGACTTTGATTTAATCCTTTTAGCCCCTCAATTTCCAGAACTTGGGTTTGTATATTCTTACATTTAATTTCATCATCCAATTTATGATCCAATTCATTTGTAACATGTAAAACTTATACTTTTGTTATTATTTAAATTTATTCTTCCTTAGTTGTTTCAGTATCACTTGGAATATTAGGTTCTCCACTCATTCCTACAACATCATTTGGTGAGTAAGCACATCCACTGTTTGATTCATCATATTCATTCTTTAGTACACTGCTTGTTTCCTTCAACTGAATCACACTATTTCTATAGACACTTCCACATTGGGGAATTCCACTATACTTATTCTTCTTCTTTGAAGTTCTTAACTTTTCCATGGCACACCAAGATAAGAGAAGACTTGATATTTAACTTCACGAATTGACTGAACCAAGTCAGAGGAAACAAATATAATAAAAGAAACCTACTATGATACTAATTGTTAAGTTAAAAATGGGAATAGATACCCTAAGAGTGGGGGTGAATTTGGGTATGTATATTCTTTATAAAACTTCATCATGACCCACTGGATCTTGACCTCTTTATTACATGGGTCACTTATTATTATATTTAATGTTAATTTTGATCATGTCCTTTCCAATTTTATCTAATGATAATGCACTGAAAGAAAAGAAATAAAAAAATCATAAGGAAACTGATATTTTTACTTAGTTTACCTTTAATGGGCTACATCCAAGGAGCATACAATGACAATGTGATGATTATACAAAATTCAATAAGGGTCACTACCAATAATGATGTTCGAGCTAGATCACTTCTATTCCTAGGCTCAATGCCTTTACAAGAGTTAGGTTTTTTTTCACTACATTTCCAAGGGTCACTCCCTATGTATTGTTATCTAGATCACTACCGGTGGAAATGATCACCGTCTTCCTCTTCCTTTGATCAATACTCTTGGAAGGGATCCACACATAGTTTATGGACTTGTAGGTCAATTAATCATAACTGATGAATGAATACTCCACTGTATTTAGATTCTCTATTGAAGTCTAACTTTTATCCATTGATGAATACCACTTTACCAAAGATATACTGGTCAATTTCAATCTTTTCGCGCAACCTTAAGTTGACCTGCACACTTCTTTAAGCGTGGAATGTACGTGTTTCCTTTATCATGAAAAACAAACTTGTGCACTACTCCAAACTTGCATGAAACACCATTATTATTCTCAAAATTTCTATGACATACTCTCTTTTACACCCAAATCACTATTGGTGCGTAACTACCATCTGTAGTGAAACTTCTGAATAACTTACTACTTGAAATCCCTCACCACTTACGTGACTATAGCTCTTATTTTCTCTATGTTTTGAGATTATAAAGAAAATGGGGGGTAACTTTCTATTTAAAATAATTTTGGTGAACCTATTCCCATGACACAAAACATTCCCAAAGACATGCTAGTCCATTTACCCAAGCCTCTATCGTGCAACTCACCTTGCACATTTCTCTAAAACTTTCACGCCATTCCTTCCTTTTCCATATTTTTATGTTCTGATTTTGAAACATACATGGCATGAAAATTTCAATGTATCCTTGAAACATGCATGAAAATCCCTTTGACAAAATCACTTTTCTCTATTCTCTAATTTTCAGACCCAAAAATTTAGAAAACACTAGAAAACAATGCAACCTTTTATACATTCTTTTTGTATCAACTTCAGATCATCCATTCATTTATCATGGTTCTTTTTCAACATAGATTTTCAAAAATATGTCTAGAAATTGAAAAATGACCATGGAATTTCTATTTTTCCACAAACATAATCAACTAAAAAATATTTCAATATTACCTTGAGGGTTGTTTCCCAATAGGATTTTATTATTAAACCATAAGTGAATGATGTATTTAGAAGGATATTAAATTTTATTTCAAAAATAGTACATATACAAAAATATAAACAACTTGATGATCACCTTACTTATTTCTTCTTCCCTGAAATTCTTAGGCACATTACATGAAATATTTCTAATGTAATATCGATGATAATCATTTGATTTTCTCCATGAAACACCATTACTACTAATGGCCTCTATAATCGCTTGATGATGATCAGATATAAGACACAATCCTTGGTTTTGTGTGACATGAATGCATATACATGCCAAAAAACAGACTCCATGATTCAAAATTCTCCTTTTCAATAATCGAGATTTCAATTGGTAGAGGATCACAATTTCTATCCTATGTGGCAGCAATAAGTAGATCACCTGTATACTTTCCATAAAGGAATGTTCCATCGACCTAAATGAATTGTTTACAACCGGGAAAAGTAGTGATACAAGGCCTAAATTCCTAAAACATCCAATTGAACATAACCTATAATTGATCAACTTGGTGATTTGGGGAGACAAAATCATTATTTTTCAAATTATAAACAATATAATCTTTGAGAGATAACAATTCCATAAGTTATTGCAACATTCCATATGATTTATCCTAATAACCATACACTTTTAAAATTTCCTTTTGTTTTTCATTCCATGATTTTCCATAAGATATATTATAGTTAAAAAAATGTTGTATTCTATCCTAAATTAGGGATAAATGAATATCTACACACATTAATATCATCTCTAAAATAATAGTTGATATAAAATCTACATCATGTGAACATTGATCATATGACAAGCTTGGATGTACACAAGTTTGTGAGCCTTCTAATTTTTGTTATCTTCAAACATGAAAAAATTTGTCTTATATTTTCCTCAATGAGAATTTAAATTTTGGCCCATGTTTTCCCCATAGAATGAGATATTTTTTCTTCTTCTAATCATCATCCACAAATGAGAAAAGACACACAATGTGGTATGGTTTTATCACATTTTTCAGGGAAACATTACATTCAAACTTCTTTCTGACATAGATGATATTATCAATTGATGTATATTTATTCAATATAATGTCAAGGAATTCAGTAACTTGTGTAATGTTATTCTAATTAAAATGTTGTGGACACAACATTCCTTTAACTAAGGAAGTCAATAGTGTAGGATGATTATCACTAACTGTTGGATTCCTATCTATCAGAGGACCCTCAGAAGTCTCGTTCCCCACATTATCCTCACCCATACCATCTATTGATGTCCCACCAGATAATTCATCCACACATAAAAAATCATTAAGTATATCAGGAGTACACATAGGGATGTCCCCTACATTTCCTTCCAAATTTTGACAATCTTCTTCATTATTTGTTTCTATCACAGGATTCATATGAGTAGGCAATGAATGAGAGTGTTGTGAAGGACCAAATTATACAATGCTCACAAAACATGGTTATGTAGTAATAGGTTTCACCACATTAATATCATAAATAACCACATATAATTCCATTAGACCCTTACTACACTGTTTTTTGAATAACAATCATGCATCTATTCAATCCTTATCATCGACTAGAGGATACTCAGTGTACAATAAATGTTCCGGATATTAAAGTTGTCAATATGTTATTGAAGTAATTGATTGATCAGCCTTTGGTTTTAGATGACTATGAATATTCTTGAAAACTTTATCCAATGTCACACAATCAGAAAAATTCCCTACTGTATAGGTGGAAAACTATAGCTAAAACCCTTCTTAATATAAATTACCTCACTATTTGAATATATTTTTGCATACATGATTACCTTGAAAAAATAATAAATAAAATATTATATACTAGATCATGAAATTTTTATTTTTTTTTGAATTGGTTATGATTGAATAATTGACATGATATTGAGTCATTTTCTATGAATTGATTTATCATTTTTTGAAAAACAAACCAAAACCTAAGGGGGATCCTTGCACGTCCATTATCTCAAATTTTAGCTACCATCAGGCTCTTCTCAAGAATGGTGTAAAAATATAGCTTCAAACAGAAATATTTATTATCCAACACCCGTTTAATACAATGATACACAGATGCCAGTGATGGGGTCTAGGTGTTTTAGATACAGAACCTTTTTTAAGCATAAACACAAGTCCTTACGTACTTCGAGAGAGGGATGAAACACATGTCATCAATGAGGAAAATAAAACAAAATTGCTTCAAATTATCTTATTGAAATAAATAGGACATGTAATTTCAATAATACATTGGTTGGTCATATCAAGATCATCCAATTATTAGAAATTAAATAATTAGATATAAACAAATACAAAATAAAATTTCCGTCATACATTAGATGGTCATATAAAGATCAATTTACATTCTTGATTGCTAACATTTTTGTTTGAGATATTTATTATGTTCTAAATATTGTCACATTACTTTCTATATTTAATAAATAATATATATATATATATATTCAGTCTTTCAAGGAGATTTGTCACTGTTACATGTGAAAAAATATAAATAAAACCATAATCGATTTAAATAACCTCATTGTTGAAGTATATTTACAGTGATATTATTACCAAATCAAATTTAATAAAACATTATATTTTTATACCATATCATCAAATGTTTTAGAAATTTTAATTACTTATGACTAAATAAATGTGACTTGATCTTGAGACTTATTCTTTGGATTAGTTTATCATTTTTTGATAAACTAACCAAAACCATTGGGTGAACTCTTAGAGTATCTATTGTCATATATTTCAGGAACCACCAGTCTCCTTTCAAACATCAATGCCTCTTGTTGAATGCATCTTTTCGAGAAACTCTTTTAAAATGACTATATTAAAAAGTAACTCACATGTAAGTGAGCAGATCTAGGTGTATGAAATACATAATTGTTTTGGGTAGACATGCAGGTCCATACATACTTAGAGAGGGATGACTCTCTGGTCATCAACATGGAAAAGAAAATTCAATTATTAAAAATTTTATAACCGTGTACCCAAAAAAATATGAAATTTCAATTTCATTGGTCGGTCATCTCAAGATCAGTCATCACACAATACCCTTAACATGTTTTCTTGGTAAACGTATTATGTTCTACATATTATATAACTTCACCTATAACTCTATATAATATATACTAAATATCTAAACCTTCTTTACAAAATTTTATCTTTCTAATGTGTGTATGTATATAAATATATATATTTAATGATAAAATTTATAAAATTTAATTAAAAGTAATATAATTTACACTTACATAATAACCATTAAAATACTGTAAAATTATGTTATTTTCAATTTTATAAAATTGCATATGTATATATAATATTTTTTTTCATTATTCTACATTCCAAAATATATGTAATTATATTTTATTCTTTATTACATCAAAGAATAATTTTTTTATACTTAATATAATTAAAATTATTTTTATAGTAAATAAAAGTAATTTAATATACGCTTACATAAATACCATTAAAATACAATAAAATTATGTTATTTTTAATTTTATAAAATGTCATATGTATATATAATTATTTTAATATTTCTACTTTCCAAAATTTACGTAATTATATTTCATACATTATTAAATTAAATAACAATTATTTATATTTAATATAATTTAAAATTATTATTTATAGTAAACTTTTTTATACCCTTAAAAATATTATATATCTTTTGGAATAAATTTATATATGATACTTAATATAACTGATATATTTTTAATAATATATTTTTTAAAAATTATATATCTAGTTAACAACATGTATTATGATTTAAATATATGTTTCTATAAATATAACATATTATATATATATATATATATAAATATTTTAAAATCTAATTACTCACCATTTAAATTAAAAATATATAAATATATATTAACAAAATATTATTTTCCTAAATATAAATTACATTTTATACAAAACATTTGAATTATATAAACACCATTTTTAAATTTCCATAAAATTCTATATAAATTATATCATACAACAAACAATTACTCATTTAAAAATTAAGACATGAAAAGACACCAATTTATACATCCATACATTCATTCATCTGTACATAAATAAATAAATAATATAAAGAAAATAAATATAAACAATCCAAAAAATAAAATTTAAAATAGAAATTTTACCTTCTAAAAAGCCACAAATATATGTTGGGAAAAAATTCATGTAGGGATTCATAGCAAAATCTAGAGGAGAAGAATGAAATTTGGAGGGGGGCACTCTTTTATAGAAATTGGACAACTAGGAGATGTGAACCCCATTCATGTCTCATTTGTGAAATCTGTAAAGGAAGCATGAATAGAGTTCGTACTTCCTTGGCAGTAGAGGGAGAAGTGTAAACTCCATTCACGCTTCTCTCTCGGAATAGAGAAGCATGAATGAGGTTCATGCTTCTCCGGACTCTTTTTTGAAAAACCCAATGACCCTATCCCTTTTAGGATATTTTTTTAAAAAAGGGATAGTGCTGGAGATAGTTAAAAAAAGGGTCTCAAGAAGCATCAACCTTGTGGATGCTTCTTCCCTCTCCACGAAGTGTGAACAAGGTTCACGCTTCCTATGTATAATTTCTGAAGTAAGAGTGAACAATGTTCACTCTTCCTCAAGATTTTTAAATAGTAAATATTACAATATATATATATATATAATAAAATTCTTAAATAAATATCAATAAATATTGATTAAATATTAATAAAAACTAATTAAATATAAATAAATATTAATTAAAAATTCATCAATATTAAAATAATAATAATAAATCTTAATTAAATATTTATAAATATTATAATATATTAACAAAAAATAAATAAATATTCATAAATACTTATAAATATTTATAAATATAGAATAAATATTAAATAAATATTCCAAAATATGAAACACATATTAAAAAATATAAATAAGTAGTAATAAAAAATAAGAAATATTTACTAAATCATCAAAAATATTTATTAAATATTAATAAATCTTCATAAATATTCATAAATACTAAAAATATTAATAATTATTAATTAATACCATTATTTATTAACAAATTATAATAAATTTTAAATAAATGATAAATTAATATTCATAAATATTAATTAAATTTTAATAAATACTAATAATATTAAAAAATATTAATCAAATGTTCATAAAAATTAATAAAATTTAATTAAATTTCCATAAATACTAATAAATATTATTTAAATATCAATAAAATCGAATAAATATTGATAAATATAAATAAATATAAATAAATATTAAATAAATATTATTATATATGAATAAAATACCAATAAATATTATTAAACAGTAATGAGGTAATTTTAAATATTTATAATTATTTATGAATATTAATTAAAAATTAAAAAATATTAAAAAATGTAACATAAGTATTAAAAAACAATAAATAATTATTTATAAATATTAATAAATATATATTAAATATTCATAAATATTAATAAATAATAATTAAATATTAATGAATTTTAATTTTTTTAAGATAAGGGGAAATCCACTTTACTAAAAAACAAGATAACAAAGAGAGCATAGGTTGTGGTCAGACAAGGCATGACTACCCTCATTAGTGAATAGTCAAAGACCTAATTTCTTTATAATCTTAATACCTGTCCTACGTTCCTCCTTGCGTAAAGCATTCCAATGAACTCGTACATGTCCACAACCACCACCATGACTTCTGAGATAAAGGACTCTCCTCCAAGATATCTATTGTTACAACCTCCACCTCATTTGAGTAGCCCTATTCCTGTCAAGAATCAAAATGAGGTGTACCTGAGCCCTATGTTCTTGCTGAATCAGCCTTCCTAGTCTTAGTGGGAGGTATGGATTTTCAATAAGGTAGCATCTAAAAACTATATTCATTCATTAAAACATTATATGAAGTATTCTTCTTATTTTGGGGATTAGTTTTCATGATTCCAATATGGGAAGAAGAAATTACTAGTCATTGTGTTGAAAAAATAAAGGGTCTGAGCCATGTGCCTCAACAGAAGTTGAGACATCCAAGCTAAGGGAGGGTGATCTCCTTGCACCACACCCCTCTACCTTCTTAGTATCCAAAACACCAAGCTATCCAATATTAGAATTAAGAATTTTGTTTGCCTTCTTATTTTTAAATTTCACCGACAAATCAACATTCCAATTTTGTTTACCTTTAAGATCTCTTGACACAATAATCTTCTCATGAATAAACTATTTATCATCCACCTCCTGGATAACAACTTCATTGAGATCATGCTCATCCTTGAGGTTTATCACAGTACCATCCTTCACTTCTTGATGGTTAATGTCATCCCTCAGATGAGGGGATATGTTTAACTCCTTAGAAAGGTCATCCTTCTTAATAGAGACCACAACATTATCAGGTTCATCATAATGTGTTGATTCTTCCCCAGCATGAGCATCGACCCAAAATTTCTCCTTAGAGACCAAGAGCTGCACCTCATTAGAAGCAGCTAACTAATGATTAACCACATTCTAATACTTTAAATCCACCTCATTATCATGACCATAAACTTCCAACACCCTAGCATCATGAGTTTTAGAGAGGGAGACTCCCACAATATAAGTGATCTTTTGGTTTCAAAAGTAGTAGTAACCAGATTTTCATGGACAACCTCTATACTCCGAGTTACTTCCTTTTCAGTAGTTGAATTGGGACCAGTAGATTTCAAGAACTTTTGTTTTTTAAAACACTGACTATAATCATGCCCCGTAGCAGAGTAGAAGGAACATATTAATAGTCTTTTGTGGCTTAAATTATCACGATCGATAACTTTACAATTCATTAAAAAATGAGGGATTTTCTTATACTCAATTCTCAATTACAATTCATCATCATCCGTTGAAAACATCACATTGTCTGTACGGGTGGAAGTCAAATCAAATTTAATTACGAGACAAGCGAAATATTCGAATCTCGACACCACTGTTGCCTTATCCATTTTTATCTAAATGACAATGGATAAGGGAATATCATATAATATTAATTAAAAATTAATGAATATTTAAAAACAATAAATAAATAATAATCAATATTAATAAATATTAATAAATATTAATAAATATTAATAAATAATAATCAATATTAATAAATATTAATAAATATTAAAAAATATTAAAAAATATTAAAAAATATTAAAAAATATTAAAAAATATTAAAAAATATTACAAAATAGTCATAAATATTCAAAACAATTAACCAATAATAATTAAATATTAATGAATATAAATTAATGTTAACAAATATTAATGAAATATTAATAAATAATAGATAAAAATTATATAAAAATTAAATAAATGTGAATAAATATTACGAAATATCAATTAAATATTAATAAATATTAATAAATATCAATAAATGTCAATAAATATTCAAAAAATTAATATATGTTATTTAAATATTTAGAAATATAAATAAAATATTGAAAAATAATAATAAAGAGAAAAGAAATATTTTTCCATATTTTTAAATATTTATAATTATCAATTAAAAATTAATAGACTTTCATAAACAGTAAATAAATATTAATAAATATTGATAAATACTCATAAATATTAATTAATATCAAGTAAATATTAAATAAATAATAATAAATTTTAATTCTATTTTTAATAGGTTGAGGTTCAAGCCCCCTTTTAATAAGAATATAGATATTAATAAATATAAATAAATATTAATTAATATAAATAAATATTTACTTAATATTTATTAGTGTTTATGAATATTTAGTTAAATTTTATTATTATTTTTGAAAATTTGATTAATTTTTATTAATAATAATATTATTTATTAAAAATTCAATTAAAATTTATGAATAATTATGAATAATTATTTAATTTTTTTTAGTATTTATTATGATTTTTATTAAATACTAATTTTTATGAATATGTTTTAATATTTTCAGAATTTATGAATATTTACGAATATTTAATTAATATTTGTGAATATTTTGATAATACCTTTTAATATTTTATTACTAATTATGTGTATTTATTAATATTTATTTATATTTATTTATATAAATATTACATTCTTGGAGTTACAATTACATTCAAACACACACACACACACCACACACACACAAGTCAGAAAGGCATTCCATAGCCCCCTAAAGGGGATAGCCCACCCATGATTCCTTATTAAATTTAGTGCATGGCTAATAAGCCTAATGGGAATGAAGCCCACTATAAGGCCTGAAAGCCTAGTGCATCATCATGACTGCGTCACCACCTACCTGCATCTTGCATGTGTCACTACCTACCTACGTCATCATCTGTGTCACCACCTGTATAATACTATAAAAGTATATGCACCAAATAGGGCTTGAACCCAAGATCTCTTGG
Source organism: Viscum album (assembly GCA_963277665.1). Taxonomy (NCBI): domain Eukaryota; kingdom Viridiplantae; phylum Streptophyta; class Magnoliopsida; order Santalales; family Viscaceae; genus Viscum; species Viscum album. The sequence continues at coordinate 648,690 of CAUJRU010000187.1, forward strand.
ATACTAAGCAGGAGTCTTTACCACTTTGGTACAAGCTCGTTGGCCCATTTATTTAAATTCATTAGTATTTATTAATATTTAATTAATATTTTTGACTTTTAAATTAATATTTAATATAAATTTATTAATATCAATATTTATTTATGAATATTTTTTAAACATTTGTTTATTTTTTTAATAGTTTTAGTTATATAATTAAGATTTTTTGAAATTTTATTAATATTGATGAATTTTTAATTAAGATTTATTTATATTTAATTAGTTTATTTTTAATATTTAATATTTAATATTTATTTATTTTAATATTTAATTATATATATAGCAATATTTATTATTAAAACAATCTGGAGGAAGAGTCAACATAATTCACTCTTCCTTCAGAAATTTCACACATGAAGCGTGAACCCTATTCACACTTCCTAGTGAGAGAAGAATCATCAACAAGGTTAAAACTTATTGAGACCCTTTTTTAAATATCCCCAACCCTATCCCCATTAAAAAAATTTAATATCCAATAATCTTTTGAAAAATAACTCATCATGAGCATATTTTCCATTTTTTCATAATTATTGGTCTTGGATTAGGATGCTGGGAGTTTAGTCATGGAAGTATACTATATACAAAGTGGTATATTCTACCCTAAAAAATTTAGTATGTTGTGGTTAATAGATGAACTGGAAGAGTGCACCTTCTGAATGAAGTCTACCCGATCTATGACCATCATCTATTCTACCTGACACAATGTTGGAATTTATTATTGATTGGGTTTTTGTACATCAAAACATGTCAAAATAACCCTCATATATGTATGAGATGTTTATAATAAATATAAATAAACAAAATCTACAACATCATCAATTGTTTTCTCTAAAGGTATATCCATTAGATGTATACATCTCTAAACATTTAAGATGGATTGGGATAAAGAAGGATAAGAAGAGAACTATGGTCATAATTTCGAGAACTGATCCCTCTTGTGTAGATTGATATATAAGTTATTTAGTTAGGAATGTCATATATTAAATAATATATATATGTATATGTATATATATTTTTTAAATATTATTTTATGATACCAAATTTGTTTTAATTTAGTGAAAACCAGTTTATTAATTTATTAAAAAATATTTAATATTAATTAAAAATGTTTAACTAATTAACACATTTTGTTTTATCAATGTCATTTATTTTATAAATTTGACATATATATCTAATAATAAATATATATTTATTAATTAAAAAACTTGAATGAATATGTTGTTACACTAAATATGTAATAAAATAATTTAAATGTATACATATATGAAATCAATTCAATTTTATGGACAAACATACTCTAATAATATAAATTATTAATAATATCATTTTATATATTTATTTATTAATATTTAATATTCAATATAATATTTTTATAATTATTACATTTTATTCAGTTTCTATATTTATATTATATATACTATTTATTATTATTTATTATTAATATATATATATATATATATATTAAATTTATTCATTTTTATTAATTATTATTTCATTAATATTTTTTTAATATTTCAGCAATTTATGCATTTTTATTTATAATTTGTTTAATTTGTTTAAATTTTATTCGTTTTTAATATTTAATTATATTTATTTATTAAAATTTAATATTTTTAATACATTTCTAATTTACCTAATTGATATATATTCATCTATATATAAATATATACTATTTATTCATAATGGGGTTGAACTCATCGCAATGAAATTTTGGCCAATTTGATAAAGATCACTTGGTGATCTAGGGTTCCTCTGATTCGTTATTTGTTCATCCTACATTTCTAATGGTGGTGGAAGTGGAAATGGATTCTCTTCCATTCTTTGTTTTTGCGGTTTAAAAAAAGAAGCCATATGTAAAGAATCTACATGAGCGTTCTGGGGTAGCGATTGATGTGGTTTGCTTAGATTTTGATCAGAAAAGTTTGTCTCATTCCTTTGCATGGATGGTGGGTGGAACCTTGTAGGGTCCTAAAAAATTCATAAAGTAAAGAAAATACTCCCACAATCACTTTGCAGAATGAAGCAATCATTCTTACAGGTGAAGCAAGGCATGTGGATGGAAATTAAATTGCAAATTTGGGATGAAAATTGAAGAAATAAAAATTTTCAAAGGTTTTAAGTGACCCACATACCATCCTCGGGAATGGTTTGCGGAACACATAAATCATGAACCATTGGTATGAGAAAGGACCAGCGAGGCATTGGCCCGTGAGACGATGGCCAATGAACCCAGGAAGCCGCCAACCACATCGTTAGCGGAATAAAGACACTGAAGGCCATCCGCATACCATTCCAAAAACTCGATAGTTAATAGAAGAAGCAAATCGGTTGGGTTCCATGAACCATTACTCTTGAACCATAGCCTCCGCAAACCCCAGTTGACCGAGTCTTCCACAAGTTGAGATATGTCTTCATGGGATTCTGAAAATGGTTCCACATGCCCACATATATGATTCCTAATGAACTATAAAAAGAGAATAGAAGGAATTGAGGATGAGGATGAAGAAATCATGTATGAGACCCTAGAGATTGGAATAAATAATTCAGAGAAGATTTCAGCTTCAGTTTTGAATCACCGACGATGTTCAAACCATGAACCATGTTTCTGCAGGTATAACTAGTCACGAACCATAAAAAGAATGAACATAATAATAACGGGTAAACCATAAACCTAATTGGTGTCATCACGAACTAAAAATTCCTTGTAGATGTACTCCCCATGAATGACAGGTTCCAGGACCCTCCTTCAATACGACACTCTGCATAGTTCATCTCTATACCAATCAAACCTCGCACCGCATACTACATCAGTATGTAGATGGAACCTGAAGTGGCGTGGCAGACTACATCTAGGATCACATACCACTTTGGTATGTGGTGGTCCATGCCCAAGCCCACGTACTGCTTCAGTACATAGATGACCCCTCTACCTGCATACCACTATGGTATGCAGAGCTCCCCTATCCCATATGAGAAAACAGTATTCGTAAGGGAGCGTTTTAAGGTGTCCTTCCCTCCAGGTCCAATCTCACCCCTCCATTACCATCCAGTACTCCATAGCTCTTACGCAAACCAGTCCCCCAACATGAGGCCAAAGCCTCTTAAAAAGCCACCAGAATCGAATGATCGGATCACCAGGCACATCAATGTGCCCCTTTGAATCTACATACCCATGGTAAGAGGATTCACAAAGGCTCTCCCCATAGCGGTTCAGAATCCTGGGATGTATATAAGTCTACATTACCATGGTAACCTAGAGTCCATCCTTGGGACGCTGACGTAAACCTACCCATTATAGTGACTAAGGTTGACCACATTCTTTTCTATTCAATGAGGAACAATGATTAATCAAAGGAATCATGTTTTCTCCTCTTTTTTATGAGAGGCGACATTCCTCCCCTTTCCCAGAGTGCATTCTTTGGAACTCCCACTGAGTTAAGTCCCTAATATTCCTAGTGCTGAGCCGCCTAACCTCCAATGTCATCCCACATTGAAAGGTTTTCCGATTCGTTCACTCTCCCACTGTCACCTCAGCTTCTTCTATCGTAGGTTCACCCTCTCCCATCAAGAGGACAGAAGGTGTGTGGTTGATTGAATATCTCACATCCTCTTGATTCTCACATTGAGTATGACTCATGTGGTCTTAGATACCTGTGATGATTATAACATCCACACAATCAAACTATCTTGAACTATGAGAACTCTGATTCCCGGTCAAACCAAGATACGTAGGATGACCGCTTGAAGGCCCGAGATCAAAAGGGGTGACCTTCCAAAAGGGTTCACCCAATCATTTCCCCTCAAATGGGAAGCTTCCACGCATAAGCCCCAATCAATAATGAATAAAAAAAATACGATTCCTGTTCAAACTAGGCTATATAGGATGCCTGCTTGAAGGCCCGAGCTCAAAAGGGGTTCCCTTCCAAACGGGTTAGCCCCAATTATGCCCCCAACAAATGGGTCTCCTCCCAGGCCCAAGCCCCAATATAACCGAACTACATGGGATCTGATTTCTCTCCCAAGGATATGAAGTAATCCCATATTATGAACCCAATGACAACATCAAATCACCTTTCGTCCCTCCTAGATGACGATAAACTCCAAATCACCTTATTTCATGGTTTGATCCAGCATTCCCTCTATACCATCAAATTCATGTATATCCATATTGATCTTGCAAACTAGGGGTAGGCCATGGATACACTCTTCAGGAATGAAACAAGGATTCATGAACATAGGAACTCAACTTAAATCTATAAGAGAGTGTTGTAATAGGCAATAATTCTCCCCAAAAGGGTGTGATGAGACCAACCTCCCATCCCCTCGACCAATGGAGTCCGTAAGTGTCATTGGCCAATTCATCATCCAATGAGTGCCTGCCTTTGGAAAAAAGGCCAATGAATCATGGATAATAAGGCCTTTGGGTGTTTCTAGATCTGTGAATAAACCCATTGGAGACCATCCAAGGAATTCATATCCAAAGAGGATCAATTTCACAAATACTTAACCCCATGCAATCGCCTGCTGGGACCATTTGACTGTGGAACCACTTTCATAATGTAGAAGGGACAAGATCCCTATCCCTATGGGGTCAATAAAATTCCCCCTAAAGGATAACGACGCATATTGGACCAAAATAAAGATGGAAATGGGGAAGTCTCTATAGTAATAGATGAATTCTTGTCACCCGTCATACCATTCATTTCATTTTTCCCAAACCAATAAAGGCGCCGCCTTAGAGGTGAAACCAAAAAAGTGAACCCGATGTGAATCCTTATCCAAGGTGGAGGTTCTACCCAACTTAAGCCCCTTCAGCTCACAAAAAAAGCAAGGGGGCCAGGATGAATCATCAAATATGCATATGTTCAAGAGATTCTACTTTGACAAGGTTTTTTTGTTTGTATATGTCATATATATATATATATATATATATATTTGGTTTATGAAGAGAAACCTCAGATCCAAATGGAATCCCAACAACCAATGCAGACACACACCTCAGTGATCCCGTAGGTGTTTGGGCCAGAATAAAGAGCAGACCCACTATCATACCCAGCATCTTCAATGCTGGGTATCCAACATGATGATTAAAGAGTACCAAAAAAAAATGAAACTCTCCCCACAATAGAGGCCGCAAGATAAGCATTCCAGTCTAAAAAATTTCTCCAACTGCCTCCTCATCCGTGGTCGACACCTCAACACAAGATAACCCTGGTGGTCATCTCAAACCATTTTGAGAGCCTGTCCCTGGAGCGTGACAACATATACCTCCCTTATCTTAGGTAGGAATATGAAGTCAATGATAGGGAATTCATCTCAGCTGGAAATGGGTCCTACTTACGGTCCCCTACCAAAGAGCATCACCTCCAACACTAGAAGACCAAGTATCATCATTGTGAAGAGGATCTTATACTGAGGGCACCTGCTTAAGTCCCAGAGACATGGGCCCCTTGGGATGCTCGCTAAGGGTGAAAAACATATAATTACGAATAATCTATCACCCAGATTCCTGAGGAGGAAATCCATTGTACAAACATGGAGGTATTCAATGGGAAGACATAAAACTATACCCCCTACACTCAAGCCCACCATAGAAATAGGGTGGCACAATACGAGCACATGCACATTCCTGCCAGTGTTCTCCGGTCCCACAGTGTAGACAGAGGCAAATTACAGGCAGATATTGATATCTGCTGATGTACTTGAATCCTATTACGCAAATAGGATGGAAATTAGATACAAGTAGGAATAAATAACTACTGATGCATATCAATCCCGCCATCCAAATTTGGTGGAAAACAAATATGAGTAGAATCAAATTCATATAGATGTATATCAATCCCATGAGACATATATAGTTGTAAGTGAACAGATGAAATTTCCTGCTCATGAATATGAATCCCACTAGTCAAATATGGAAGAAACCGTAGAATACAACTGGAATCAAACTCGTTCCCCTATCCCGGTAAAGGATAAATTCCAATATCAACTGGAAACCTATGGAGGACCGGAGTAGGAAACAAATCCTGCTCTGACATCATAATGGGCCTTCATACCCATTACAACCAAAGATGTATCACAACACATCCTGGAAATGATGGAAGAGCAGATGTTGATTCTAGACCATAACCTCCAAACATGCCAAGATATCATTACATCAGCGACAAAGGTGAGGAACTTGGCCCATGACCTGGTTTTATCGAGCGAAATGACATTCCCACAAAATGGGTTAGTCCCTATGGAGTAGTTATGAATCCCTATTCTAGTCCTGGAGGTTCGATGAAAATATCTCGCAATACACTGACTACCGGATCTGGAACAAATACCCATTCCAAATGGGGGATGCTGGTCCAACGTGGTGGTCGCTCCAGGGCAAGTATATATCCCTACAAAATCTCAATATGTTCGTCAGTATATCCCAGTGGAATTACAGAAACCAAAAAGACAAGGACCCATATATGAAGGTTGTTACCAACAGAAGACGACCCCAATTACCTACAAGAGAGTTCCCAAAAATGAAATGTGCTAAAGGCAACTAGAAAATGAAGAGCTCATACATGATCCCGCTGTGATGGAAGCTAGAGTTCTTGACACCCTCAAAAATATATCAATAAAGGCTCAAGACCCTATCATTACATTACCAAATTATAGAAGTTTTAGTAGAAGTTAATAAGTCCCTCCCTACAATGTTTCTACCATCAGCTCTGAAGGTCCTCCCCAGAGCAGCCATGGGGGCTTACTCTGTGGGCCAGGATTGATCGATCATAAGAGCCTATCTCTGGATGCGTGTTAGGTAGCCCTCCCCTTGACCTAAAGATCATACATTAATAAGGTCCTCAACTTGCTGTCACTTTCCTTGATGGCCCTCCCCAGGGTATACACTACATATATTCTTCTCCTTGAAATTGGACGTTGATTCATGATGGTAGTCCTCGCCATGATGAAAGTCATTGCGAAGGCCCTCCCCGCAATGGCAGTTGCTATGAAGGCCCTCCCCATAGTAACATCAAGCACTGAGAAGGTCCTCCATTCATTGTATTACATCCTAAATTAGCTCCCCAGGATATACTATAACACCCCAAGATTTCATAGTACATTATTTCTTCAAAGTAATACAATAACTTGCACTACACGCAACACTGAGTTCAAGCGCACCATGACTTACCAAACTAGCCATTAAAAAGAAGTTATGAATAGTACTAACTGAATATTGAACATTATATAATACTTATAATTTTATAATCCATATTATGAGTTTCTTAGACATAATCTAAGAACAAATTCAATTTTTTCAGATAAAAGAAATATTTTTCAAAAAATGAAATTTTACCGCCTTTTAATGAAGAACCATTCTTAAATCCTATATTTGAAACTTTTATATATTCAATTTGAAAAAATAAACTTCTTATTTAGAATCGGGACACAAGAATTTAGTTTCAATAAATATTTGTTGTTTTTCTGATAACTTCAATATTTGGGTGAATAGTGAAAAATAAAAAAATTTAATTAAGAACAACTTTTTCAATCAAAATAATTTATAGTGATAAATTATACTATTGAGTAGGTTTTAAGTATAATTAGATTATATTTTTACCATTTTATCCAATTTTGATCATTGGACGTAATTTCACATTTAAACTGGACATAAGCAAGTGTCAATCTTTTGATAGATATTATTTCTTAAAAATTCGCCTTTTGGTTTTGACAACAGGAATTATTTTTAAATTAGTTAATGAAACATCTATGATTTTAAATTGGTAAATTATAATTCATTTTTGAATTTGGAATACCAAAATTATCTTAGGGTAAATTTTTGGTATTTTTCTGAAAAATTTCAATTTTTGAGGAATAGTGAAAAACACTGAGTTATTGTTTAAAATCGGATTTTTATTTAAATAATTATTTATTGTATTTAAAATATATACATAATACCTATATAATTTCAATTTAATTCATTCGAGTCAGTTTATAATAATTTTAGATATATAAAAATTTTATCGACCTTTTTACCGTCTTTTACCCACCTCCTGGCAGTATTTGGAAATTTACATAAAACTTAATTTTACCACTTCTATGAGTTGAATTTAAAAAATAAGAGAGAAACGGTTGATAAATATTCATTAGGAAGATAAAAATATTTCCTACATAATGGTACTTTATTTATAATTTTTATATATTCAATAATTTAATTTATTTATGACACAATGATGATGTAATAATTACCTAATTAATGAAATATTAAAATAATTGATATTATAAATATCCAAATAAATGTAATTTGAGACTTTTTATGTATTAAACTATTTTTTTAGGTTAATAAGACATATTAGGGTTGGTTAGATGAATTGTTTTCGAAGTAATAATGTTGTTATGAATTTAGAAAAAACAAAATACCAAATACTGTCAAAATTGCCATAAAAGAGTTTTTAAAACAAATATTATATTATTAATTGATATCCTATTCCAAAAAATATAAGGTTCATCAAAAAGACTTATATAAGGATAGTTTTATCATTAATGAACCACTTGGGGTTCTCTTATAATTATATAGTAAGTTTATTAACCATATAATATAAAAATACAAAGAGACATGGTAAATGTCAAACTATTTAACTAAGAGTTAAATCTAAAAATAAGGTTAATATAGTGACCCAAACCTATCTAAAACCTATTTTTTGAGTTGTTTTAAACACATTCTCACCTTATCCTTTAAATAATCCATTTTGGATCCATTAGAAACCGAAAATGATTTTATTATAAAATAATATTTATAGCTTTTCCTAAGGTTCCCCTCACCCCTCTTATAAAAGGACACTCCCCCTTCTCTCTAATTCACATCTTCAAAGCCATTTGGATCGGACAACCACTTCCCAAATACCATATCAAATTTCCTCCCTTAATCTTATAGGCCTTAATTTAGTCCTAAGTCCAACCTAAGGAGCCCTTTTGATCAAATCAAAAGGAATAACCCGAAGAAGAGGTAAATATTTCATCACCTCTTTCAAGTTCCTTTCTTCTTCCACTTCCTCTTTCTTTGTTGTTTCCATTATAAAATAATAACTCCATTATCTTGTATATAATGTGATATTATTATAAATATGGTATAACCAAATTCATTATTCTATCAATCCTTTTAATGACATGTCACCATACGTGTGTACGTACGACTTACCGTCTCCACGTCATGGTGTAATTGTTATTCAATACATTATTATTTTGATGGGTATAATAATGATGTTTAATTGATTTAAATAATAAATAAAACATTATAATGATTCTTTATATATTATATAGCATCCAATTATATATTATTTTAATATCAAAAGAATGATATTGTCGCTCGTGCGTACGTACAGATTACCGTCTCCACGAACGCGATGAGATTCATTCCCCGTCATATCCATTCAAGACTAACATTCATTATATGACTAAAAATATTTTTTAAAGACTTTATATCATACTAGATATGAATAATATACATCCCATCCATAACAAATATGACTCACATAACAAAGAATATAATGGAAAACGAATCCGTTAACACCCAAAGCAACGATAATACTAAGATATTATTAACAAAGAAATGTTAAAAGACCATATATGATATCATATTAATGTATATGATTCTTTTATAATTTAATAACAATTATTTCATCATTATATAGGAGTTTAACCTACCCTCGACCAAGGAAAAGTACAAGGTAAGGGTTAATTTCACAATCTCTTTATTATCCGAGGTTGTTTTTACGTAAGTATCTACTGGGACCTCTTTATCATCCACATCTATGTTTCTTAAAAATGTATTTCAAACAATTATTACTATTTTATAGACTATGGGTTAAAGTCATTTATACCCTTGTTTTAATTTTTATAAGATTTTTATAAATTAATCTTTCCGTCGTTTTCCAAATAAGGTACTTTTTGACCTTTACGACAAATTTAAGGTAAGAATGTTTTTTCAGATATATGAAGGGTGAAACTATTTTATGCCATTATAACATCATCAAAGCTTCACTTACAAGAGTATAAGAATATTTTCAAAATAAATGTTTTCTTTTATAATTATATTACTTTTAAATGATTTGAAAATATAAAGACATATTTCTCAAAAAATGTTTTGATTTCATCTATGTCAACATCCTTCAATGGATTATAAGATTATTTGAAGTTGATTTATTATGATACAAAACTTTCATATTGTATTGAAGGTTTTGTGATATGTTTGACTGTGGATATTCTATTTCTATACCATTAATGGTTTATGGATAAATTATTGACATTTCGTATGCTAGTTTTAATATGAATGTTTATGTTATGTTTAAACCTTTTTATATGAGGAATGAATTAGACTTAGTAAGTGATAGGTGGAGCCTGCTATAGCTCCTCGATGCATTGATAGTTCTCATGAGACAAACTAGTGTCTTGGCACAAGTCTTTGAAAAAATATTATTTGTAGTCTTGGCACAATGCCTTGACTATATGATTATGACAGTCTGGCATTATGCATTCCATCACTATGAAAGTGGCTATTGATATTTCATTTGATTATTCAACTAGTAGAATATCCATGTGAGTAAGTAAATGGAATTATTTTGATTTATATTTTCCATATTATGATGATGTTTATGTTGAAAAGTCTTCTGTTTTAGTTTTATACATTTCCTTAATTGTTTATGCTTATTTATGAAAGATTCCGCTATATTGTTATCCTTACTGAGAATCTGAGCTCACCCATTTCTATGTTTTATTTTTCCCAGGATGCGAAGAAGTATATTATGACTGGCCTATAGGGATAGTCTATGGGATCTTAGTGTTGTCTATGGAAACAATGTTGTTGTAGTTTTCCATTTTATGATGTAATGTAAACCTTATGAATCTATATATTACTTCCAAGGCTACTAAAATAATCGGTCTTTTGAGACTTGATATTTTATTATCATGCCAATGATATTTAATAATGCACCGACTCTAGGCTTTTGGGGTTGGGGTGTTATATATACACTGCATAATTTTTCTCTACAGCTAGATATCAAGCTATGATCGTAGTCGTCGACATCATAGAAGTCATTAAGAAGGTTCTCCCCTCAATGGAATCAAGTAGCAAGAAGGTACTCCCCTTGATATAGCCTACCCTAAAGGTCCTCTCCAGGGTATACACCATAGGGACAATACCAATGGTTTGGAATCAAGTTTCAATGGTATCCCTCACCATTGTAGCACTAATTGTGAAGGTCCTACCTGTAATCAAAATTCACACTGGTAAGAAGGCCCTCCCCTTGCCGGAACAAATGTGAGAAAGCCCTCATATGACAAGGCACTCAGAAATATGGATTCATACATATTAGAAACTCTGTCTATGAAAAGTGATATACTTTCTTTACCAAAGGATGGTCTAGGGCCACACTCATCTTCTGAGCCACCCTCACACCATTCACATATCAATGAGCCTCCTACCATCCCGACTAATTAGAAGGAAATTATTAAGAAGAAGTCAAGCTAGGAATATCAAGTAGAGGCTTCCATAGAAGAAAAATATAAGGATATATTTATCCTAAGAAGACAAATAGCTACGGATAATATACCAGTGATGTATTTGCCCATGACAACTTCTCACTTCCACATACCGAGGGAGCTATATGAGGAATGTATACATAACATTTTCCTAAATATCTAGATGACTCTTCACCAGCTAAAAGAAAAGTTCTTTCCCTATGATGGGTATGTAGACCATTTCAACATATTAGGAAATCATCACTATCTAATCGACCTGGAAGCCCTCCAGTCTGTATAGAATACAGGATAAAAAAGGAGAAATTAAAACATTGAACTAGCTTGCTTCCACGTAATTCAAAATTTGAATTGCCTCACCGACGACGCCCCATCTGGTGTTCATATTCTGGGATGGGGAGAACATGAAGATGTACACTTCACCTTGCATCCTGTCTAGTAGACCTCATTAGAAATGAAAATTTTCAATTTAATTACCCAAAATCATCAATCAAATGAAATCCCTTCTCAGTAAATATGGAATACTCAACAAAATCGGCCCAAAGTAATTCTAAAAAGCATCAGGTCCGATGAGATCATGCCATTGGAAAACCTCTGATATAAGCAACCAAGAACATCTATAAGGATTCCCACATAAGGGAATACAACCATAAAGTAGTGATCATGTCTTATAAATCTAGTAAATCATATACAGATCCAACAACATACTTGGATCACACCCTCATGGGAGAGCATGAAATCAAAAAGGTGGAAATAGTGGTGGATAGTGCTGCAATATGGGAATAGCCCCAACCCATAGGGATAAGGGAATTTTTAACTCAAAATAAACCCATAGGACTAAAAAATCTAGGCCATAGTGCATCAATAAAAGAACAAGAGCAACCCCATCCCATAGGGATGGGGTCATTTTTACCTGAAGTTTCCGAACAACAGATGTATGTCTTCTCCTGTATGGGAAGAACAATGAGAAAGGAGGTCAACTGTTCAACCTTGTCTTGTGGTTCATAACCTGTAAGATAAATGAACCTTTTAAGTTCAGATCAGGAATCTCTTTGGGTCACTTTTTCCAAGAAACCCAAAGAATATAACATAATGTAAAGATAAAGTCTAAAAAAGGATGCAAGAAGTTTTCCTACCATTCAGCACTGGGTACACCACCCCCAATGTGGTATGCATTAGTAAAAGTGGTAAAAGTTAACCCCATGGATCTCACAGGAAATGATACAAAGATAGAGGACACAAGAGAGATGGTTCCCTCATAGAGGCACCCCACACAGATCATGATGGTGTGCATACCTGGAACCAAAGAGCTATCCTAAATTTGGGTTCCCCCATAGTTAATATATCATTACCTCCAACACGAATACCCAACAAGGAGAAGAATAAATCCAAGGTCGTCTATGACCCACCTCATCATTCCCTTGAGAATGCTTCCCTCACTCTCAAGGAATGATTATCTAAACAGAAGGATGAAATGAAAGAGATTAGGCAAATCAATGTCGAGCTACGTTGAGGGAACTATCTTTCTAGATGCGTTCCTCAAGAAGAATGTTAATAGGTGCTCCCAGAAGAGGTTCCCCTGCCATAGGCACTCATCTTGATAAATGAATTTATGCTCAGATTCCCGTCCAATATAGCACTGGGACCACCAACCTACTTAAATCCGGGCTCAAAAGGACATCAAGACTTCCCTCTTCTAGGAAAGTAGCCAAAGTATATTTAGGCGAACCCACATAAGATACCACCAGCTGGGTATCCACCCCAAATTACAGTAGTATCGGCATGTCCAAATTCTCCCCCTACTGAACCCGCTCAAGCTCAAGTCTATAAGGATATACATAAAGGGATCTTGAATACTATCAAGCAATAGGTAGCTCGACTAGAAGCTATAGAAGGGTGGAACACTCTGATACAACTAGAGTGTAAACCCTAACCTGATTGGGTGAGAAACGTTCTGCCATCTCCAAAATTCGAGAACCCTGTATTCCCAGTGCTCAATGGTTTGGGAGACTTAGAACAACACATAATGCACTTTTACTCTTACTGTGATCCCATGATGGGAACCCCAGAGCGGCAAGAAGCGGTGAAACTCAGGTTCTTTGTGTGAACCCTATAGGGTTCAACCTTCATATTGTATAATAGCTTTTCTTGATAACTCAATCATAGGCTAGGAGGACCTCCAGAGACAGTTTCTCTTCTAGTTCAGTTTGACATTGCCTCAGAAAATAGTTAGTGATCTCTTGAACTGCAATCAAAAAAAGAATGAAAGAGTTTTATACTTCATTGCCAGATGGAAAGGCCTAACTCACTCTTTGAACCGACCGCTCCCCTTGGATGAAATTATCACTATGTGAATCGATAACTTCTATAATGAATTGCGAACACTTACCATCTCAGTGAAGTACACAAGTGGGTTATGATATTTATCCACCATTTCCGAAAGGATAGAAGAATTATTTTAGTGGACTAGTCTCAAGTCTCAGGTGGCCCCATCTGCCCTAAAAAAAGAATAGGACAAGATAAAGTGGCTTCTGTTACATTTAAGCCACCCCCGGAACCATATCCAGTTGTGAGGCCTCCATAAAACCGTGTGGGACCCCCTGGATTCCAATAGCCACCCCGACCTTGGAAAGATGAGCGAAGAGATGCGAAAAGAAATCAGTTCAAGGAACTAAGAAATAAATTCTAATCAATCCGAGATGACCAAGTCCATGGATACTTCAAAGCCTCCATGAATAGAAAATTTCTCCAACTACCAGAGCCAAAGTGATCCGATGAAGTGGTTCTCAGAGACCATCCAAATTATTGTCCCTATCACCATCTACTAGGTAATACCATACAATAGTGTTTTGTCTTCAAGGATCTCTTTCAAAAGATGGTGGATTCTAGACAAGTCAAGTTGGGTCCACCACCATCATAAGTGGTGTATGTATCCACCTTAGAGCCAAGTGAGGAAGAGGAATGGAAAACAGTCACCAACAAAAAGGATAAAAAATTTGATAGTTCTATGACTCAAAAAATAGTCAACCAAGATTATGGAATCCTCCAGGAACAGTTGAAGCAACCAACCATGCCCCCAATAGCTCCTGATGAGACACAACCATCATCCTCATCCCTGAAATCCTATGAGATCCAGAAGGGTAGAAAGTAGAAGCAATAAGATGAGATGGAACCAAAGACAAAACTAGTCTTTACACTTTCGGACTTCATGCCAGCAAACATCAGACAATGGGCACCGCCCCTCTAAATAGGACAATGGGAACCGCCCTGCCAAATGGCACTGTCAGAAGAAGATAATCAAACAGAATAATTTTTGAATCAAGAAATAATATTCAAATCCATTAATTTCATTAAATTTATGGACCCCTTTTATGATGGAGACTATGTTCACAAAACCAAATTCCCCGCATCCAACCAGAGTGCCAGGGGAAGAGGCCACATAGGTTGAGGGTTTTCTAGAAGGCATGATCATGGAAAGAGTCAAATTCATGTCCATGCATTAGCTCAAACCTTTAATGTTGTAGAAACCTATAGAGTAACCCTCTAATAGACATAATAGGAACAAGAGTGTTTTTTCTCCCCTATTTCCGATGCATTCACCGGGTCACGGGCATGTGTCCTTCCGCGGAGGAGGACGCGCTGCACTGCGTGTGTGTTGCCCCGTATTCCCGCTTTCCAAAGGTGGGCGGCATTCACTCCTTATTCAGGGACGTCTGCTCCTTGATCGAAACCGGGATGATGGGATGTCGGTTCTTCCTTCTGTGAATTCCTCCTCAGAACTCGTCACCTAGTTCGGGTCTCCCTCATAGATTTAATACGTTGTTCGTGAAACTCTTCCCAGTGCCATGTTTCCATGAATGCTGGTTAATTACACTGCTTCTGTCAGGACATTCCAAAGGGTCCGGTTAGGGCAGAAACCTTTAGTCAGAGGAGTAGTCACGTCGAGGCATCAATAGCGTGTCTGGATGCTGGGGAACTGACATGTCTATCCTTTATCCCTTACCATAGGGCTTCTCGAGGGTGTGGAGGCCCGAGGAATCCCACATAGAGCACGAGGAATTATATGCCATAGACATATATATGAGGTTTTCCTCATCTTCCTGTGTTTAACACAGGGTATGCTGCAAGTTTAACGTCCAGTGGAGACGGATCAGCCCGATCAGAGCATTAGCTAGAATGGATCAGATTGAGGGATTTACCTTGAAGGGGTGCCGATACCGGGACCAGCCCATGGGAAGCTGTGAAGAGGAGTGGAATGGTATGATCTTACCGGGATATGGCAGTCTGGGTGAGAATCAGGATGGGTGATGGAGAGTTGGATGAAATAGAGGGGGGATGAAATGGGACCATCGCAGGGGCGACAGTGAAGTTGGGCTTGAGCCTCGAAGAGACCTCCTACGTATCCCCGTGGCAGGGAATCAAAGTCCGCATAGTTCGGGATGATGCTGACGAGCCGACGTGAATGTGGACCTTGGCCTGATGGGCACCATCAGCGAACCGACGTGAAGGTGGACCTTGGTCCTATGGGTGTCGTCAGCGAACCTACGTGAAGGTGAACCCGAGGGTCCACTGGTTGTGGGCTTGAACCTCATGAAGGCTTCATACGTACCATGCCTTGACATGGATCAAAGTCCCCGTAGTTCGGATGGAATGCTGAATATAGTTTAACGTCATGCGGGATGGGGGTGAACCGACGTGAGTGAGGTCGGAACGGTCGGGTGATGGGCTTGAACCTTATGAAGGCTTCCTATGTACCATGCCTTGACATGGATCAAAGGCCTCGTAGTTCAAATGGTGTGTCGGCGGACCGACGCGGGTGAGGACCTTGGTCCAGATGGTGCGGGGCTTACGCACTAGGCTGCCCAGGTGCTGGTTACTTGACGTGAAGAAGGTCGGAGTGACCAACAGGTGGTGGGCTTGAACCTCTGGGAGGCTTCCTACGTACCACGACTTGACATGGATCAAAGAACACATAGTTCAGGTTGGTTGCCGAAAGGCCGACATGAATGAGGAGGACCAGGGGGTCCTAGTGGTGGTGGGCTTGGACCTCGTGGAGGCTTCCTACGTACCATGCCTTAGCACGGATCAAAGACCACGTAGTTCAGGTTGGACACCGGAAGGCCGACATGAATGAGGAGGACTAGGTGGTCCTAGTGGTGGTGGGCTTCGACCTCATGGAGGCTTCCTACGTACCATGCCGTGACATGGATCAAAGACATCGTAGTTCAAAGGGGGCTTCATCGGCGAACCGACGTGAAGGTGAACCCGGGGGTCCACTTTTTGGTGGGTGTCGGCGAACCGACGTGAATTAAGGGACCTTGGTCCGATGGGAGATGGGATTGAACCTCAGGGAGGCTTCCTACGTACCATGCCTGGACATGGATCAAAGTCCTCGTAGTTTGGGTTGGTCACAACGGCTTGCCGTCGGACTGGAATGCAGTTTAACGTCATGCGGGATGAGGATGAACTCGATGTGAAGGTGGACCTTGGTCCAATGAGAGATGGGCCTGAACCTCAGGGAGGCTTTCTATGTACCATTCCTTGAAATGGATCAAAGTCTTCGTAGTTCAAATGGGTGTGCAGTTTAATGTCATGCGGGACGAGGGCATACAGTTTAACGTCATGCTGGACGAGGGCATACAGTTATACAGTTTAACGTCATGCTGGATGAGGGTATACAGTTTAACGTCATGATGGACAAGGGTATACAGTTTAACGTCATGCTGGACGAGGGTATGCAGTTTAACGTCATGCTGGATGAGGGTATTGTCAAGGCCAATGCCAACTCTAAGCCCACGTGAGTCATGCTCGATGTGAGAAACAAGAGGCAGCAAGGACCTGATGATCACGCCGTGAAGGGTGCGTCCGTGAGAAGCGAAGAAGGGCTTATGCGTTAGGCGGCCCATGGTGCTGGGACTTACTCCAGGAAAGAGGCTCTAAGTGCGACAAAGCACAGAGAAAGAGGGATTTGGGACCAATGATGGGAGATTCCTTGTTCTCTATCATGCCCTCCACTGACCTTGGTAGTGGGGAAGTACCGAGATGTAGGGCTGCAGCCTTCCACAAGAGGGGATAGGGGGCTTACACCAAGGTGGTTGCCCTTCTCCCATGGACATACACTACTCTGAGAAAGACGATATCATCCCTTGTGGAGGGGGTGACCCCGTCTCCATGGAGACAGGTGGCGTAAAAAATGTCTGAGCTGGGGGGACCTTATGTGCGAAACACGGGGCCAGATCACAGTTTAATGTCATGTGTTGAGGATGAGGTGCTTGGCAGTTTAACGTCCGGCAGCTCGGATGAGGTGGGTTCACTCCACACCCCTAGGACTTACATAAATGGTACCCTTTTCTCCTTGGGGGAGGGAAGGTACCAGTAAGGCCGTGGTCAAGGGGGGTTGTAGAGCAAACCATCGAGGGGTCCACGTTAGAGTGGCTATGCGAAGAAGCAATAGACGTTAGCGTGCCTATGTGAAGAAGCATTAGGCGAAGCAATGCTATGAGTGGTGTTGTCTGTGGGACTTTGAAATCACATCGTGCATACCTGGAGGGTCGCACGGGAAGAGGAATTTCCAAGCAATGGAGTGTGATTTGCGAAGTGGAGTGCCTTGGCCTTAGCATGGGGCAGAGGTGTGATTGGAGAGTGCTTCGCGAAGTGGAACAATATTCGCGGAGCACTGCCTCGCGAAAAGGAGGTGCTTCGCGAAGCAGGGTGCTGCGAAGCAGTGTGCTTCGCGATGTGTAGCGATCCTGCCGTAGCATGGGGATCACTAGTACAGGATGGGTGTTTCACGAAGCATAAACGCTCCGCGGATTCCCGGGTCCCCTTGGGAATCCCCCTCCTTCGCGAATGCCCTTGAGCTTCGTGAAGGGAATCCCTCTCAGAAGAGGGGCTCAAAACGAGACAAAGCAAAGGTGTCACGTGAAGTAGAAGTACCTCACGGAGCTCATGATTCCCGGGGCAAAGGGTGCTTCTCGATTCAAGAGAGGAGAAGCCGAAAGGTCAGATTTTCCATCCTCCCTGGACTCAGGGTGTAACACCCGAGACTTTTATGTTATATAAACCATCAAAGGAATCTTTTTCTACACAACACTTGCTTGGCTTGCTTTACACGCAATCGCGACCTTCCTCGATAGCTTGCGTCGTACGCAATACCGAGTTTCACTAAACAACAATATGCTATTAAAACTAGCCGTTATGAATAGTAATAATCACTTTTTGAAATTTTATAAATTTTATTTTTCAAAATGGACTTCATTTTTGGACTCAGAATATCGAAATTAGCCTAGGGTGAAATTTTGGTATTTTTCTGAAAACTTTCAATTTTTGATGAATAGTGAAACCACTAAGTGGTAGGTTAAAAACTGAATTTTGCATAAAACTTAATTTTACCGCTTCTGTGAATGGAATTTCAAAAATCCGACAGACACGGTTAATATCAAGGACTAAAATGTGGTTCGATGAGATGAAAATAATTTTTTGGTGAATAGTAACTTTTTACTTTTTTTACCGCGGTTAATAGTAAATTGGGTAACTAAGGGTAAATATGATATTAATATTACCCTAACACATGTCCTAATTCTATTGGACAAGTGTAATTCGACCAAAAACAAACTTAGGAATAAAATATGACCATTTAGGCCCACTTGGATTAGATTAGGACATTTATTGTTAATTTATTTAAAGAAGGGTTAAAATAGTTAAAATCAAAGTTTAATAAGTAAAATTATTTATAATATGGGGTTATACATAAGATAAATTCGATTGTAAATATTCATTAGAAATCTAAAAATATTTCCTACATTATGGTATTTTATTTGTAATTTTTAGACATCAAATAATTTAATTTATTTATGACACAAAGATGATGCAGTAATTATCTTATTAATGAAATATTGACATAATTGATAATATAAATACCAAAATAAATGTAATTTAAGACTTTTTATAAATTCCACTAATTTTCTAGGTTACTATGATATATTAATGTTGATTTAATCTACTTGGTTTGAACATATAATTCTGTTATGACTTTCACAAAAATCATATATCAAATAGTGTCAAAATTGACACAAAAAAGTTTTTAAATCAAATATTATATTATTAATTGTTATTTTATTCCTAAAAATCTAAGGTTCGGCCAAATGACTTAGATAAGGATATATATATTAATAATAAACAATTTGGGGTTCGTTTGGAATGTTATAGTAATTTTATTAACCATATAGTGAAAGAAAACAAAAAGACATGGTAAAAGTTAAATTATTTAACTTAGAGTTAAATCTAATTGATAAGGTTAACATAATACCCTAAACTTGTATAAATCCTATTGGTTGATAGGATTTCGGCCCATCCCCACCTTATCTTCGAAATAAGACCCTTTGGAGCCATTATAAACCGATTTTGACTTTAATATAAAATAATATTTTGAGATATTCCTAAGGTGCCCCTCTCCTCCCTTATAAAAGGGCACCTCCTCCCCCTCCTCCTCACACCAAATTGAGCACTCAAGCTCGGCCAACCCCTGCCATTTTCTCCTCTACACTTCCCTAGAATAATCCTAGAGGTCCTGGTCTTCTCCAAAGACCAATCTTAGTTCCTTAAGTGAAGGATTCAAAGAGGCGTTCCAAAGAAGAGGTAATATCCATTACCGATCTTTTCAATTTCTTTCTTCTTCAACTTCTTCTTCTTTAGTTGTTTCATGATAAAGTAATAAAATCAGTATTACTTACATACTGATATGTTATTATAAATATGAAACAACCCTAATTCACCTTCTATCCATCCTACGGAAAAATGAAATCACCGCGCGTGCGTACGTACGGAATACCGTCTCCACGCCGTGGTGTAATCTATTTTCCACCATCACCTTACAAGGATGGGTATAATGGTGTAATGAGTAACTATATATGATTATTATGAAGTAATATTGATACTGAAATAATATATATATACTCCAATACAATTCCACGATCATAGGAACGATATCATCACTTGTGTGTACGTACGGAATACCGTCTCCACGATGTGATGCGACTCGTTCTACATGATCTTCATTTCATAATGATTATATAAATGAATTGAATGAATGAATATGGTATATACTACACTAATACCATTCTGTAAATGAATTATCTATAACCTAAAGATAAGAATAAGAATTTATTCGACAAAACACGCATAAGAACAAAAGGCAATAAAGACCCGAGTAACAAGTAACCATGAAATATTACTATCAAGAAGCTAAGAATATGAACATATATGATATCATATCAGTATGTATGATTCTGGAATAAGTCAATAACATTATTTAAACCATTATACAGGAGCTTCGGACACGTACAAAGCAAATTGGACTTAAGGTAAGGGAAAATACCACAATCTCATTTTTATCCGAGATTGTTTATTCGTAAGTATTTACTGGGGTGTATTTTATCATCCACATCCATGTTCCCTCAATATGTAATATTGTTTCCATCCACTTAAAATAGTTTAAATCCAATTTTACCCTTCGGTGAGTTTTTAGTAAAGAATATGAAAGGAATCTTTTGTCGTTTTTCATACGAGGTACTTTTTGACTTTTCCGACAAAAGTACGAAGAATGTTTTTCTTTAACTTATACGGCAAGAATGGATTTTTAAAACATTATTTCCAAGAATCTTCCTTTATAAGTTTTCAAGTTTATTTTTGATCAACTTCTTTTAGTATGACATGTTACGAAAAGAAAAGTGTTTTTGAATAATAAAGGATATTTTCCTCAAGAATGGAGTTCAAGTGTTTCATCAAAATTATTTTCCATCTAAGATAATAAAGGGTTCTGTTTTTATCCCTTTAATTACATTGATTTGATTATGTTATGAGGGAATTATTTTTATGAAGTCATTTGCCTTATAAGATTTGTTTTATGATGTCATGATGTTTCAAGAATCCCATTTTTGTTACATGTGTTATGCGATGATGTATGTTTTATGATTATGTGGCACACATAAGAAAGGATTCATTATAAGATGGGTGGGACCTATATCTCCCTCCAATGCATTGGGTAAAGATTTTATATCTCATGAGATAGACATGGCTGGAACGGAAGGTTATTTCGGTTCAGTGATACAGGACTGAAACGAGGAGTGAACTCGGTTCAGAAAGGGACTTTGTCCACTAAGATAGTCTTGGCAATGAGTCATGACTAACAAGAAATGATTTTCCATGATTATGTGTGCATGCCACAAAGTTTCAAGTTTTATGTTATGGGGATCTCATTTTCACTTCTATGATTTATTCCATGTTAAGATATTATGATCTCTTTTGCAGGTTTTGATTTTCATAAAGATATGATATGATTTCTATTTCCTTTCTTTGCCCTTGCTGAGCATTTGAGCTCACCCTTTTATGTTTTCTTTTCCCCAGGTCAGGAAGATGGATATTAAGTAGAATATGCTAAAAGGGACCCTAGATATGATGAAATAAATGGGAGACACTGTAGAAGATTTATGAACCAGTTGTTTATGTTTCCCAGTTTCTAAATACACTATACCTATACGGTCCTTTGTGGTTTTGTCATATGTTGTAATAAGTGTGCTTCAATTTCGAAGTATTAACAATGTATGTGAAGTATGGGTCGTTATAGTTGGTATCAGAGGAAAGGTATAGTCAACCTTTGGAAACTAGGATGTGAAAGCCTTAGTAAGAACCCTAAGGATATGTCTAAGCATAAAACACAATCTTAGTGTTTAAGAAATGTCCTTGAATAACCTAGGATAAGACCTTAAGCATGAAAATTTTATTCTTTAATTATGTGGTTTCCTATTATAATTAGTGTTGCTCACACTATTCTTCTTGGTTTTAGTCAATGGCTGGAACCCGAAGGAACCGTGTTAATGCGGAATGCGATGGGCAATGCAATGATTGTCCCCCTGAGCAACCAAACGATATGGGAGGTGGAATTCAAAATCTTGTAGCCATGCTCACACAACTTTCTCAAGCTATGAATCATGCAGGATTTCCAAACGAGCAAAGGAGGGAGCAACATTCTATTGAATCCTTCATGAGGCAGCGTCCACCTTCTTTCAGCGGTTCTACTGATCCATTAGTTGCTGAACAATGGATTAGTACTACTGAAAAGATATTTTCAGTTCTTCAATGTTCTGAGCATGATAAAGTCATCCTAGCAGTGTATCGTTTGGAAGGAGATGCTGATCAATGGTGGAATCTTGTTAAGAATACGAGGCAAAGGGATGAAATTGAGTCTATGGAATGGGACGAGTTCAAGAACTTATTTTTCAATAAGTACTTCCCTCGTATTCTCCGAACAAAGATGGAGAAAGAGTTTCTTGAACTGAAGCAAAGGGATGATGAATCTGTTGGTACCTATGAAGCAAATTTTACAAGACTTGCAAGGTACGCTTCTGGTATTATTATCCAACCTGAGAGTAAGATCGATCGATTCTTTAGCGGCTTAAAACCAAGTCTTCGAAGGGCGTTAGCCATAAGGGACTTCAATAGCTACGAGGAAATCGTTCGATGTGATCTCAAAGTTGAGATAGAGATTGGAGTAACCCATCAGTCACATGGGTTTGATAAGAAGAGGAAGATGGAAGTCAAAGAAAAATCTAAAGAGCACACGGAAAAGAAGATGAGCTTTTCCTTATGCTCAAAGTGTGGAAAGAAACATGGAGGGAGTTGTCTTAAAGGGACAAGTAAATGTTTTAAATGTGGAAAAGAAGGTCATCGGGCATTTGAATGCCGTGATAATGGGAAGAAGATGTCTAATGACGCAAACAAAGGAAGGGATACACAGAATGAACCTACTACACTTCAATGTTTCAAGTGCAAGGAGATGGGGAATTATGCCAATCAATTCCCAAATCCAAGGGTTGATGATGATGGTCGACGTCAACAAAATCTTAAGGCTAAAGACAAAGTAAAGTCACATGCAATTTCTATCAGCGATGTGGAGTACGATAACGATGTGGTGAAAGGTACACTTACCATCCACTCTAAAGTAGCAAATGTTTTATTTGATTCTGGATCCACCCACTCTTTTATTTCTGAAAAATTTTCTAAGGGTATCACCGTATTACCTCAACAATTAGATGTTGAGTTAGCTGTGACAACACCTAATGGCACATCAATCGCATCAAAAGTTTATAATTCTTCTCCGATCGAAGTTTGTGGGAAAGTGCTTCCTGCAAATCTTGTGATCCTTCCTTTAGTGGAATTTGATGTGATTCTTGGCATGGATTGGCTTTCCCTACATGGAGCTCATATCAATTTCCAAAGAAGGGAAGTCACATTTCATATTCCAGATCAATCTACGATCGTATATCAATGCAAGGATGAACATAACCTTCCAGTGGAAATTTCTTCCATCTTATGGGTATTGATTCCACTAAATGAAGGTTATTTATCTCAAATGGTTGGTGAGAAACTCACGATTAAGAATATGCCCATTGTACGGGAGTTTGATGATGTCTTTCCGGAGGAATTGCCGGGTCTTCCACCAAATCGTGAAGTTGAGTTTTCAATAGAACTCGTACCGGGTGCTTTGCCTATTTCAAAGACACCTTATAGAATGACCCCAATTGAGTTGCAGGAATTGAAGAAGAAACTCTAAGAGAATCTTGATAAGGGATTCATACGCCCTAGTGCGTCACCTTGGGGAGCACCTGTTCTATTTGTTAAGAAGAAAGATGGATCAATGAGACTCTGCATTGATTATCGAGAACTTACCAAGATCACTATCAAGAACAAATATCCTCTCCCACGCATTGATGACTTATTTGACCAACTACGCAGAGCTCAATACTTTTCCAAGATTGACCTTCGTTCAGGGTATCATCAATTAAGGGTCAAAAGGGAGGATATACCAAAGACGGCTTTCCGTACAAGGTATGGACACTATGAATTTATAGTGATGCCATTTGGTCTTACTAATGCCCCTGCTATCTTCATGGATCTAATGAATAGAGTCTTTAGAGACTATCTTGATCAATTTGTGGTAGTCTTTATAGACGATATTCTTGTCTATTAA
The DNA here is from genome assembly GCA_963277665.1 of Viscum album. Lineage (NCBI taxonomy): Eukaryota > Viridiplantae > Streptophyta > Magnoliopsida > Santalales > Viscaceae > Viscum > Viscum album. The sequence goes on from CAUJRU010000187.1 coordinate 673,264, forward strand.
AAGAGCAAGGAAGAGCATGAAGATCACTTGAGAATTATATTGAAGACCCTGAGAAAGGAGAAGCTTTATGACAAATTTACCAAGTGTTAATTTTGGCTTCAAAAAGTTGCATTTTTGGGTCACATAATCTCAAAAGAGGGGATATCTGTGGATCCAGCAAAAACAGAGGTTATCGAAAGATGGTCAAGACCAACAACAGTAACTGAGATCCGAAGTTTTCTTGGTTTGGCTGGATATTATCGACGTTTTGTAAAAGATTTTTCACGATTATCTAATCCACTCACCAAGTTGACTCGGAAAGGAGTTAAGTTTGTCTGGACAGAGGAATGTGAAGAGAATTTCAAGGAGTTGAAAAGAAGGTTATCCAGTGCACCTGTGCTCACACTGCCTTGTAGTGGAGAAAGGTTTGTGATCTACAGTGATGCATCCAAGAAGGTATTGGGGTGTGTTCTTATGAAAAATGATATGGTGATAGCTTATGCCTCACGACAGTTGAAAATCCATGAGCAAAATTACCCAACACATGATTTGGAGTTGGCTGCGGTAATCTTTGCATTAAAGATTTGGAGGCATTACCTTTATGGTGAAAGGTGTGATATTTATACTGATCATAAAAGTTTAAAGTATATTTTCACACAAAAGGAGTTGAATATGCGTCAAAGAAGATGGTTGGAGCTGATTAAGGATTATGACTGCTCAATCCATTACCACCCTGGGAAAGCAAACAAGGTGGTAGATGCATTAAGTCGACAAGACCATGCTAGTTTATCCATGATGAGGATCACAAAAGATCCAATATTTATGGATTTACAAAGGATGGATCTTGGAATTATAATGGAAGGGAAAAAATCTTATCTTTCTCAAATGAATGTTCAACCATCTATACATGTGAAGATTAAAGAGGCACAGAAAGAAGATGTCGAGTTACAAAAGAAGGTGAGAAATGTTCCTGAATTCAACCTTGATTGTGATGGGATAATAAAGTTCAGGAATCGGGTTTGTGTTCCTCCCATCCCCGAATTAAAGAAGGAGCTTCTGGATGAGGCTCATAGTTCTTCATTCTCTATTCATCCTGGAAGCACGAAGATGTATAGGGACCTGAAAGAGTACTTCTGGTGGGATGGCATGAAAAGAGATGTTGCTGAATATGTCTCTCGATGCTTGGTTTGTCAACAAGTTAAAGCTGAGAGACAGAAGTCTAAGGGGATGTTACAACCATTACCCATACCCGAATGGAAATGGGAAAACATCACTATGGACTTTGTCACAGGACTTCCTAAAACATCCAAAGGCAATAATGCTATCTGGGTCATAGTTGATCGTCTTACAAAGTCTGCACACTTCATTCCTATTAGAGAGGATTTCTCTCTAGATCAGCTTGCCAGGATATATGTAAAGGAAGTGGTAAGATTGCATGGAGTACCACTTTCTATTATATCTGATTGGGATCCGAGATTTACCTCGAAGTTCTGGCGAAGTCTTCAGCATACTCTAGATACAGAGTTGAGTTTCAGCACTGCTTATCATCCCCAGACAGACGGTCAGTCTGAGAGAACAATTCAAACCCTAGAAGATATGTTGAGAGCTTGCTCTATGGATTTCAAAGGAGGTTGGGATCAACACCTACCTTTGGTGGAATTTTCTTATAATAATAGCTTTCACTCCAGTATTCAGATGGCTCCTTATGAAGCTCTCTATGGAAAGAAATGCAGGACTCCAACTTGCTGGGATGAAGTTGGGGAAAGAAAGCTATTAGGACCTGATCTCGTTGATGAAATGGCAGAAAAGGTCAGATCTATTCAACAACACATAAGAGTAGCTCAGAGTCGACAGAAAAGTTATGCCGACAACCGAAGAAAAGACCTAGAGTTTGAAGTGGGTGATAAAGTGTTCTTACGAATATCTCCCTGGAAGAGGGTTATGAGATTTGGAAAGAAGGGGAAGTTGAGCCCTAGATATATCGGTCCTTTTGAAATACTGGATCGTGTTGGGAAGGTAGCTTACTGATTGGTGCTTCCACCGAATCTCTCTCAAGTTCACGATGTGTTCCATGTATCTCTCCTGAGAAAGTACATACCAAATCCTTCACATGTACTCAGCTCAGAAGTTGTACCGCTGGAGCAAGATCTTTCTTATGAAGAACAGCCGATAGAGATTCTGGATCGTAGCGAAAAAGTCCTACGAAACAAGACCACTCTCTTGGTGAAAGTTTTATGGAGAAACCACCAACTTGAAGAAGCTACATGGGAGCTTGAGGATATGATGAGAGAGAAGTATCCTCATCTGTTTGTTGCAAAGTGACGAATTTCGAGGGCGAAATTCTTTTTAAGGGGGGTAGAATGTAACACCCGAGACTTTTATGTTATATAAACCATCAAAGGAATCTTTTTCTACACAACACTTGCTTGGCTTTCTTTACATGCAATCACAACCTTCCTCGATAGCTTGCGTCGTACGCAATACCGAGTTTCACTAAACAACAATATGCTATTAAAACTAGCCGTTATGAATAGTAATAATCACTTTTTGAAATTTTATAAATTTTATTTTTCAAAATGGACTTCATTTTTGGACTCAGAATATCGAAATTAGCCTAGGGTGAAATTTTGGTATTTTTCTGAAAACTTTCAATTTTTGATGAATAGTGAAACCACTAAGTGGTAGGTTAAAAACTGAATTTTGCATAAAACTTAATTTTACCGCTTCTGTGAATGGAATTTCAAAAATCCGACAGACACGGTTAATATCAAGGACTAAAATGTGGTTCGATGAGATGAAAATAATTTTTTGGTGAATAGTAACTTTTTACTTTTTTTACCGCGGTTAATAGTAAATTGGGTAACTAAGGGTAAATATGATATTAAAATTACCCTAACACATGTCCTAATTCTATTGGACAAGTTTAATTCGACCAAAAACAAACTTAGGAATAAAATATGACCATTTAGGCCCACTTGGATTAGATTAGGACATTTATTGTTAATTTATTTAAAGAAGGGTTAAAATAGTTAAAATCAAAGTTTAATAAGTAAAATCATTTATAATATGGGGTTATACATAAGATAAATTCGATTGTAAATATTCATTAGAAATCTAAAAAGATTTCCTACATGATGGTATTTTATTTGTAATTTTTAGACATCAAATAATTTAATTTATTTATGACACAAAGATGATGCAGTAATTATCTTATTAATGAAATATTGACATAATTGATAATATAAATACCAAAATAAATGTAATTTAAGACTTTTTATGAATTACACTAATTTTCTAGGTTACTATGATATATTAATGTTGATTTAATCTACTTGGTTCGAACATATAATTCTGTTATGACTTTCAAAAAAATCATATATCAAATAGTGTCAAAATTGACACAAAAAAGTTTTTAAATCAAATATTATGTTATTAATTGTTATTTTATTCCTAAAAATCTAAGGTTCGGCCAAATGACTTAGATAAGGATATATATATTAATAATAAACAATTTGGGGTTCGTTTGGCATGTTATAGTAAGTTTATTAACCATATAGTGAAAGAAAACAAAAAGACATGGTAAAAGTTAAATTATTTAACTTAGAGTTAAATCTAATTGATAAGGTTAAAATAATACCCTAAACTTGTATAAATCCTATTGGTTGATAGGATTTCGGCCCATCCCCACCTTATCTTCGAAATAAGACCCTTTGGAGCCATTATAAACCGATTTTGACTTTAATATAAAATAATATTTTGAGATATTCCTAAGGTGCCCCTCTCCTCCCTTATAAAAGGGCACCTCCTCCCCCTCCTCCTCACACCAAATTGAGCACTCAAGCTCGGCCAACCCCTGCCATTTTCTCCTCTCCACTTCCCTAGAATAATCCTAGAGGTCCTGGTCTTCTCCAAAGACCAATATTAGTTCCTTAAGTGAAGGATTCAAAGAGGCGTTCCAAAGAAGAGGTAATATCCATTACCGATCTTTTCAATTTCTTTCTTCTTCAACTTCTTCTTCTTTAGTTGTTTCATGATAAAGTAATAACATCAGTATTACTTACATACTGATATGTTATTATAAATATGAAACAACCCTAATTCACCTTCTATCCATCCTACGGAAAAATGAAATCACCGCGCGTGCGTACGTACGGAATACCGTCTCCACGCCGTGGTGTAATCTATTTTCCACCATCACCTTACAAGGATGGGTATAATGGTGTAATGAGTAACTATATATGATTATTATGAAGTAATATTGATACTGAAATAATATATATATACTCCAATACAATTCCACGATCATAGGAACGATATCATCACTTGTGTGTACGTACGGAATACCGTCTCCACGATGTGATGCGACTCGTTCTACATGATCTTCATTTCATAATGATTATATAAATGAATTGAATGAATGAATATGGTATATACTACACTAATACCATTCTGTAAATGAATTATCTATAACCTAAAGATAAGAATAAGAATTTATTCGACAAAACACACATAAGAACAAAAGGCAATAAAGACCCGAGTAACAAGTAACCATGAAATATTACTATCAAGAAGCTAAGAATATGAACATATATGATATCATATCAGTATGTATGATTCTGGAATAAGTCAATAACATTATTTAAACCATTATACAGGAGCTTCGGACACGTACAAAGCAAATTGGACTTAAGGTAAGGGAAAATACCACAATCTCATTTTTATCCGAGATTGTTTATTCGTAAGTATTTACTGGGGTGTATTTTATCATCCACATCCATGTTCCCTCAATATGTAATATTGTTTCCATCCACTTACAATAGTTTAAATCCAATTTTACCCTTCGGTGAGTTTTTAGTAAAGAATATGAAAGGAATCTTTTGTCGTTTTTCATACGAGGTACTTTTTGACTTTTCCGACAAAAGTACGAAGAATGTTTTTCTTTAACTTATACGGCAAGAATGGATTTTTAAAACATTATTTCCAAGAATCTTCCTTTATAAGTTTTCAAGTTTAATTTTGATCAACTTCTTTTAGTATGACATGTTACGAAAAGAAAAGTGTTTTTGAATAAGAAAGGATATTTTCCTCAAGAATGGAGTTCAAGTGTTTCATCAAAATTATTTTCCATCTAAGATAATAAAGGGTTATGTTTTTATCCCTTTAATTACATTGATTTGATTATGTTATGAGGGAATTATTTTTATGAAGTCATTTTCCTTATAAGATTTGTTTTATGATGTCATGATGTTTCAAGAATCCCATTTTTGTTACATGTGTTATGCGATGATGTATGTTTTATGATTATATGGCACACATAAGAAAGGATTCATTATAAGATGGGTGGGACCTATATCTCCCTCCAATGCATTGGGTAAAGATTTTATATCTCATGAGATAGACATGGATGGAACGGAAGGTTATTTCGGTTCAGTGATACAGGACTGAAACGAGGAGTGAACTCGGTTCAGAAAGGGACTTTGTCCACTAAGATAGTCTTGGCAATGAGTCATGACTAACAAGAAATGATTTTCCATGATTATGTGTGCATGCCACAAAGTTTCAAGTTTTATGTTATGGGGATCTCATTTTCACTTCTATGATTTATTCCATGTTAAGATATTATGATCTCTTTTGCAGGTTTTGATTTTCATAAAGATATGATATGATTTCTATTTCATTTATTTGCCCTTGCTGAGCATTTGAGCTCACCCTTTTATGTTTTCTTTTCCCCAGGTCAGGAAGATGGATATTAAGTAGAATATGCTAAAAGGGACCCTAGATATGATGAAATAAATGGGAGACACTATAGAAGATTTATGAACCAGTTGTTTATGTTTCCCAGTTTCTAAATACACTATACCTATACGGTCCTTTGTGGTTTTGTCATATGTTGTAATAAGTGTGCTTCAATTTCGAAGTATTAACAATGTATGTAAAGTATGGGTCGTTATACAGGGGGAGCCCAATATTTATAGGCGAGGGGTTCCGCGAAGCAGAACTCCCGCACTGCCTCCGGTGCTTCGCGGCGCGCTCGCGAACGTCAGGCCGTTCGCGGAGAGGTACCGCCTCCGGCGCTTCGTGGCGGACTCGCGAACGTCAGGACATTCGCGAAGAGGTACCACCTCCATTGCTTCGCGGTGGGCTCGTGAACGTCAATCCATTCGCGGAGAGGTACCGCCTTCGTTGCTTCGCCGGGCCGTGATGCTCGGGGGGTGCTTCGCGTCGGAGCTTCACGAGGCAGCATGCAGGGATTCGTTTTTGTCCCTTCCTTTCGTGACATATTTTGGTGCCAAAAAATGCCCCGCCTCAGACTTGGAGCCGAGGAGGGCTGAAGGGTCGAAGTTTGAGGGAAAATCACCAAAATTGTCGGTGGTTCGCGATGCCTCTTCTCGAAGGGGGCCCGTGATGCTGACCGGGGCACCGGGATACGGACGCGCCGCGATGCTCCGCGCGGGCTAGGCGCGCCGCGAAGCTACGGGGTCGCCGCCTATAAATAGGGGGTCGAACTCTTTTGTCTTCACATGATTTTCTTGTCCTTTTGTGCTCTCGATTTCGCGAAGCTCTGTGTACTCCGTGCCTGCTCTCCGCGACTCGAGCTTCGCGGCGAACTACGGGTCTCCGACTCCGCGACCGCGCCAAGCGAAGTCCTGTTTGCCAGCCTAGGTCAGACTCCGCGGCTTGGTCTCGTGACCGACCTTCACACGCCGGATTTGCGATCCAGCTTCTCGATCCGTTCTGAAAAAAAATTCTTTTCTGAGTGTCGGAACTGAAATGGCCCATCGAGAAGCTGTATTGGGGGTGCTTGCAGATGTCGTCCGTCTGGATGAGATGGACAACTGTCCAGGCCTTGGGGAGATGGTCCGAAGTCACTCAGACCACATTTCTTTGACAGAGCTTCTATCAGAGGGTCAGAAGAATTATCCGTAGTGCAAGAAGATTCCATTGTACGGCTTCGGGTTGAGGGATGACGTCTTCATCCCTGAGGCGAGTAGGGACGAACCAGCTTGCTGGTTTAGAAGCACGCCATGTCAGCACTAATGGTTCAGGGCGACCGATGGTCATGCGCGGGAGGATTTCACACCCATCACCTCCGACTGTCTCTACAACCATGTGAAAAATATAGACGGGAATCCACTGCAACCAGAGATGTACCCTCCTCTCTACTGTACCATGCTGAAAGCGGCTTTGTAGGATTCGAAGAAAGGGTGGTCCGATGAGTAGGACCTACGTCAGGGCGGAAACTTTACTGATGACTGGGCCTGGGCCTACTGGGTAGGCACCTCATGCGAGGAGTTTGGGGTCGAGATGAGGAGAGTGGGTCTATATGAGGCGACATGGGCCTCCCAATTCCACATTTACCAACCGAAACAACTGATGCCGGAATTGCTGAGCAGATGGTCATCTAGGATCAATACCTTTCACCTGCACCACAGGGAGGTGGGCATCAGCCTGTGGGATATCCACCAGATTTCTGGGGTTCCGATCTTGGGGGCCATGTATGATGAGTTCCTCCCCATCATGAGCGCGTGGGAGGATACATAGCAAATGCCGCGACTGGCATCAGTGCTGATGGCACTCATCCCTGGAGAGGAAAAGGAGGCAGTGAGGGATGTCCACTTTAAGAACTGGTTCAAGTGCTTCCTGAATTTCCCAGAGAATCGAGAGTTCCCTCCGGGGGCTCGAACTTGTCCGAGGGTGGCCCAACGGGGTAAAGAGCACTTGTAATGGCGGGTCATGGAGGACAGCAAATGGAAGACTTGGGGTTTCAGTGTCAGCACTGAAAAACAACCGATAGTCAGACTGGCGGCATTTATCGCGGCTCTCATCTGTGGTTGGATCCTACTGGTGAGGGATACAAGCATGGGGGTGCGGCCCAGCTCGTTTATTATGGCGTCCATGTTGGCCATGGGGCAGCGGGTCATTCTGGGGATTCCAATGCTCGCCAAGATGTACAGAATGTTGCGGCACATTAGCGAGGGCAAGAAGCCGCGAAGGATGTGCGGGCCCTTCCACCTACTATATGGGTGGATTGCGGCACACATCAGGGGGATATTTGAGTATCCAAACCCTATCTCGCCACCGGGATCAAACTTCCGCCCCTCCATCCTGAATGCGGCCAGGAGCTTCCCGTTCAAACTAATCATGTTGATGGTGTTGAACCGAGTGTGGAGGGAGGATGATTTTAATTTCCACCCCTTACCATTGCCGATGGGGACACTCACTGACGACGGGTGGGGAATGGAAGAGAACCGGGCTTACCTCTTGGCCTTTCTAGGCGGAGTTTTGGTGGAACGAGTGGATTGTGAGCCGCTCTGCGAACCGTACACCCCGCATCGGTTTGCGAGGCAGTTCTGGTGCCTCCAGCGGCTGACCCCATAGGTCTACTGGGAGGTGGGTCACGAGGAGCACCCGTGTGTGATGAGGCAGTTGTGGCTCATGTTCACACGGGAAGATGGGAAGATGCGAATTGCATTGCCTCCATCCACCGCCGCTTTTGGATTGGTGAGGGAGTATGCCATTAGTTGGGAAGATGCTTACCCAGGGGAGATGTTGAAGCAGCCAACTATTTAGGTTGGTGATGGTGGGCCTCCTCTGTCCCGAGGTTGGGGTCGGAGGGAAGCTAGGGACTCTCATATGGGTGGGTCTGCCATGGCGGCGAGACCCGCACCGGCCGAGGGTATGGCAGCAGCGGCGGATCTGGTGATTCTGGAAGAGCAGGGACATCCGGAGGGGCGGACACCGAGGGGATTTTGTAGGATATCCACTCAGGCTTCGGGGAAGCGGCTGTGTCATATCGACATGGTAGAGGATGCCGTCTTCCCAGAAGCCTAGGACATTTGGGATTTCAACCGGAAATTACTCAGCCCACCTGAGATATGGGTGCACTTGAATCTCCTTGGGATGGAGTTATCGGGAATAGGCCCAGTCTAGGCTGGTTTCATGGCGTCTCCGGTGGAGGCAGAGCAATACTTGGACGAGCTGGAGGATTACGTTCACTCTAGTGGTATCCCTCGCCCAATGACAGACCGGGTGAGGATACGGCTGGATCGAACGGTCCCCCCATATTTATCGACCACCGATCTAAGGGAGTTCTTCCCCCTGCTGGAATAATCAGAGGACTCCTCTCGGGAGGATGAGGATGGAGGAGGGAACCCGTTGGAGGAGGGCGAGGTCGGAGATCAAGGCTCAGATTCTGAAGATTTCGCGGAGGCTCTCGAGGTAGCATTCCAAACTTCTTTCCTTATGGTCTGTTATTGGGAAATTATGGACTTCTCACCGATGTTTGATCCATGAAGGAGGAACTTGTATGCAGGCCTCGTTCTCGCCCCTCGGCGGGTGATGATGCAGGACCTTCAAAACCCGTGCTTATGGCTACGTCCAGTTCGGCGTCTGGTGGGACCAAATCACCCGAGGTGGCTCCTCCGAAATCTCCAGACCTTCCAACAGTATACGGAGGGCCTCGCCTCAGGGTCCCGTCAGTATCTTCTCAAGAGCAGCACCAGGTGGTCGATCTTTGTAAGTTTCCTCTACCGGTTTCCTTGTCGTCATATGTAGACTATGCCAACTAACGTTTATGTCCCTCTCTGTCGTACAGTTCTCCGACTGGCGTGGGCTGCTGTGGAAATGCTAGTCGGGATGTCTGGTGGCATCCCTCCTAGGGGCATGCCGGTGATGGTGGCGATAGTCCACCCATCTCCCCGAGCTGCAACACACATCATCACTGGCGGGACCACCAGAAGGGTCGTGCCTGAGGTCATTGAGGTGGACTCCGATGAAGAGGATCGACCGGCTGGTCCCACTCCTGTCGCGCCTACTTCGGCACCAGATGTCGCGCCAGATTCAATGCCAGATGCAGATCCTGCCGCGGACTTCCTGCGGGCGTATCCTGCGTATGAGCCTACCAATCGCGCAGACTGGGACGAAACAAAATCCGACGAGGAAGACAGCAGCATAGTCCACCACCGATCGTGGAAGCTAATCATGCGCTTCATCAAGGACACCCCCAAGCGTTATGGCTAGCTGAAATGGACAGACTCCACTCGCGGTTGTGCAAACTGTGCGTTGGGGGAGTGGATGCCCAACTTCCTCACGTGCTCATCCGAGATCTTATGGCTAAGAAGATTCGGGAGCATGATCGTGGGCTCAGCGTCGGCTGGCAGCGAAGGAAGGCGACAAACATCAAGAAGCTCCAGGAGTCTGAAAGTGAGGTCCAATAGCTGCAGACCTGGGCGGATGAGCACTCAGCCTCTCTTAATGCACAATCTGAGCTGATCTCATGGTTGAGGGCCCAGCTGGTAGAGGCAGAGGAGCATATGAGGCAGGCTTCTGGAAAGATGGCTGCCATTCAGGCTGGGGTAGAGAGGGCCAGAGCCAAGGCTGACGAACTGCGCCCCGCCGCTACTGAGGAGGAGCGAGAGCTGAGTCAGAAGAAACAAGTCTAGGATGCCACCAGCCAAAGGGTGGCAGAGCTGCAATGCTCTTTTGACAGGGTCGACCCGTCCATGGGGGGAGTTGACCCCCGGGTACTGTAACAAACTAAAAACCTTTTATTGGTATTTTTGCGCTTCAATTTCTTCCTTTGTTTTGAATGCTGTAGCAAGCACAATTTCCACTATTTAAATCAGTTCTTTACACCCCTAAAATTTTTTGGGGATGTTCAACACTAATTCCCCAAGATCACATGGGTCAAGACCGATGTGAGAAACAGGAGATAGTTGCCTCCTCGTCCCACCTAACATAGGAGTGGAGACCATGCTCTGGGCATCCGTGATTTGGATTACCAATCCGGATTTCCAAAATATGGGAGAGTCTTGACCAGAGAAGAAACTTCTCAAAATAGCCAAATTACTGTTTCTTCAGCATGCCCTCATGCACGAACAGTGCAACACCAGGGGCACTGAAATCGGTCCGAACAGACAGAAACGATAAGCATGAATTATGATGCCTAAGATTCGGAGCACTGAGGGGATGGCGTGACAATAAAGGACAACCGTTAACCACGGAGGAGAAGCGGTATCCTTACCGCATTAGCCTATAATGGGGAAAAATGAGGGTTGACCGTTGACCATGTTCGAAACACAGGACCAGGTCACAAATATTGTCGGTCAATCTTTCGGGACGTTGACCCAGGACAGTTGGCGGACCATAGGTCGAACATCTATACTGTTAGGGGGTCCTTCCAAACATGACCATTCTTCCAGAACGTTGGCCCAGGAAGGTAGGTGAGCCGATGCGGCATGAGACCATGCCATTAGGGGGTCCCGTCAGACATGAAAGGGGACTAGGGTCCGAATAAGGGGCACGCAAAGCATGAAATATGGAGTGATGGTTTGTCCGAACAGAATCCAACACTTAGGTAGTTACAACACTGTGGTGGGAGTATGCCAGATGGGCGCATTGGTTTGGTCATGGATCCTTCCTTCTTTAGGATAGGGCCTCTCTAGCGAGGGGTCCGACCAGGGGGCTGGAAAGGGGAAGGATGGGATTAATGATTTCTATGGGCTGGACCCTAGGCAAAATACCAGGGTGTCTCTACGTATCTCATGAGGATGGGAATCAAGCCATACGTAGTTCTGGAAGCGTAGTTTAACGTCATATAGGATGATGAGAAGCCTGGCCGTGTTGGTACACATCCTACCAAAACTACTAAGCCAACGTGAGTCATGCTCGGTGTGGGAAACAAGTAGTGGTGGGACTTTCCTGACAGAGAAAAGGGAAGGTTAGGGTGGAAAGATGCTTGGTGAATACCGGCCCCATGATACTAACACGCCCATGTGTCGCACTTAGATGCGTGAAGAGATAGAGCCGAATATGTTGGAATTCCACTTGAACACGAGGAAGTGGAAATGTGTGAATCATGACGCTCGAGATTTGGATCACAATGACGATGGCGTGACTATAGAGGGTAACTGTTAACCGTGGCGGAAACGTAGTGTCCATATCGCGTTATCCTAGAATGGGGAAAAACAAATGAGGGTTGAACATTGACCATATTCGAAACATGGGACCATGTCGCAAATGTTGTCAAAGATCCTTAGGGACGTTGGCCCGAAACGATTGGAGGGACCTTAGGTCCAGAATCCATGGAGAGCCCTTAAGCCTAGTATCCATGTCGTCCGAGGGTACTTTTGGATGTGGAAGAGGATGAGGATCCAAATAGCGGGCTCACGAAGCTTGGTCATGGGACGAGGGGAATGTCCCCATGAAAATTCCACACTTCGGGCTCTTTGTCAAAACACATCTGAAAACGACAACGAGATGTATTAGATAGAGGGAGCAGAGTCCTTTCCCAGAGGGATTTCTTAGTTTAGGGTCATAGAATTTGGACCAAAGGGCGGGAGGAAACATAAGAGGCACATGGTGGAGTAACTCAAACACCTGGCGTGAATGAGAATAGGGGGTATGTACGGTGCGGTGAACAAACCGACGTGAATGAGGACATAATCCCATATCACACCGCATGACCCCCTTGGGAGAGGTTTTAGGTCAAGGGACCGAAATTGAAGGTTAGGATGGGCCCGCGGGGAAGTGCTCGGGCGCTCCTACGTATCTCATAAGAATGAGAATCAAGCCTCACGTAGTTATTGATGGATCTTAGTTTATGGTCTTAGAGCTCAGACCATGAATGGGTAAAGGGAGCAGGGGACACATGGAAAGGCGGTTACAAAACCCGACATGAATGAGGACCTAAGCCCAACTTACCATGTGTTCTCTGGGGAAATGCTCGAGTTGAGGGACTGAACACGAAAGTTAGGCTGGGCCCGCGGGGAAGTTCCCGGGTGCTCCTACGTATCTCATGAGGATGAGAATCAAGCCATACGTAGTTCTGAAAGGTGGCACGGTAAGGTACCAGTGCCAGGGGAAAAGGGGAGTGCGGGCGTGGCCCTTGCACTAAAAGAAGTGGAATTTGATAAATCTTGTTTGTCCTTTAAGGTGAGTGGTTTTTTTTGTTTGTGAAGCGAAAGGCCTAGGGTAGTAGGCTGTGGTGTCGCCACAAGAATCAAGCTGTGATAGGCATTGGCAAATGGCATGGCACATGACCAATACCCAACGTGATGTCCTCTACAACGAGGGCATCACAATGTAGTGCCGTTTATCATTGTGCGGCCAGGACGATAATGTCACAGTTTAGGGTTGTGTGATAGGACCAAGCATGCATTTTAACGTCATGCAACGTAGATGTAGCAGAGGTGATTCTAGGCGGGGAATGTGCGCAATGTCATGAAACACAATTGATGGAGACATGATCCCACATCACACTATACGCCACTCCGAGAGGGAGACCTCAGGCCGAGGGGCCTATATAGAGGTAAAAGGTGAAAAGAAGGGGGGAGAGACTAGCTCCATAAATGGGCTGGACCCAAAGACAAGGCAACCAGGCAGTCCTACGTATCCCATGAGGATGGTAATCAAGCTAAGCGTAGTTCTAGATGGATCTTAGTTTATGGTCTTAGAGCTCGGACCATGAATGGTGACCACTTCCCAAGTAAGCGCAGACGTCAACCCGATCCCTAAGCCCACGTGAGTTAAACTCAGTGTGGGAAACAAGGGGGGGTAATCCTCATCACAATACATGGGGCGTCCATCAAAGGGGAGTCGGCAGAGAGCCCCGAAGGACACCTCTGACATGACTTGTTCCCCCAACACGCAGATGTGCACGGAGGAATAATACCAAGAGTTCTAAGAATCTACTTGGACATGATGAAGTGGTGAAGGGTGTGAATCGTGTACCCGAAATTTTGGGCCTAATGGGGTCAGCATGGAGATAGAGGAAAACTATTAACCATGGTGGAAACGCAGTGTCCATATCGTGTTAGCCTGAGGTGGGAACAACAATCGAGCATCGACCGCTGACCATATTCGCAATGCGGGATTTTATCGATTTGTTGTCTGAAACCCTCGGGGGCGTTGGACCATAACGGTAGGATAGACCTTGGGTGTAGTATCCATGCCGTTCATGGGGGTCCCTCTAGGTGTGAAAGATGATGGAAGCCCGGATGTAGGGATACACAAGCCTGGAAAGCGGATGCGGACGTGTCCGAGTAAATTTTGGCATTCCAGGTAATAAACCAGAGTACCCTTAGGCACATTGGTGAACCGCCGAAGAGGTTCGAAGAAATAGCTCAGGAGGGAGAGGTACATGGCGTGGTCATTGCAAGACCGATGTGAATGAGGACATAATCCCACACCACACCATATAATCCTCTCATGGAGGAAGGGTAGACCAAGGGGCCAAAGTGGGATGAAGATTCCCGAGAGATGGGGCTGGACCCGAATCCTAGACATTCAGCTGGTCCTACATAACCCATGGGGATGGGAATCAAGCCATACATAGTTCTCTAGATGTAGTTTAACGTCATATGAGACGGGGGGGAGTAATATAACCCCAAACATGGGAGGTGTATGGTACGGTGAATAAACTGACGTGAATGAGGAAATAATCTCACAACACACCATACACTCCTATAAGAGAGGACCTGGGCCTGAAAAGGCCAAGGGGGCTGATGGTTAGGCATTGGTCAGGAAGCCCTGACCTGCTTGCAGTTTAACGTCTTGCATTGAGGACGAGGGACAGGGTCCCAAGGAGGCCAAGGGGCCTGAGGCTGGGCCTCGTGAGGGAAGGCGTACGACATGGTACATGATTCCGACGTGAATGAGGACATAGTCCCACACCAAACCGTACACCCCGGGTAAGAGGTTGGGCGAAGGGGCCCAAGAGGGCCAAGGGGCCTAAGGTTAGGCATCGGTCAGGAAGGCCTGATTGGTTTGCAGTTTAACGTCTTACGTGAGGACGGGGAAAGAGATAACTGTATCTAATCCGGGGGTGTGTACGGCATGGAATGTAACCTGAAGTGAAAGAGGACGTAATCCTACACCACACTGTACATTCCTTATAAGGGAATCGAGGCTGTGGGCCTGACCGCTAGCACCACCCGGAGGGAAGTTTGTCACTTCGGGATGGGGTAGAACGAATCACTACACTCGATGTTTGGGACATCTTGGGGTGGACCCGAATATCCAGGACACTGTCGACCATGTTCGAAACACAGCATCCTGACGGTGACCTGATATGGGAGCAACAAATGAGCATCGACCATTGAAAAAATTCGCAACGCGGGACTTGTATCAGCTTGTTGCTTGGAAACCCTTGGGGGCGTTGGCCCATATCGGTAGGAGAGCCCTTGGGCGTAGTATCTAGTCCGTTCTTGGGGGTCCCTCTAGGTGCGAAAAATGATGGAATCCCAGCCAAAGAGTGGGTGAAGCATAGCTGTATCCATCCATGAAAGAGGCGAACATCTCCAGGGGGAACGTGCAGCCGGGTCGAGGCTTGCTCGATGTGAGTTGGGGAAAAAGTGTGCACCTTGCCATATGTCTTGACCCGAGGGGAAAATTTTGGTTTTTGGGTTGGGCTAACGGACGAAATGCCCGGGCTTTCCTACGTATCCTATTAGGATGGGAATCAATCCATACGTAGTTCTTTAAGGCCATGCAGTTTAACGTCGTGTGGTGAGAACGTGGGAGGATAGAAGAATGGGAGTGGGCACATGGTGGAACCCTTACAATCCTTGTATGAGCAGGGCTTAAGAAAGCCTACTCCTCGCTACGCAAGGACCCTCCAAGGAAACTATTCCCAGGGGGGATATTGGAAGAGAAGAGCTTGGGGCTAGGCTTAAGACAAGGTGTCCGAGCATTACTACGTATCCCATTAAGATGGAAATCAAGCCACACATAGTTCTTGAAGCGCAGTTTTAGCGTTGTTCTGGATGAGAAATGTATCTCAACTGGGTATATGTACGGTACGACGGGTAACCCGACGTGAATGAGGATATAATCCCACACCACACCATACGATCCCATAAGAGAGTCCGAGTCGACAAAGGCCAAGGGGCCCAAGGCTGTGCATTAGTCAGGAAGGCCTGACTAGCTTGTAGTTTAATGTCTTGCAGTAAGGACGGGGGCTGGGGGCCTGAGGAGGCCATGGGGCCTGAGGCTGAGCCTCAGTCAGGAAGGCCTAACTGACTTTCAGTTTAACGTCTTACATGAGGATGGGGGGAGATCTTAGTTTAAGGTCATAGAGCTCGGACCATTTTGTGGTTTATCATCCTGCAGGACGGCGGTACAGTTTAAGGTCGTGTTGGACCATACAGTTTAAGGTCATGCGGGACCATACAGTTTAAGGTCATGCAGGACCATAACATGCAGTTTAGGGTCATGCGGGACCATACATTTTAAGGTCATGTAGGACCATAACGTGTAGTTTAGGGTCTTGCAGGACCATAACATGCAGTTTAGGGTCATGCGGGACCGTAACGTGCAGTTTAGGGTCATGCGGGACCCTAACGTGCGGTTTCGGGTCATGAGGGACCATAACGTGCAATTTAGGGTCATGCAGGACCATAACGTGTAGTTTAGGGTCATACAGAACCCTAACATGCAGTTTAGGGTCATGCAGGACCGTAACGTGCAGTTTAGGGTCATTCGGGACCGTAACATGCAGTTTAGGGTCATGCGGGACCGTAACGTGCAGTTTAGGGTCATGCGGGACCGTAACGTGCAGTTTAGGGTCATGCGGGACCTTAACGTGAAATTTAGGGTCATGCGGGACCGTAACGTGCAGTTTAGGGTCATGCGGGACCGTAACGTGCAGTTTAGGGTCATGCGGGACCGTAACGTGCAGTTTAGGGTCATGCGGGACCATCTCGGATCAGGCGAAGTACTACTTGAGGAACCTAGCATTAGTGGGAGGGGTTACGCGCTCACCATACATGGTCACCAAGGAGTACGCCCCGTTGGGGTAAACCTTATGGATGATATAAGGACCTTCCCATTTGGGTTCTAGCTTGGGCGGTTTCCTACTGAGGATCATTGGTGCTCGAAGGGCCAGCACTAGGTCGCCCTGTAGAAAAGAACGGAGGAAAACCTTCTTGTTGAAGGCCCTCGCTATCTTATCCTGATGCCTTTCTAGATTGTGCAGGGCACGAAGCCGGTTCACGCCCAGTGCTTCTAATTCAGCTAGACGGATTTCAGCCACCTCATCTGGTGCTTGCTGATCATAGACTGCAGTGCATAACGATGGCAGCTGGATCTCAATGGGTAGGACGACCTCAGCCCCATACACTAGGGAATATGGGGTCACCTGGGTAGAGTTGCGAGTCGTCGTCCGATAAGCCCAGAGGGCATTGGGGAGCTTGTCCGGCCAACTTTTCTTGTTCTGACCAACCATCTTCTGTAGAATGTTATAGAGGGTTTTGTTGAATGCCTCGATCTTTCCGTTTTCCTGCGCGTGGTAGCGGGAGGTATGGTTCGAACGGATGTCGTACTTGGCGTACAATTTCTTCAGTTCAGTCTCTTGGAAGTTGGTGCCGTTATCGGTGAGGATGGCGTGAGGGACCCCAAACTGGTGGATAATATTGGAGCTCACAAAGTCGACGATGGAATGGGCCTTGACCTCTTTGATTGGAACTACCTCTTCCCACTTGGAAAAGAAATCTGTAGCAGTCAGGATGAACGTACACTGGCAAGCTGTTTCCGGTGGATATGGTCCCACTACATCAAGTCCCCATACCGCAAATGGCCAAGAGTACTTGGTGGGGTGGAGGGGATCCGGCGGCCGATGCAGGAAGTTGGCGTGAACTTGGTACGCGTGGCATCTCTTGGCATACCCGATATAATCGTGGATCATAGAGGGCCAGAAGTACCCCATCCTCCGGATTTGATGGGACAGCTTTGGCCCAACTTGATGGGCGCCACAGGAACCGGCGTGAACCTCTTGCATAACTTGAGGAATCTCTACTCCTTGAATGCAATGGAAGAGGATGCCATCAAAGCTCCACTTATAAAGGATCTGTTCAAGACTGGGGCCGCTCTGGAGGGTAAATTGCAGCGCGCGACGTCGGATTCGCTCGCGCTCGGACCGGTCGTCCGCGAGGCGACCATTTTGGAGATACTCGACAAAAGGTGCCCTCCAGTCGGGAGTGGCTTCAACCACTGTATCTGACGAACCCGAGACCCCTGACGTAGAGGGCCTGGTGGTGAGATGACTTACCCGCATGCCATCATTTTCCTCTTGGGTGATGGGGAAATGACTCTCCGATGTGCCACATGTATGATCAAATCATCTTGCTCGGGTTCTGCGAGTGACGCAGCTAAGCCAGCCAAGGTGTATTCTTGACCGTTCTGTGACCGTGGGACATGGGTAATCTCTGGTCGAGAAGAGAACTGGGCCATTAGGCAGAGGGTACACTCCAGCAACGGTACAAGCTCCGGCTTCCTGACGACATAGTCGCCATTGACCTGTTTGATTACCAGCTCAGAATATTATTTCACATGTAGATGGGGCATGTCGATATCAAGGGCCAACTTGAGGCTGGTGATGAGAGCCTGGTACTCTAACTCGTTGTTAGTACAGCCTTCTGAAAACAGGAACGAGTATGGTAGGACGGCTTGCACCGGGGTAATGAAGACAATACCCAAGCCCACTCTGTTGAGCCTAGGATCATTGAGCCTCCTACCAGTGGGGCTCCGGGAGGCACCGTCAAAGTGCATTTTCCAACATGGGATGGCACGATCGGCTGAGAGGATCGTCTCATCAGGAAAATCCAGGTCCAGGGATTGATCCGTGGAGGTTGGATGGGCAGCTAAAAAGTATACCAACGCCTGTCCTTTAATAGACTTCTGAGGTACGAACCTGATATCAAACTGCTGGAGAATCACCGCCCACCATGCTAGTCAGCCAGTCAACATGGGGCGGTTCAGGATATACTTAAGTGGGTCTACCTGGGAGACCAATTGTACCTCATGGTGCTGCAGGTAATGCCGTAACTTCTGTACGAAAAAGACGAGAGCAAGGCAGCTCTTTTCGATAGGGGAGTATCTGACCTCCGTATCGAGAAGCATGCTTCTGAGATAGTAGAGACTTTTCTCAGTACCCTCATTATTCTTCTGGGCAAGCAGTGCACCGAGGGATCATTCCAGGATGGTCACGTAAAGGACCAGCGGCTTTCCGGAGACGGGTGGCATCAAAACCGGAGGTTGGAGCAGATACTGTTTGATTTCCTCGAAGGCAGTCCAACACTCCTCATCCTATTCGTAGGCGACACCCATCTTCATGAGCTGGGAAAAGGGCTTACACTTGCCGGCCAGATTCGTGATGAATCGGCGTATATAGGCTAAGTGGCCTTGGAGACCCCGAAGTTCCCGAATATTGTTTGGGGGAGGCATTTGGCAGATGGCCTTGATCTTCTCTAGGTCGATCTCAATGCCTCAGTATCTAACAACAAAGCCAAGAAACTTCCCAGATGTGACCCCGAAGGAACACTTCAACGGGTTCATCTTTAGGTGATGGGAACGAAGGAAACCAAACACTTTCTCAAGGTCTTTGAGATGGTCCTGGCGTTAATATGATTTGACCACTAGGTCATCTACGTAGCATTCCACCAGCGTCCCGAGAATCATCTTGAATATGCGATGCATGGCCCTCTGATAAGTGGAACCTGCATTTTTCAAGCCGAAGGGCATAACCTGGTAGCAAAAGGTACCTTGGGGATCCCTGAAGGCAGTGGACTCCTCGTCCTCGGGGGCCATCCGGATCTGGTTGTACCCGGAATACCCATCCATGAAAGAGAGATCATGGAACCCGGCCATGGAATCAATCAATAACTCAGTCACTAGGAGTGGGAAGTCATCCTTTGGGAAGTGGCAATTAAGGTCAGGAAAGTCGATGCAGACTCTGATTTGCCCATTCTTCTTCCTGACTGGCATAATGTTGGCAAGCCACTTGGGGTACTAGACTTCCTTAACGAAGTTGGATTTGATAAGCTTGTCAACTTCGGCCTCAACCATAGAACCATGAGAAGGGTGCATCTTCCTGGGAGGCTGCTTAAACCCACGATGGTTTTCCGGGAGGCCCAGACGGTGAACGACTACCTGGGGATCTAGTCCTGGCATCTCATTGTAACTCCAGGAAAACACATCACGGTGTTGTTTGAGAAAGTCTATGTACCGTTGTCGCCCCTCGAGGGAAATGGCTGCACTGATCAATGTGGGTTTCGGATCTGCCTCGCTACCAAGGTTCACCTGTACTAGTTCATCAACCGTGGTAGAGACGCCTTCATCAAAGGCAGGGGGAGCATCCTCCAGGTCTTCCTCTCCACCCGTGGGGGGATTTCCCATGACGGGAGATACTTCTGGGCTATCAAAACCTGAGGGGAAACTGGTGCTAGCTTGGGTAGCAGTGGCCATCATATCAGGAGACTCACGCGCCATTGAGACCATAGCAATGAAGGCAGTCGACCTTATTCCATCTGGCTTTCGGCCTAAGGGGCCACGTTTGATGACATCAAAGCAGTGGTGACGTGTCGGCCTGAGTCGTTTGATTCCAGCCCAGCGGAAGAGACACGTATGGAATACCGCCGTTGTCATAATCTTGACATTCCGGTACCGTATAGGGGTAGGAGGTTCCGGGATCACATGAGCCTGGTTGGTGTAGGAGTACGAGGTGATTTTCCTTTATCGCTTGGACACAGGAACACGTCTTCCTTGTGTACCTAAAACAAAAAAACACTGCCCCATATCGGGGGCTGTGGACTCCAACCAGTGGATCGGGAGGATGTAGGCGTCATCCATGATTTCACAGGGATCACTTGTGAATGGGGCAGGTTCATCCTCACTTACTAGGATTTTCTTACCCTTACTCTTGTAATAATCAGCATCTAGATAGCGGGCCTCACAAGAGGTGAGAGGAGACGAATCTCCTTGGAGCATGCCTACTTGACCATTGAGGGAGTATTTGAGGCACTGGTGATACGACAAAGGGACTGCTACGTGCAGATGGAGCCATGGCCTACCCATCAACGCGTTGTAGGCAGTGTCCTGGGAGACGACCATGAATTTGGTACTGGAAATTAGGCCACTGAACTGATTCTCTAGGTGGATCTTTCTGACTGGGGTTTTCTCGGTCCTTTCATACCCTTGGATTCTGAGGTCAGAGGGAGTTAAATCATCTTCAGACAGACCCAGCTTTCGCAGTGTCCGAGTTAGGATTAGGTTGATTCTGGAACCTGTGTCAACAAGGCAGCGACAGAATTCCACACCATTGAAGTGGCCAGTGATGTACAATGGGAGAATATTCCCCTATATAGGAGGGTACTCATCTTCACTGGAGAATGAGATAACCTCCTGAAATTCGGCATTCTCAATTGCCTCAACATGTAAGGCTTCTTCGACTGCTACCTCCGTCTCAAACTGAAGGGGGCTCCTTAGGGCCTCGGTAAGTGCCTTGCGCATTTCAGACGATAGGCGAAGGGCCTCAAGGATAGAAAGCCTTGCTGGAATGCCAGCCAGGTGTTTCAAAACATCATACTTTCGTGCCAAGCATGAAACTCTTCTTACATGAGGTCGTTCGGGAGTTGGAGGCATAGCGGTTCCTACCGGTCGAACCAGCGGTTGGCTAGTGATGGGTACATCCTGCTTCCTACTAGTTGAAGCTTGGAGAGTAGTCACTGGACTAGGATCAGACAGTGGAGACTGTCCTGTAGCCAGGAAAGACTGACTGTGATACGAACGAGGCAGCTCTCCCTGATCTAGTAGCACAAACGGCGGTGGAGGTAGAGCTGAGGGTGTCAGATGGGGTTGCGCATGCTGAGCTCTGCACTGAGCCTGCTGTCTGGTCTCAGTAGCGTGCACGACTTGGCTGAAAGTGCCTGATAAAGTGCCTCGACGACCGGAATGGTTGTGGTTCCGATGACGTTGACGTCGGCTGGGGACGTTGGGGAGGCTCGCCTAGCGTTCCCCTTCGCCGGGAGTCATATAGGGCTTTACCAGCTCCACGGTGTTAACCGAAATGTACCCCTCGCTGTCGCTCGACGAGTCATCAACCACTGGGCGGATTATGGGAGGAATCCCCATTTCAGGGGGAATAAAGTCGCCGAGAGTGTGGGATGACGACGACACCGACGGAGAACGTTGTTTCTTCTTGTGTCGTCACTGCTTGCCCTTTTGGGAAGAGGTCGACTTTGAAGGCGATGCAGAGGTACTGGATACTTCTTCTAAAGGTTCCGGCTGCTTCAGGCGTGCCCGAATGATACCATGGGCATGAACGATGGTTTTTCGATCCATCCAGTCATCGTATCTCTGGGACCCATGGCTGGGAACCTGCTGCCACTCGCCTTCGCTGTTGCTACTGATCTCTGACCCTGTAAAGACACCCGCCACTTGTGTTGGTGTCGGGCCCAACCTGACTATGTTGTTGTTGACCTGGTCTTGAAGATAGTATTTAAACACATATAATTTCTTGAGGGTGTTCCCCAGAATCCGATGATACGGACAGTAGTTGGGGTGATCAGTGAGATTCGCCTCTACCGGCCTTCTGCACTCGGGTAGGCGCACAATCCCTTGCTCTAGAGCACTTCAGAAGTAGCCAGGGACCAGATTTTCGTTGAACGAATAAGTATGGTGCCTTCTTTCCGAATAGGGGGGCCTGGGGGCCTGACCCTGATGAGGGGCCAGAGGGGCCTGCCGAGGAGGCGGCGCCTGATTGTCTCGCCTAGGTGGAGGTGGCGCATTGCGCAGGGGAACCTGTCGATTCCGAGGCGGTCGCTTCTGGGCAGGAGCCTACGCTTGAGGTGGAGGACCTCTGCGGGGTTGTGGGGATGGTGCTGTTGGCAGTAATTCCAGCTGCCTAGGGGCTTCTATTTGGGCCACCGTGGCGGGTTCGGCTCTGGTAGTCCTCCTGGCTGGGATCATAGGGGGAAACGAACGTGCCTGACTAGCCTGTTGTAGAGCCTCCTCAAGGCGCTAAGCCTTATCTGAGAAATCTCGGAACCCTCCAGGGTAGTTTTGGGTGATCAGGGAGGGTACCGGCTTCGTTTTAACATTCTCTACACACATCGTCAGTAATTGCTCCTAAGTCAGTGGCATATCGAGGGAGTATGTAAGTCCCTTCCACCGAGCGATGAAATCTGCAACTCGCTCATCAGGCCTTTTCTTGCACTTTAAGAGGTCTACAATGTTGTTCTTCCGCGTGGTGGAGCTGAATTGGTATAGGAATTGCCGGCGGAGATCCTCCCAACCGGTCACCTATCCGATAGGGAGCTGGCTGTACCAAACGAATGTGGGACCTTCCAATGTCTGCACGAAACATCGGAGCTTGGCAGCTTCTTGCTGGGCCGGAGTTCCCAGCATAGGGCCACACCTGGAAGAAAAATGATCCAAGTGTTGTGGAGGGTCCCCTGTCCCATTGAAGGCCGAAAAAGTGGGGTTCCCAAAACCCGGGGGTGCGAGCATATCATCCACCGACGTGGGATACGACTTGCCATCCGGTGGGACTGCCACCTGCCGCGTTTCCAACACTTCAAGGCGAGCTATGAGTGCCGCTATAAGATCATCCGGGTGGGGGTCCCCGTGTTGACGGGGATCCC
Organism: Viscum album; assembly: GCA_963277665.1. Lineage (NCBI taxonomy): Eukaryota > Viridiplantae > Streptophyta > Magnoliopsida > Santalales > Viscaceae > Viscum > Viscum album. Next base: position 696,660 of record CAUJRU010000187.1, read on the forward strand.
TACTCAAAAGTGTGTTGCCAGTTTCTTCGACACGATAGATGGCTTTGACAGCTCGTGGGGTGACTGGCGGAACGGCCTGTGGGGTGACTGGGGGAACCCGGACCAGATTCTTCAGATTTCCCCGTCGTTCAGGGGGGTTTGGCGAGACGTATCATGCCCTCTTTCCATAAGTTCCGGCTTCTGCCCTGTCTGTGGAAGTAGCATGATCAGGGTTGCCTGGAGGCATCTCACTGGGGGGAATTGTTCCTGCCCCTGATGCCCCGGCTTGGGATTACCATAGTCGGGTCACCGCTCTGCAGCACGCTCGACCAAGAGTTCGTGAACCAGCCTCTTATGCTCAGCAAGCTGCTGGCGTAACATGGCCTTCTCGAGATCTTCGTCCATTTTCTGTACAGAGGCAGACGGGTCGGAGTGCTTGACAGTTCCGACGTGCTCCTTACCCTTATTGGCATTTCGACTGAGTACCAGTGACTTGGTGGGTACAGGGAGGCCTAGAAGGTTCCTCTACTGAAGAGTAACCCTCCCTGATGGGTCCAACAGTGGCAGTACGCCCTCGGAGGGTAAGTCTCCATCAAGAAATTCAAGCTCGTCTTCATTGTCCACTACGTCAGCCATGTGGACCGCGACCCCTCTCAAGGGCATGTCCTCAATGTCGCATAATGAATTAGGCTGTCGTCGGATAGGGTCGAAGAGGAGAGCGTCATAGTGTCCCCAGCCACGAACTTGCACATGGGGGGTAGCTTCCCTGATGACTCTGTGGAGTACTTTGAAACTCTGAACACATTTTCGTTGAAGGGTGCTCTGACGACCTGGTGACTCATGGTGCTGGGCCACAGGGATTGCGGCCAAATCGATCAGGTGACATTGCTCTCCGATTTCTTCAAAGTGCTCTCGACTTCTGGGGTACATCAGTCGCTCGTAACGAAGGCGGAAGTGTGTCACCCATAGGGTTCGGTAGAAGCACCCTACTTCTTCTGGGGTAAGGGACTCTGGTGCGCGAAAGTTCGGTGCCGCCGTCGGCCAGAACTTCTCCGGGAAGTGATCCGCTGCGAGAATGCTCCAGAAGCTCCTGGGTTCGGACTCGGGGTCTGGCCCTGTATTTCCCCACTCGTCAACCGGGGGCGGCTGAGGGACCGGTAGAGGTACCGAGGTGGACCTCTGGGACAGTAAACTTGGTGGCGGAGAATACGGCGAACGAGATGACTGGCCGCCGAATTCCGGGCCATCCTCTGAAGAGTGAGGTGACCTGACCACGATATCATGATACGATGAGCTGATAGCCACAACTTCCGGAACAAGATTCACGACTGCCGGTGATAGGTCATGTCATTGCTCTACCGTCGTTGGTCCCCAAAATAGCTCTCTGTGATCTCTGGTAGAGGTAGAGGGCACTTCTGGTGACAATGGTGGTGATTTCACAGTCGAGACCTAAAGAATTTCCATGATTTCTTCCTCCTGGATGTACCTGCGGAGAGAGGTGGGAATCTGGTGGACCTCGCGTTCTGGGAGAATGAGGCTGACGCGCCTGGTTCCTGCCCTAGTCCTTGATGCAGAGGAGCGGGGAGAAGGTTCCATCGCTGATTCACATTCCGCTTCAGAATCCGAGAATCGAGCCGGTTTGATCTCCACCCGCTCCCCCCAGGATTCTTCCTGTCGCAGTGACGACCCACTCTTATACCCCTGGGTGGATCTTCGGTACAGGGTTGATTCTCAATATGTAGTCTTTTGGAGGCGTTGGCACTGTGGCGGAGAGGGACCCCGCTCGAGGTGGCCGGGGTGTGAGGGGCACCAGGGCAAATGTCGAAGGGTACATGGGGAGGACCTCCATGGACGGTGCGGGCGGAGTGAGGGTGACCTTTACTCCCCAAGTTTCTGGGGCGAGGAGGAACTTTTCCAGTTGTAGAGAGGACATAGGGAGGACCCCCACGTTGGAGAAGGACCGAATGGATAGTGCCTTCAGATCGGCGGTCGGGGGCAGGAGGATGGACTCCATACCCTGTATAGTGGGAGAGGGAGAGTTTTTCGCACTGAGCGTCACCGCCGAGGGGCGGGTCTTCCTTTGGGATGGGGGTAGCACGAGGCATACCTCCATGAAGAGCTTTAGAGCAGGGAAATCACACGCTCTGTGGAATGGTGGTATGGAGAGGACCTCCATATGGAGTGACGTTACCGCGGATTGGTTCACGACAATCATCGCCCGGGCCTACGACCCCGAGAGTCAAACCAGCCAGCCCGTGGGGCGGCTGAGGCCTTGATCCCGGTCGGGTGAAGGAGTGCCCCTGCTCAGTGTATGTAGGAGCTGCATGATGTACGTCGGTGGTGGATTGGGCCACAATAGTTGTTGACGTCGACGTATCTGGGCGAGCGTCCTCATCCCGGGCCTAGCGCTGACATCAGGTCAGACGAGCTGGCGAAGGTGGTGCAGGGGCATGGCCTACCTGCTCTTCTTGCGAAGCCGGACAGCGGTGCTGACGCGACTGGATGGGAGCCTTTTCTTGGAGCCCCTGGATCGGGACCTTGAGCGGGCCGAGCCGAACGTCACCCATCTCATCAGTATAAGGCGAGGAGTCGTTGAGGCATTCTGGGGACAGGCTCCCAAAACGATTGAACGTTGGGGTGGGGAGCAGGGGCTCCCTGCGCGGCCTGTTAGGGTGGCATTGACGGTGGGGCCTGGATGCCTCCAGGTCTAGGCGGGCCATATCCCGAGTCAGGATGACCCCTTCCTCCTTGTACCTGCGTACAAGGTTGTTGATCACCCTTCGCTGGATGATCTCTGATGGGGAGAGGGGACGTGGGCGCCCCATATTCATGGATGTAGAGGCCGTCGTGGCTGTAGCAGAGCCATGCGGGGTGGCTGTGCTAGTGTTTCCCCTGCCCCTGCGTAGGTGAGCGGGCGGTGATCGTGTCTCCATGGAAGCAACCTGGTTCCTGGGAAACAGAGAGATCAACTAATCAGCACTGCGACGAAAAGGATTGACAACCAGTGCCCCAGCGTCCTTCCATTCTCCATGTTTGTAAGAAGGATCCACGCCAACATGGTGCAGAATGAAGTGACCCATGTTCCACTGCCCCAACTTCCAGTGAGTTTCACGCCATGCCTTCCATTTGCTTGGTAGGACCCGGAACCGGATATCTGGATCCGGTGACACGTCAATCTACTGGTGTCTCAAACACTACTAATCTCCACATTGAGGAGAAGAATTTCACGTCGGGTTCACCATTTCTGTTTCCGATGCTTTCGCTGGGGCACGCGCGCGTGTCCGTCAGCGGAGGAGGACGTGCTGCGCTGCATGTGTGTTTCCCCATATTCCCACTTTCCAAAGGCAGGCGGCATTCGCTCCTTATTCAGGGACGTCTGCTCCTTGATCGAAATCGGGATGATGGGGTATCAGTTCTTCCTTCCGTGGATTCCTCCTCGGAACTCGTCACCTAGTCCGGGTATCCATCATAGATTTAATACGTTGTTCGTGAAACTCTTCCCAGTGACATGTTTCCATGGAGGCCGGTTAATTACACTGCTTCTGTTGGGACATTCCAAAGGGTCCGGTCAGTGAAGCAACCTTCAGTCAGGGGAGTAGTCACGTCGAGGCATCAGTAGCATGTCTGGATGCTGGGGAACTGGCATGTCTATCCTTTATCCCTTGTCATAGGGCTTCTCGAGGGCATGGAGGCCCGATGCATCCCACATCGAGCGCGGGGAATTATATTCCATAGAAATATATCTGAGGTCTTCCTCAGCTTCCTGTGTTTAACACAGGGTATGCCATAAGTTTAACGTCCGGAGGAGATGGAGCAGCCTGATCAGAGCATTATCTAGAATGGATCGGATTGAGGGATTTCCCTTAAAGGGGTGCCGATACCGGGACCAGCCCATGGGTGGCTGTGAAGAGGAGCAGAATGGTATGATCTTGTCGGGATATAGCAGTCCAGGTGAGAATCAGGATGAGTGATGGAGAGTTGGATGAAATGGAGGGGGGATGAAATGGGACCATCGTAGGGGGAGACAGTGAAGTTGGGCTTGAGCCTCAAAGAGACCTACTACGTATCCCCGTGGTAGGGAATCAAAGTCCGCGTAGTTCGGGATGATGCCGGCGAGCCGACGTGAATGTGGACCTTGGCCTGATGGGCACCGTCAGCAAACCGACGTGAATGTGGACCTTGGTCCTATAAGTGTCGTCAGCGAACCAACATGAAGGTGAACTCGGGGGTCCACTGTTGGTGGTCTTGAACCTCGTGAAGGCTTCCTACGTACCATGCCTTGACATGGATCAAAGTCCCCGTAGTTCGGATGGAATGCAGAATACGGTTTAACGTCATGCGGGATAGGGGTGAACCGACGTGAGTGAGGTCGGAATGACCGGGTGATGGGCTTGAACCTTATGAAGGCTTCCTACGTACCATGCCTTGATATGGATCAAAGGCCTCATAGTTCAAATGGTGTGTCGGCGGACCGACGCGAGTGAGGACCTTGGTCCGGATGGTATGGGGCTTACGCACTAGGCTGCCCAGGTGCTGGTTACCTGAAGTGAAGAAGGTCGGAGTGACCAATAGGTGGTGGGATTGAACCTCTGGGAGGCTTCCTACGTACCACACCTTGACATGGATCAAAGACCACGTAGTTCAGGTTGTATGCCGGAAGGCCGACGTGAATGAGGATGACCAGGGGGTCCTAGTGGTGGTGGGCTTGGACCTCATGGAGTCTTCCTACGTACCGTGACTTAGCACAGATCAAAGACCATGTAGTTCAGTTTGGACGCCGGAAGGACGAGGTGAATGAGGAGGACCAGGGGGTCCTAGTGGTGGTGGGCTTGGACCTCGTGGAGGCTTCCTACGTACCATGTCGTGACATGGATCAAAGACCTCGTAGTTCAAAGGGGGCTTCGTCGGCGAACCAACATGAAGGAGAACCCGGGGGTCCACTTATGGTGGGTGTCAGTGAACCGACATTAATTAAGGGACCTTGGTCCGATGGGAGATGGGCTTGAACCTTAGGGAGGCTTCCTACGTACTATGCCTTGACATGGGTCAAAGTCCTCGTAGTTCGGGTTGGTCATAACGGCTTGCCGTCGGACTGGAATGCAGTTTAACATCATGCGGGACGAGGATGAACTCGACATGAAGGTGGACCTTGGTCCAATGATAGATGGGCTTGAACCTCAGGGAGGCTTCTTACGTACCATGCCTTGACATGGATCAAAGTCTTCGTAGTTCCAATGGGTGTGCAGTTTAATATCATGCGGGACGAGGGCATACAGTTTAACGTCATGCTGGACGAGGGTATACAGTTTAACATCATGCTGGACGAGGGTATACAGTTTAACTTCATGTTGGACAAGGGTATACAGTTTAACATCATGCTAGACGAGGGTATTGTCACGGCCAATTCCAACTCTATGCCCACGTGAGTCATGCTCGGTGTGAGAAACAAGAGGCAGCAAGGACCTGACGATCACACCGCGAAGGGTGCGTCCGTGAGAAGCGAAGAGGGGCTTACGCGTTAGGGGGCCCATGGTGCTGGGACTTACTCTAGGATGGAGGCCGAAAGTGAGAAAAAGCGCAGCGAAAGAGGGATTTGGGACCAATTATGGGAGGTGCCTTGTTCTCTATCACGCCCTCCACTGACCTTGGTAGTGGGGAAGTACGGAGATGCAGGGGTGCAGCCTTACAAAAGAGGGGCTAGGGGGGCTTACACCAAGGTGGTTGCCCTTCTCCCATGGACATACGCTACTCCGAGAAAGAGGATATCATCCCTTGTGGAGGGGGTGACCCCGTCTCCATGGAGACAGGTGGCGTAAAAAATTTCCAAGCTGGGGGGACCCTATGTGCGAAACATGGGGCCGGATCATAGTTTAACGTCATGTGTTGAGGACGAGGTGCTTGGAAGTTTAACGTCCTGTAGCTCAGAAGAGGTGGGTTCACTCCACACCCCTTGGACTTACATAACTGGTACCCTTTTCTCCTTGGGGGAGGGAAGGTAACAGTAAGGCCATGGTCAAGGGGGGTTGTAGAGCGAACCATTGAGGGGTCCGCATTAGCATGGCTATGCGAAAAAGCAATAGCCGTTAGCGTTCCTATGAGAAGAAGCATCAGGCGAAGCAATGCTACGATTGGTGTTGTCCGTGGGACTTTGAAATCACATCGCGCATACCTGGAGGGTCGCACGGGAAGAGGAATTGCCAAGAAGAGGAGTGTGCTTTGCGAAGTGGAGTGCCTTGGCCTTAACATGGGGAAGAGGTGTGAGTAGAGAGTGCTTCGTGAAGTGGAACAGTATTCGCGGAGCACTGAATCACGAAAAGGAGGTGCCTCGCAAAGCCGGGTGCTGTGAAGCAGTGTGCTTCGCGATGTGTAGAGATCATGCCTTAGCATGGGGATCACTAGTACAGGATGGGTGTTTCGTGAAGCATAAACGCTCCGCGGCTGCCCGGGTTCCCTTTGGAATCCCCCTCCTTCGCGAATGCCGTTGAGCTTCGCGAAGGGAATCCCTCTCGGAAGAGGGGCTCAAAACGAGACAAAGCGAAGGCGTCACCCGAAGTAGAAGTACCTCACGGAGCTCATGATTCCCGGGGAAAATGGTGCTTCACGATTAGGGAGAGGAGAAGCCGAAAGGTCGGATTGTCCATCCTCTATGGACTCAGGGGGAGCCCAGTATTTATAGGCGAGGGGCGCCGCAAAGCAGAACTCCCGCTCCGCCTCCGGTGCTTCGCAGAGCGCTCGCGAATGTCAGGCCGTTCACGGAGAGGTACCTCCTCCGACACTTCACGACGGACTCGCGAACGTCAGGACCTTCGCGGAGAGGTACCGCCTCCGTTGCTTCGCGGGGCCGCGATGCTTGGGTGGTGCTTCACATCGGAGCTTCGTGAGGCAGCGTGCGGGGCTTCGTTTTCGTCCCTTCCTTTCGTGCCATATTTTGGCGCCAACACCCCCACTGAAAGAAATCTGAGCCCGATCGTCTTTGAGTATCCATTGGAGGAAGAATAGATGTTCAATTGCCCAAGGAATATAGGCAGACCAATTTGACCAAACTTAGAAATCACAATAGCGCCTTCAGCTCCTGTCATAGAGGATGAACCATCTACATCCAAACATAAATCCCCTAAAGTGCCCAAGAAAGAGAATCCCCCATTTAAGAGGTGAAGACCTTTATAGGATAAATATGTTATTCTGAAGCATCTAGCCTCAGTTCTAGTAAAGCTATCAATCCTGGATGCCTTGAGTCTATCCACAGACCTTAGGGAGGAACTAATAAAATCCTTACTAAGTCCCCAGGATTTCAAGGCCGATGTAGTAGTGGCCAAAGTATATCAAATGAAGAATAATCCCGAAGAATGCCACGACATCCTCCCCTTCACATACAAGGATGAAGAACCCATCATGAAAGGGCACATAAAACCCTTATACGTGTCTAGAAAGATAAACGACCTTGATGTTTGGATAATTTTCATCAAAAATGGATCTGGAGTCAACATCCTCTCATTGTGAACAATTCTTTGGTTAGTCTATGAGGAGGATAGTCTAACACCCAACTGCAAAACTCTGATGGGATATGAAAAAAGCAAGCAGAATCCATTGGGATGAATAAATCTTAATACTTGGCTTGGTGGACTCATGTCTGATTCCTAGTTTTTGGTAGTGAAGAAAAGTACGGCCTTCAACATCCTATTAGGGAGGCCTTGGATGCATCAACATGCTGTGATTCTATCATCATACCACCAGTGCATCAAATATTTCACTAATAGAAAAAATGGGACATAGCACACTGATAAATCCCCATTTGAGTCATGTGAGACGCATTACATTGATGAAGGGTTCTATGAACTGAAAGAGAAGTAGTCTTTGGATTAATACATTAATTTTATCACCACCCCAAATGGATTGGAAATGGATCCCACCGATCCCCTCCAACAACATGGGGAAGAGTATGTATTACCCATCAACCATGTTGTATAAATAAGTTAAAGATCAGTTACAAACTCAGTCGTCTGCATGATTTCTGTTATGGTCACCAAGTCCAAAGACACTAAAGAGGACACCAACTCCTATGATGTCAGGGAAAGAACAAAAAAAGATGATCCTAGCTCGTCCTCAGGACCGTAGATAGTCCCGACCTTACTCACTAAGGCAGAATATGATTTCACTCCCAAAACTAGAGAGTTCATCTCAAGAATACTCTCTCTGTAAAAGGAGGATTAAGATAATGGAGAGGATGATGATGAAGACCTCAAATATCCCCCTCCCACATTCAAAGAAGGTGTCTCCACCACAATCAATGAACTTAGGGAGATAATCCTGGGCACCAAAGATGACCCAAGGGCCACTCCGATTAGTGTGAATATGCCTTTCAAGGAGCAAGAGGAATATATGTAACGACCCGAAATTTTGAATAAATCTTGTTTCCTAATTTTATGTGTTATTTTATTTTGTTTTTTATACTCAAAAAAAATGTTTCATTTGATAACATGAGTATAATTAAAATGAGACCATTGGGTTTTGACTGTTATATGACCATTGGTCAATATGACCCCTGGAAACTAAACGTTTTGATTATTGTCTCTAAATACAAGTAATCTTGGTTAATTATTATAGAAAGAAGATTCGATGGCCTCAACTTGTAGTCTTGGACCGATCGAAGCCCATCTAACAGAACTTGGGAAGGAGGTAGCACCACTGGGCTTTACTCTGGACCAAACCCAAGCCGAACTTCATCGTGTGAAGCTAGAACAGAATCGCCTTTGCGAGAAGTTCAAACTGATAGAAATTACTACTCGTGCGATGTTAGCCGAGCCTCCCTCAGATTCTATCACCTTAGAACACCTTACACTTAGGTCCTATACTGGTGTGATAAAGGGCTATGTAAGGAGACCGTAACTGCCTTGTGTAATCCTTTGTTTTAAATAAAAATTGGGATTTCTTCTTATGATGACGTTTATGAATTTTCAAATGACCGGATAAATATAGTATGCATATTTTTGATGAATTTTAGAAAAAGGATATTTTAAAAATGTTTATGTAAACATTAAATAATTAAAAATGTGTAATGATATTCAAAAAATGGTCTTCTACAATTATGCTCAATACGAAATTTAGAGTCTAATAATATCAACTTAATTTTTGATGAATAGTAAATTATGAATAGTGATTTTATGATTAGGATTAGTAATGTGTCCAAATGGATTAGTAATCTCACTTAAAGAAAGTATTAATATAATCTAGGCACCTTGATTAAGTAATGTGATTCAATAAAATGGTTAAATAACGATTTCATAAATTATTATTCAAGTATTAGTTTTTTCGAGTGAATAGTGTTGTTTAATTAAAAATTAAATTAAAAATATTTAAAAAAATTATTTTTATAAAATGGATTTCATTTTTGAACTCAGAGCACCGATATTATGTTATGGTAATTTTTGGGGTTTTTATGAAAAAATGAATTTTCGGTGAATAGTGTATTTATTTAAAAAATAAATTAAAAATATTTAGAAAATTATTTTTATAAAATGGAGTTCATTTTTGAAATCAGAGCATTGATATTTGGTTAAGGTGAAATTTTGGGATTATTCTGAGAAAGTTGAATTTTCGATGAATAGTGAAAATACAGTTTTTAAGTTACGGGTGTTTAATGACATCATTAAATTATGTATTAAGTATGTAATCAATATGGTCGACTTATGAATAGTAAGATAAGGTATGAGGTGTCCCAAGTGGCCAATACCATGGGCAAATACCATGGGCAAGCCCATGGTTTTTTCAAAACCACTAATGAGGTGTCCCTTGGCCATTAATGCCTTGTCCCCTCACTTTCCCTATAAATACCAAGCCATCATCTCATCCATTCGACTCCCAACTCTCCCCCAACGATTTTATGGTCTCATTACCCCCCAAGGAGTTCTCCCAAGGTGCCCCCAAGCCCTCAAGTTCCCAAACTTTGAGTTTTAAGAGTTACATTTTAAGGTAAGGGATCCTATCTCTCTCTTTCTTTTCAAGAAATCTCTTTTATGTAATTTCTTTTATGCTCCATATTCTTATGTTAAAGAGTGTTCTTTTATACTCCTCTTATTGACCTTTTCATGTTCACATAATGAGAGATCCCCTCTTACTCTCATTATTTCGTTTTATGAAGTTTTAAGTGGTGCCGTTAGGCTGCCGAAATTTTTGTAACGGATTCTTTCTCCCTTCTCTTTTTTTCAAGATCTATTTTCATGTAAAGTATCTCAAGTTCCTTTTTATTATGTTGGGGTATGATCTATAAATTTATCATACTGATCTTTTATGATCATATGATGAGAGACCCCATTTGATCTCTTCAATTCAGTATTTTGATGTTTTAAGTGGCGCCGTTAGGCTGCCGAATTTTTAAGTGGTTCTTCACCCTTCTCGTTTTGAAGTTCTACTTTCATGTCAATTATTTCAAGTTCCTTTTTGTTATGTTGGGGTATGATATCTATATCTATCATACTGATCTTTTATGACCATATTATGAGAGACCCCATTTGATCTCTTCAATTCAGTATTTTGAAGTTTAAGTGGAGTCATTAGGCTGCTGAATTTTTAAGTGGTCCTTGCACCTTTCTCCCTTTTTGAAGTTCTAATTCCATGTCAAGTATTGAAGGTTCCTTTTTATTATGTTGGGGTATGATCTCTATATCTATCATACTGATCTCTTATGATCATATGATGAGAGACCCTATTTGATCTTGTCAAATCATTTTTATTGAAGTTTAAGTGACGCCGTTAGACTGCCGAATTTTCATAAGAGAAATCTTATTTTTGTCTCACTTCCATGTTTTTCATTTCATATGGTATATCTTTCAAATTTCATTACCATGTTCTTAAATCCCTTATATTCTGTTTCCCTACTATTTTATGAATCAGTTATGAGTGGGTGACCGATGTCCCCTCTCTTTTCAATGTTTTCTAAAACCTTGTAACATAGCCGTTATGCTGTAGAATTTTCGTCTCAAAATGCCTCTCTCTTTTCTCAAAATTATTTTATTTTATAAAGTGAATACTAAAAGCTCTTATTTCTAAAATGGTATTCACATATATATCAAAATTTTCTATTTTAAATTCTAGGATTTACATACATGAGACCCACTTTCCCTTTCTGTGGGTTTAAAAGTGACGTAAAGATCATGTCTTTAAAGTAGTTTTAAAATGTTATGATTATGAAATGAAACCCATTTATTTTATGCTATATGGGTTATTTATGAAATTTTTGATGATGATATATGTGGCTCACATGATAATAAAGGAAAATTTAAGGGTGAGCCCTGATAACGCTCCAATGCATTGGGTAATGATGTAACCACTAGAGATTACAATTTTCACAATATCTTGGTGAATAACCTTGGTAATTTTCAAATGACACCTTGGGGATGGACCTTGGTGATATGTTCATGATTGTCTATGTTAAATGATGTAGCCACATCTTAAAGTTATGAAAAATGTTATTTTTATTATGATATTCCTCATGATTTCTTTCTCATGCCTTAAAGTTCTTTTCATGACCTTATTTAATTATCTCAAGTTCACATGTAAAATGTTTCTCTTGTTTCCCTTACTGGGCCTTCTGCTCACCCTTTCTTTTGATGTATGTCCCCAGGTTATGAGATGCAGTAATGAACCTAGGATGAACATGAGGAGAAGCCTTTCAAGTGTTTAAGAAGAATGTTTTATGTTTTCATGTTTTAAGTTCTTGGTTTCCAAGACACTAAACCTTAAAGATCCTCGGTTTTGTAAAATGTAATGAAAGTTTATGTGATAAAAAGGCAGGATGCTATAGTTGGTATCAAAGGATGGTTTAGTTATTTGTGGAAATTAGGATATGAAAACTCTAGGAAGAACCCTATAGAAAAGTTTATATATAGGTAATCTTCCTGGTATTTTGGTGAGTATTGAGTGATGGGTTTCCAAGCAAAAACATCCCTGTCTAGATACGAGCAGGTAGAGGTCGCTATGGCACAGATGTACATAGGGGTAAAACCTGAAAACACCACTTTGAGCTAGACTCAAACGGGAACTGGTACACGACAATGGGCCTTGCTGCACTCTTGGTGACAACACTCCCGGGGGATATGCTTTGGTAAATTCATAAGCTTAGTATAAACCATTGTTAAAGGAACAAAGATAAAATAAAATAAAGATTCACATAAGAATATATGATCATGGATAACCTAGATGGGGACCTAGGGGATCAAAAGTTAGGGTATAATTTTCTTCTAAAAGTTATCCTAATATGATTTAAGTTCCTTTTCATGATTATTGGCTAAGTATTTAAGCCTCTAATTATACTTTCTCTTCTTAGTTAATGGTGAGAAATGGAAGAACATGTCCCAACAACCAATATGATAGGAAATGCGACGATTGTCGTATTAATATGACAGATATGATTAGGGTATTAAAAGATAATTATTATTTTGGAAGACGTTCACTATTTTGGGGACCCTATATGATCAAGGTAAATAGATTACTACGGTATTTTCATTGAGGAGTAAGGTTGACTTATATTTTGAAGAATCGATGAATTTAATGTGGGCTTATAGTAATTTAGGTTACTTATGGGAATGATTAACCTATCTTGGGTAAAATATGATTAGGTTAGATACTTTTGTTATAAGATGTTAGGAGTTGTTGATGTTGTTTGGAGATGAACAATGAAGTTTATTTTGGAAGACTATGTTATCAAATCCTTCTTGTATTTGGGTTTCAATCACTAGTGCAGAAAACATTTTTTACGTCGGTTATTTTTCATTATTTACGTCGGTTTTTAGGCGACGTTAATACGGACAACGTTATAAATAACATTTTTTACGTCGGTTATTTAAAACCCGACGTAACATCCCTAACATCACGGTGTTTATCACGTCGGTTCATTAATAACCGACGTGATAAATATGCGTGGGGGGGGGGGGGTTTATCACGTTGGTTATTTTCTAAACCGACGTGATAAAACGCCTGGGATATCGTTTATCACGTCGGTTATGACATAACCGACGTGATTAACCCTTCCCCGGGCCTATTATCACGTCGGTTTCTTAAATAACCGACGTGATAAAAAGGCCTGGGAAACGTTTTAGCACGTCGGTTATATTAAGAACCGACGTGATAAAAGGCCCGGGAACGGTTTAGCACGTCGGTTCTCGAAAAAACCGACGTGATAAACCCCTACCGATTTATTTACCACGTCGGTTATAAAATAACCGACATGAAAGCGATATTTTTTTTAAAATAATTGCACTGATCTCACCAAAAAGCAACCAGAAACCAAACAAAAATAACCATGCCAGCCCTCCCCCAAGCCCCAACTGAACCCCACCCTCATCTATACCCACCTAACAACCTGGCCAGCCCTCCCCCACCACATTAGAGCCCCACCACAACCCGTGGACACCCCCACCCCTTGGACAGCCCCCCCACCCTCATTTACACCCCCACGACCCCTAGTACAGCCTCAAACACCCATTGGACACCCCTCCCATATCCCTTGGACACCCCCACCCCTTGGACACCCCCCCACCCCTTGGACAGCCCCCACCCTCATTTACACCCCCAAGACCCCTAGTACAGCCTCAAACACCCATTGGACACCCCCCACACCTTGACAGCCCTCCCAGACCCCTTGGACACCCCCCGACCCCTGGACACCCCCCGAGCCCTTGGACAGCCCCAAACACCCCTTGGACACCCCTCCCATATCCCTTGGACACCCCCCACCCCTTGGACACCCCCACCCCTTGGACAGCCCCCCCACCCTCATTTACACCCAACCGGCCCCTTGGACAGAACTCCCAGACACCTTGGACACCACTCCCATATCCCTTGGACACCCCCCCACCCCTTGGACACCCCCACCCCTTCGACATCCCCCCACCCTCATTTACACCCCCCGAACACTAGGACAACCCCAAACACCCCTTGGACACCCCTCCCATATCCCTTGGACACCCCCCCACCCCTTGGACACCCCCCAGCCCTTGGACAGCCCCCCCACCCCCTGGACACCCCCCCCGACCCCTTGGAAACCCCCCCTACCCCTTGGAAACCCCCCCATCCCCTTGGACAGCCCCAAACACCCCTTGGACACCCCTCCTATATCCCTTGGACACCCCCACCACTTGGACACCCCCCCACCCCTTGGACAGCCCCCCCCACCCTCATTTACACCCAATCGACTCCTTGGACAGCCCCAAACACACCTTGGACACCCCTCCCATATCCCTTGGACACCCCCCACCCCTTGGACACCCCCCACCCTCATTTACACCCCCCCGACCCCTAGGAAATCCCCAAACACACCTTAGACACCCCTCCCATATCCCTTGGACACCCCCCAAACACCCACCCACCCCCTTGGAACCTCTCCCCCCATACCAAAATCTAGACCAGAAAAACCATCAACAATAGACCAAAACAAGAAGTAGAGAAAAATTAAACATTCACTTATATAACATTCAAAACTTACACTGTCAACTTCAAAAAAAACTAAATCCAACCTAAACGACTACGAAATACACAATTACATTGACAATATTCAAAATTACATTTTACATTACAAACAACTAAAAGTCAATCAAACCTGTAAAATAATTTGACCACTCCACTTGTAAGTGTTTGATATCTTCAGCAGTAAAGGGTTGAGGGTCATCAAAAAGATACAAAGGAAAATGATAGTAGTCAACGTGTATAATGAATAAATCAAATTGAAATATTATGAGAAAGAGGAAATCTTACCAGGTCAAAACTCAGAACTGTCCCCGTTGTTATTATTTCATACATAAATCTTAACATGTAATATCCGCATTCGATAATGCCTTGTTGCTCATGACATTTCTGTTTGAATGAGTGTAAATTCAATATAATATTTTTATGTAATAAATCAAAATGTAAAAATTATAAATGGATATTTACCTTCGCATGTACATATTTGATCTTGAAATTCCTTTTCTTTGCGCTTTTTCGAAAGTGGACCCATGCCCTGTTCGAAAATAATACGAATGGGGTAAATTTAAAATTCATTATAATATATAAAACTATTGTGAAATTGAAACTTACGTTTCCAACATATTCTTAAAACTTTCTTGCACATCATCATGGAGAGAGCATATCCAATAAAGTTTTTTCTCCCTAGGGCAAAAAACCCCTAACATCCAATGATCCCTGATAAAAGGAAATTTAACGTTAGTGGTTTTTTATGTTAAAAGATAATTAACTCTTTGAGAGGGATGTGTTTCATACCTCTCACAAAAAGGCATCATCCAACACTGTGTGATTACATTCTTTTCAAATCTATCAGCAATATAAAGCATTATTTGTTCCTCATCCAATGCACATGCTTCAGGGGAAATCAATTGTCGGTCCACGAATCCATATACATCTGTCAGCTCATTCCTCTCACAAATTTTATACAGATACCTAATACAAAGCAGACATAAGTATTCATTTTTAATAAATATAACACAAGGAAAAGGTGTTAAGACTTACATGATAAAAATTTTCACCACGTTGATGCCCAACTTATCTCCAGTGAAAAACTCCATGATATCAGTTTTCATAATCCCCACACTTAGTTCACGTCCACAGACATGAGCTTCCATTGTAAAGTCATAATGATCCGCCAATAAATTTTAATATCTTGACAATTTGTCAAGACTGCTAGTATCTGCATCTGATGTCATAGCTATCTGTCTTTGTTGTTGTCTATACAGTATT
This sequence comes from Viscum album, assembly GCA_963277665.1. Lineage (NCBI taxonomy): Eukaryota > Viridiplantae > Streptophyta > Magnoliopsida > Santalales > Viscaceae > Viscum > Viscum album. The sequence goes on from CAUJRU010000187.1 coordinate 712,365, forward strand.
TCTCATTCGATGTGCCGTAATCCAACTTCGACTCATTATTACCTATAACAAATAGCAAAAAAATATATATTTTTTAGATAAGACAAATATATGTTTATATGAAAAAAATCATAATTTGAATGTAAACAATTTTGAAATATAAAACAAATCGATGTGTATTTAAAAAAATATGCTTGAATATTATTTTTTTAAAAAAATATAGTAAGATATAACACCCCCCCTGGACACCACCCCTACCCCCTACCCCCTTGGACACCCCCCTGGACACCCCCCAACACCCACCCACACCCTTGGACAGCCCCCCACACCCACCCACCCCCTTGTAAACCCCCCCTGGACACCCCCCGACCCCTCTGGACAGCCCCCCTCCCCTCCTGGACACCACCCCCACCCCCTACCCCCTTGGACACCCCCCTGGACATCCCCCAACCCTCTGGACAGCCCCCCACCCACCCGGACAACCCCAAATACCCTCTGGAGAGGCCTCCACCCACTTGGACAGCCCCCCACACCCATCCAACCCCTTGGACACCCCCCGGGACACCCCACCGACCCCTCTGGACAGGCCGCAACCCCCTTGGACAGCCCCCCACACCCACCCATCCCCTTGGACACCACCCTGGACACCCCCCGACCCCTCTGGACAGCCCCCCGACCCCTCTAGAAAGCACCCCCACCCCTCCTGGACACAACCCCCCACCCCCGACCTGCTTGGACACCCCCCTGGACACCCCCAACCCTCTGGACAGCCCCCCCACCCCTCCTAAACACCACCCCCACCCCCTACCCCCCTTGGACACCCCCCTGGACACCCCCCAACACCCACCCACACCCTTGGACAGCCCCCCACACCCACCCACCCCCTTGTAAACCCCCCTGGACACCCCCCGACCCCTCTGGACAGCCCCCGCCCCTCCTGGACACCACCCCCACCCCCTTGGACACCCCCCTGGACATCCCCCAACCCTCTGGACAGCCCCCCCACCCACCCGGACAACCCCAAATACCCTCTGGAGAGGCCGCCACCCACTTGGACAGCCTCCCACACCCATCCAACCCCTTGGACACCCCCCTGGACACCCCACCGACCCCTCTGGACAGGCCGCCACCCCCTTGGACAGCCCCCACACCCACCCATCCCCTTGGACACCACCCTGGACACCCCCCGACCCCTCTGGACAGCCCCCGACCCCTCTAGAAAGCACCCCCACCCCTCCTGGACAGAACCCCCCACCCCCGACCTGCTTAGACACCCCCCTGGACACCCCCCAACCCTCTGGACAGCCCCCACCTCTCCTAAACACCACCCCCACCCCCTACCCCCTTGGACACCCCCCTGGACACCCCCAACACCCACCCACACCCTTGGACAGCCCCCCACACCCACCCACCCCCTTGTAAACCCCCCTGGACACCCCCGACCCCTCTGGACAGCCCCCCGCCCCTCCTGGACACCACCCCCCACCCCCTACCCCCTTGGACACCCCCCTGGACATCCCCCAACCCTCTGGACAGCCCCCCCACCCACCCGGACAACCCCAAATACCCTCTGGAGAGGCCGCCACCCACTTGGACAGCCCCCCACACCCATCCAACCCCTTGGACACCCCCCTGGACACCCCACCGACCCCTCTGGACAGGCCGCCACCCCCTTGGACAGCCCCCCACACCCACCCATCCCCTTGGACACCACCCTGGACACCCCCCGACCCCTCTGGACAGCCCCTGACCCCTCTAGAAAGCACCCCCACCCCTCCTGGACACAACCCCCCACCCCCGACCTGCTTGGACACCCCCCTGGACACCCCCAACCCTCTGGACAGCCCCCACCCCTCCTAAACACCACCCCCACCCCCTACCCCCCTTGGACACCCCCCTGGACACCCCCCAACACCCACCCACACCCTTGACAGCCCCCCACACCCACCCACCCCCTTGTAAACCCCCCTGGACACCCCCGACCCCTTCTGGACAGCCCCCCGCCCCTCCTGGACACCACCCCCACCCCCTACCCCCTTGGACACCCCCTGGACACCCCCCAACCCTCTTGATAGCCCTCCCACCCCCCTGGAATCACTGAAAATTTACCATAACAACTGTAAAAGGGCAACCCATCCAAATGGACACGCCCCAACCCTCTCGGGGATTTATAGAAAACGATGAAAAATTAGTGAAATCATAAAATTAGTCAATATTGCAAGTCGAACTAAAAGATCTAGGGATGATAAATAAGATTATGGTGCCAAAACGAGTTAAAAGGGTTCGCAATCAAAGAATCTTAGCTAGTTTCAACAAAAAAATCACAACACATATATATATACTATCCGCGAAAAAAAACGAACGAGTGGGAGGATTACCTGAGTGCTGCGAGTTTAGATGATTGATCCGAGGAGATTAAATATGAGAAACGATGATCGCAAAACGAATCTAAACCCACGAAATGGACGAGCCGATTCGGGTTTACGCGCGAGAGAGACGAGTCGCGACTGTCGAAGGTAAACTCGCGAATGACAATCCACGGGTCTGGGTAAAATTTTAAATGAGTTATCACGTCGGTTATTCAATAACCGACGTTATAATTTTTTTAAAAACATTTATAATGTCGGTTATTCAATAACCGACGTAAAAACCTTCCTCCGATTCTTTTTTTACGTCGGTTATTTTATAACCGACGTTATAAAGGGCTCAAAATCCGCGTTTTATTACGTCGGTTATTCCATAACCGACGTCAAAAACATCTGCAGATTCTTTTTTTACGTCGGTTATTTTATAACCGACGTAAAAAGGCCTTCAAAAACCGCATTTTTTACGTCGGTTATTGAATAACCGACGTAACAAACGCCCCCCGCTTCTGTTTTTTACGGCGGTTAATGTATAACCGACGTAAAAAACGAAGCCGCGCGATTAATAACGTCGGTTATAAAAATAACCGACGTTAAAGGTGTACTAAACACAGGTTTTTACATCGGTTATTAAATAACTGATGTAAAAAACCTCGTTTTACATATTATGACGTCGGTTTTATATAACCGACGTAAAAAATGGTGATGTAAAAAACGTTTTCTGCACTAGTGAATCTTAGTTTGAATTATTTTGAGAAATTTTAAGGACCATTATTTATGGAATGGACTATGATAAACTTTGGGTAGTACCATGGAACTTTGAAGATTTAAAAGTAGTTTCCATTCCTATGGGATTATTTCTTTATGAAGAGTTGTTTTACCTTACCCTTTCTGTTTTTGGGATAATGTTTAATGATAAAAGAAATAGATAGTTAATCTTTTGTAGATTATGTGATTCTCTATAAGATGATTCTTGTGTTTTGATGAGACCAAGTAGTTTTGAATGCTCATAGTTTGGAGAAAAGATTAGTTTTGGGTAGAAACTTATTAAAGGATGAAACTCTACATGAAGATAGGTATATTTTCTTATGTTTTTGTTTTATGTTGTAAATGAATTCCTCAAAATTATGAAAAGGAACGTAAAACAAAAATGTTGTTGGTTTACATTTCCTACTGGGTAATCAAAGACCGTTTACATACATCATAAGTTTGGGATTTTATTATGGTTAACTTTCTTCTAATCATGTTTTCTATCACTCTCCCTCAGAACTTGACCCTTTGTTTTCTCCTCCATGTCCATGTTTTCGTACATGGAATCCTAGTGTGGGATAACTCGGGTGACCTTTGTACTTACCCTTTTTTCTTTTAAAGTAATAGTTTTACTGACTCCTTTTCTGATGTGGGACTTTCAATGAAATTTCAAAACCCAATTTTAAAAATTGCGAGGACGTAATTTCTTAAGGGGGGAAGATTGTAACGACCAGAAATTTTGAATAAATCTTGTTTCCTAATTTTATGTGTTATTTTATTTTGTTATTTATACTCAAAAAAAATGTTTCATTTGATAACATGAGTATAATTAAAATGAGACCATTGGGTTTTGACTGTTATATGACCATTGGTCAATATGACCCCTGGAAACTAAACGTTTTGATTATTGTCTCTAAATATAAGTAATCTTGGTTAATTATTATAGAAATAAGATTCGATGGCCTCAACCAGTAGTCTTGGACCGATCGAAGCCCATCTAACAGAACTTGGGAAGGAGGTAGCACCACTGGGCTTTACTCTGGACCAAACCCAAGCCGAACTTCATCGTGTGAAGCTAGAACAGAATCGCCTTTGCGAGAAGTTCAAACTGAAAGAAATTACTACTCATGCGATGTTAGCCGAGCCTCCCTCAGATTATCTCACATTAGCACACCTTACACTTAGGTTCTATGCTGGTTTGATAAGGGGCTATGTAAGGAGACCGTAACTGCCTTGTGTAATCCTTTGTTTTAAATAAAAATTGGGATTTCTTCTTATGATGACGTTTATGAATTTTCAAATGACCGGATAAATATAGTATGCATATTTTTGATGAATTTTAGAAAAAAGATATTTTAAAAATGTTTATGTAAACCTCAAATAATTAAAAATGTGTAATGATATTCAAAAAATGGTCTTCTACAATTATGCTCAGTACGAAATTTAGAGTCTAATAAGATCAACTTAATTTTTTATGAATAGTAAATTATGAATAGTGATTTTATGATTAGGATTAGTAATGTGTCCAAATGGATTAGTAATCTCACTTAAAGAAAGTATTAATATAATCTAGGCACCTTGATTAAGTAATGTGATTCAATAAAATGGTTAAATAACGATTTCATAAATTATTATTCAAGTATTAGTTTTTCTGAGTGAATAGTGTTTTTTAATTAAAAATTAAATTAAAAATATTTAAAAATATTATTTTTATTAAATGTATTTCATTTTTGAACTCAGAGCACCGATATTATGTTATGGTAATTTTTGGGGTTTTTTATGAAAAAATGAATTTTCGGTGAATAGTGTATTTATTTAAAAAATAAATTAAAAATATTTAGAAAATTATTTTTATAAAATGGAGTTCATTTTTTAAATAAGAACATTGATATTTGGTTAAGGTGAAATTTTGGGATTATTCTGAGAAAGTTGAATTTTCGATGAATAGTGAAAATACAGTTTTTAAGTTACGGGTGTTTAATGACATCATTAAATGATGTATTAAGTATGTAATAAATATGGTCAACTTATGAATAGTAAGACAAGGTATGACGTGTCCCAAGTGGCCGATACCATGGGAAAATACCATGGGGAAGCCCATGGTTTTTCCAAAACCACTAATGAGGTGTCCCTTGGCCATTAATGCCTTGTCCCCTCACTTTCCCTATAAATACCAAGCCATCCTCTCATCCATTCGACTCCCCACTCTCCCCCAACGAAGTTCTGGTCTCATTACCCCCCAAGGAGTCCTCCCAAGGTTCCCCCAAGCCCTCAAGGTCCCAAACTTTGAGTTTTAAGAGTTACGTTTTAAGGTAAGGGATCCGATCTCTCTCTTTCTTTTCAAGAAATCTCTTTTATGCTCCATATTCTTATGTTAAAGTGTGTTCTTTTATACTCATCTTACTAAAATTTTCATGTTCACATAATGAGAGATCCCCTCTTACTCTCATTATTTCGTTTTATGAAGTTTTAAGTGGCACCGTTAGGCTGCCGAAATTTTTGTAACAGATTCTTTCTCCCTTCTCTTTTTTTCAAGATCTATTTTCATGTAAAGTATCTCAAGTTCCTTTTTATTATGTTGGGTTAAGATCTATAAATTTATCATACTGATCTTTTATGATCATATGATGAGATACCCCATTTTATCTCTTCAATTCAGTATTTTGATGTTTTAAGTGGCGTCGTTAGGCTGCCGAATTTTTAAGTGGTTCTTCACCCTTCTCGTTTTGAAGTTCTACTTTCATGTCAATTCTTTCAAGTTAATTTTTGTTATGTTGGGGTATGAAATCTATATCTATGATACTGATCTTTTATTACCATATGATGAGTGACCCCATTTGATCTCTTCAATTCAATATTTTGAAGTTTAAGTGGAGTCGTTAAGCTGCTGAATTTTTAAGTGGTCCTTGCACCTTTCTCCCTTTTCAAAGTTCTAATTCCATGTCATGTCTTGAAAGTTCCTTTTTATTATGTTGGGGTATGATATCTATATCTATCATACTGATCTGTTATGATCATATGATGAGAGACCCTATTTGATCTTGTCAAATCATTTTTATTGAAGTTTAAGTGACGCCGTTAGGCTGCCGAATTTTCATAAGAGAAATATTATTTTTGTCTCACTTCCATGTTTTTCATTTCATATGGTATATCTTTAAAATTTCATTACCATGTTCTTAAATCCCTTATATTCTGATCCCCTACTGTTTTATGAATCATTTGTGAGTGGGTGACCCATGTCCCCTCTCTTTTCAATGTTTTCTAAAACCTTGTAACATAGCCGTTATGCTGCAGAATTTTCATCTCAAAATGCCTCTCTCTTTTCTCAAAATTATTTTATGTTATAAAGTGAATACTCAAAGATCTTATTTCTAAAAGGGTATTCACATATATATCAAAATGTTCTATTTTAAATTCTGGGATTTACATACATGAGACCCGCTTTCCCTTTCTGTGGGTTTTAAAGTGACTTAAAGATCATGTCTTTAAAGCAGTTTTAAAACGTTATGATTATGAAATGAAACCCATTTATTTTATGATATATGGGTTATTTATGAAATGTTTGATGATGATATATGTGGCTCACATGATAATAAAGGAAAATTCAAGGGTACACCCTGATAGCGCTCCAATGCATTGGGTAATGATGTAACCACTAGAGATTACAATTTTCATGATATCTTGGTGAATAACCTTGGTAATTTTCAAATGACACCTTGGGGATGGACCTTGGTGATATGTTAATGATTTTCTATGTTAAATGATGTATCCACATCTTAAAGTTATGAAAAATGTTATTTTTATTATGATATTTCTCATGATTTCTTTCTCATGCCTTAAAATTCTTTTCGTGACCTTATTGAAGTATCTCAAGTTCACATGTAAAATGTTTCTCTTGTTTCCCTTACTGGGCCTTCTGCTAACCTTTTCTTTTGATGTATGTACCTAGGTTTTGAGATGCAGTAATGAACCTAGGATGAACATGAGGAGAAGCCTTTCAAGTGTTTAAGAAGAATGTTTTATGTTTTCATGTTTTAAGTTCTTGGTTTCCAAGACACTAAACCTTAAAGATCCTCGGTTTTGTAAAATGTAATGAAAGTTTATGTGATAAAAAGGCGGGATGCTATAATATACCTCCTTCCTAAAGAAGAATCTATATGTGTTTGTCTAGAACTACACAAAAATTCTAGACCTTGACCGTGAGGTTGAAACTCATCATCTAGGTCTACCAGAAGACCATTGTGGCTATAAGTAGCCATCCAGAAGAACCCAACTCACACAAGCTGCCAAAATAGAGGTTGAAGTTGAAAAAATAATCAAAGATAATGTCATCTAGGAAGTCCAATATCTGTTATGGATGGAAAACATATTCCCTATCAAAAATAAGAATAGATAGATTATATTCTTTATTGACTTCAGGGACTTTAATCAACACTTCCCAAGAGATGATTTCCCAGTCCCGATCACATAATTGTTGATCGATGCCACCAAAAGATATGAGTCCCTCTCTTTCATAGATGATTATTCTAGATATAACCATATCTGAATGGACCAAGGATATGAAGAAGCTATTTCTTTCAATCCCCCCAAAGAGTTTTCTATTATAAAGTGATTCCATTTTCTCTGAAAAATTCCAGAGGTACATATCATCATGCCATGCTTCTCATTTTCAAGCCCTTCCTGAAAAAATTCATCAAGTTCTATGTCAAAGATCTAGTGGTTAAATCATGATAGTGCTCAAACCACCTGGTAGATCTTGAAACTATCTTCAACAAATTGAAACAACACAATTTAAATATGAATCAATTAAAGTGTTATTTCAAAGTTACCTACGGAAAATTACTTGGCCTTGTCGTACGCTATCGTGGCATAAGAGTCTACCATAAAAATAAAAAATCCATCCTTGGTGTGTCTCCATCTCATAACCTCACTGAGTTGAGGGGTATCTAGGGGCACCTGGCCTACATCCAGTGCTTCATAAACAAACTTGTGGGTAAAGTTTTACCTTTCACCAAGTTAATGACAAAAGGGGTTACATTATAGTGGGATTATGATTTTCAAGAATAATTCAACAATCATAAAATATATCTCCTAAAAACACTAGAACTGATGCTGTCAGTTAAGGGGACTCCACTCATTTTGTATGTAACCACCTTGTAACATTCATTAGGTGCTTTCCTCACACAAAAGAATGATGCTGGCAATGAGAAAAATTTCTATTACCTCAGCAGAACAATGATCGATGCTAGTACTTGATATTCTAGAATAAAAATGAACCACCTAGAACTAATATCCACAATTCAGAAATTTAGGAATTACCTACAGAACCAAGAGGTCTATTTGATCTCTCGCTATAGCACGATCAAGTATATCCTCATCCATCCTATGTTAACTAGACACCTATCATGATGGGTAGTCATCCTACAATAGATTGACATATGGTATGTGCCTCGGAAATACATCAAATTCCAGACATTAGTAGACTTCCTAGAAGAGCACCCCTTGGGAGAAATGACCCCATTGGATAATAAATTTCCCGATGAAGAAGCATTCTCTACCCAAGAGGGTCCCCATGCATTGGAAATGTACTTCGATGATGCTTTTATAATCCCAAAAAGGAAAATGATAGAGGATCTCAAGCTCAAAAAGTGGGGCTATTTGTTATACTCATATCCCTAGGAAAGGTCATCTTTCATTACTCCTTCCTGATTTCAAAGGGGTGTACAAATAATGAATCAAAATACTAGGCTCTCATTATGGGCCTAGAGCTGGAACTTCATGCATGATCTGAACACTTGAGTATAAATGGTGATTCAGAGTTGGTCATCAGGTAGAACAATGGTGATTATGCCATTAAAAAAGAAGTATTGGTCCCTTAATGAACCATGTTCATGAACTGATGGTATAATTCCATTCAGATCCATCACTGACCTATGTCCCTTCATTACAAAATGCTCAAGATGATGCATTTGAAAATGCATCTACAACCCTGACTGATCTAGTCAGGGATGAAACAATCATCAACATTTCCCACTTTCGGGTGGTCTTACCATTTATTCAGAACAATACAAAGGGAATCAATGAGATTATCCCCGTTTCTGAGCCTTATGGTCACACCATCGGCTGGATGACCCCCATTGAAAATTACCTCTGGAGGGGGGAACTCCTGAAAAATAGGACTGGAAGGGAACATATCCAGAAGTGGGAAGTCAAATTTATCTTGTAAAATGGTGAAAACCAAGAAAAGGTTCTCTACAAATGAGGCCTTAACAGAGTTATTCACAGGTGCATCGATGGAGAACTAACTGCTGCCATAATAAAAGAAGCGTATGTCAGAGCTTGTGAAGAACACCAATAGGAAACCAATCTCTCCCATCAAATTCAAAGGCTTGGATACTATTATCCCACTATGATACAAGATTGTTCCACATTCACCAAGAAGTTCCATTCCTACCAAGTTCATGCCAATTTTATTCACCAATGCCCAAAGGTACTTTACACAACTAAGTACTCTTGGACATTATCTGTACGAAGGATGGATGTTTTAGGACTATATCCCCTAGCCACAGCCAGACCATTCTGGTTCATTCTCATAGAAAATGAATTCTTATCCAAATGGGCCAAAGCCATGCCTCTGAAAGAGTTTGGAGTGAAAAACATTGTTATCTTTGTGAAGGCCAAAATCATTAACAAGTTTTTTCCCTCATACAATACTGATGAAAAATAGAACCAAGTTTTTCTCTGATGAGTTGAGCAAGTTGTACCAGAAGTATGAAATCAAAGACAACCGTTCATCCCACTACAATGCAGTGGTAAATGGTTAGATAGAGGATTTAAACAAGACTCTGTCCAACATACTATAAAATATGGTAGATAAGGATAAGAAATTGTGGCCAGACAATCTCTTTCATGCTTTATAGGCTTACTAGACCATGACCTTCACTGCCACCCAAGCGACCCCATACCCACTAGTATACAGGACAAAGGAGGTTTTTTCCATTTAAATTCATGTACCATCACTCCATGAGGCCATTTGTGATCAACTATACATGGATGAGAAATCCCAAAAATGGTTTGATGAGTTGGAGAAGTTGGATAAGAAAAGGATACACACATTTTACCATTAGGAAGTATAACAAAATCGGATCTCAAGAGCATTCAACAAAAATTTTCTCCTTCAATCTTTCCTTGAAGGAGAGATGGTGTTGGTCCTTATAAACTTGATGATACTCGATAATAAACCCCCAAATCTTGAGTAAAATTTGGAGGGACCATCTGTCCTATATAGGGTCTTTTAAAATAGAGCATACACCTTGATATCAATGGATGGAAATATCATCACGGCTCCCACCAATGCAAGGTTTATAAAAAAGTACTTCGTGTAATGACAACATATATAGTCAAAACTCTTTGACAGTAAACTAGGAGTTATCGTCCTGACTACATGATGTTAAACAGTATGTTATTAATCTCTGAAATACAACATTAAATTATAATGCCAATGTCGACACTGCATGACTCCAAACTGCACATCATAGCATTCCAGCTTCAAGATGCTAAACAGCATAACATAAATCATCCTAAATGCATGATGATAAACTCCATGGTCCCCAAAGAACTACATAAAACTTGATTCCCATTCATTAGCATGATACATAAAGATGATTTGACCCTCGATCTTGACCCAGTCCTTTCATGAAAAATTGTCTCTATTGTATCCTCTATATCCCCATATTATGAGGGAAATTCATGCCACTCTTTGTTTCTCACACCGAGTATAACTCACGTGAGATTAGAATCAGTGGTAAGGATTCCCCTATGTAAAAAAACTATATAGGAATATGATAGACCCGACAACTGTAGCAGATAAAACCAAAATTCCTATACTCCTACATCCAAGTCAGATCAGAACAGGGAACATTTTGAACTATATATATCTTGATTCTTACCCTTGAAGGATATGCAGTGATCCCAGATTTAACATTTGGGCCAAGCCAATAATTAAAAAAAATTCTCTATCATGCCCCTAGACATGGAACATACCTTTTTCGGGAATATTCAAAACTATGTATGGATTGATTCCCATTCATTAGTGGGATACATGGTGACACCCAAATCCTTTATCCCGGACTAACCACCAATTAAAAAAAACAATGCCCCTTTTTTTGTGCATAGGTTAGACTTGTATAGGGGAATACCTGAAAGGTCCTAACCACATGACATTAAACTACAAGGTTCTTGAAGATTCATGTACAACTTGATTCTCAATGTTACGAGATCCCACAAATGCCCCTAATTTCTTGCACAACAAATTTAAAGAGTTGATTGAAATTCCATGTTTGAATTCTGACACTCATAAGGAGTCAAAAGATCATTCTTCCCCCTACATAGAAGTCAGATATATATAGAATCTTCATTATTTCATGGATGATCAAGGTATATATATTTTTATGTTCCTAGACACATCTTTTCCTTTTTTAAAACTCTATACTCTAGGAAATATTGGGTCCCCATAAACATTAATGGCCATTAGAGATGGAGGGTCATTGGTCCTGTGGAAACTATTGTTTGACTATGCAAATCATGTCCCAGTGGCTCTGCATATGATTCCTACAGAAAAAATATCAATCAAAGGCAAATTCTTCCTCAGGAGAGTCCTCTCCTACCTCAGTACACCCAATGGCTTCCAATCCCCATGTCATTTCTCTTTATCCAAGTCCCCTAGGACTATTTTTTACACCTTCTATTATCACTCATGTATAAAAAATGCCCTAATATATGGCCATGATTAACCCAAATCAATTTATGGACTTTGTGACAAGATTTCCTTATTGTATGATGTTAAATTGTATAACATTAGTTTAAACATAAAATTCTCCCTACTATTGATTATGATATTCTCAAGTGGTGATACGGAATACTCGTAATCCCTTGTTTCTAAAACTGATCATAGCTGATGTGAGCTTAGGGACCTCAGTAGGAGATCCACCATGACATCATGCCAAATCAGTCCAAGAGTTTTGGTCCTAGTAGCATGACCCTAAAAGGCATGTTATGGTTCCCTTCCCCATAAGGAACCCCGGGTCCTGGTTGTATGACGTTAAACTAAAGGATACTACAAAGATGAGATGAATGCCTCACCCTCCATATGAGTCAGATCTACGTAGGGGATTACCAGATCCCATGAGTGAATCACAATCTTAATGTTTCTAATGTAACCAAATACACTCTTTCCATACATCAAACTCCATTTTTTGAGTAATCCTGGGTCTTCATAATCCTCCATGGCCATTAAATATGGAAGGCCATTATCATGTGGAAACCTTTGTTTTACTATGAACATCTTGCATCATTGCCTCTGCATATGATTCATATAATACAAACATCAATCAAAGGAAAATTATTCCATAGGAGAGTCATCTCCTACCTTAGTACGCCCAATGGCTTCCAAGCCCCATGTCATCCCTCCTAATTCGAGAACACTAAGTGTCATGATTTAAAATCTCTTTCCTATGAACGTCATAGATATATCAGAACATCATGGCCCAATTCACCTCTTGTCTCTCTTGGGGCTTTTGTAAAATAAAGATACCCCATCCATATGCGTGAAGTTGATCTGCGTATGAAAAACATATGCCCCCACTTATTTCCAGGTTTCTCGATAAAGTTAATCCAAATAAATTCCCCCCTTCATGCTTAGGAACAACCCTTATCAGATTCCATATGTCACTTTTAGAAAGTTTCCAATCTCTATAATCCTTCATGTCCAATGGATATGGAAGGCCAGTGTCCTACAGACACCTTTGTTTGACTATGCACATCATGCCCAGGTGGCTTTGCATATGTATCCTATAGAAAAGACCATCGACTAAAGGAAAATTCACCCCTTGGAGAGTCCTTTCCACGTTCCGTACGTCCTCATAAAATTTATGTCTAATCTCACTCCTAGGATTTGGGAAACCCCATTGATTATGGCTTACATTTCTTTCCCTTTTCAAATTCCCAGACATGAAAGGCATTTCTAAATGAAATGATGACTCACTTTCTCTCCCCTAAATGATCATAATTTATGTTAGAGAGGTTTCCCATTAAAAGATGATACAAATGACCCTAATAATTTCAGACATCATTCCTTAGAAAAGCTACCCACTATGGTCCCCAACCTCAAGAAAAAACCAAAGTGTTATATATGACAACCTTGTTTTTTTCACACAATTGAACATAATTTTTTACATAAACTTCACTTGATACAAAAAATAAGATCAAGAGGTATAGTGTATTTGGGGATTAGGATCATTAAATAAGAACTTAAAACATAAAATACAACATCTTTATTGAAAACTTTCTTTACATGATCACTACATTCCCTCATACTTAGCATTGCATGGGATAACCTGAGGACATGCATAAGAAAAGGGTGAGCTATAATGCCCAGTAAGGGAATAATCATGGAATAACACGAGGAATAAAATAAATTTTAGACAATAGGAATATCAATAGATCAAAAGAGAAGAATAAACATAATTTCATGATAAATCATGATAATCATAACATGGAAATGTGGAAACAACACTTAACATGGAATTAGCATGAGGCAAGGATCATTGCACATGAAGCACAAGTAAACCCTCATTGCACATAAATCATGAGTAAAACCTCGTTGCACTTAAATTAGAATGATTCAACACCCATTTCACATGATGTATCATGATACTATACTTTACCCAATTCATTTGAGCGCTATCAGGGTGTACCCTTCTTAAACATTTCATTTCATGCATAAGTGTGCCACATGGATCATAAAACATTGAATAATTCAACATAATCTTTTATTACATGATAAAAGAATGTGGAATACATACATTAAATTCTTTAAACAATAAGTAAATGTGCATAAAGTTTAATACCCTTGATAAAGAAATGGTCATGATATTCACTACACAATGACATTAGTTTGGAAAATCGTTGCAATTTCAGCAGCGTAACGGCGTGACGTAAGAATTCATAAAAATTATTGATGAGAGAGAAAGGGTTGTATCATCATATGTAAATGAAATGGAAAGTAAGGAGGTAATATAGATTAATGTTACAACAATTTTAATGGAATTTAGATTCATGATACAATATAATTGCTTGAATGTAAGTGAGGAGAGATAAATTCCTTTCCGAATTTTTTCATAGTAAGGGGTGTACATTGGAGGAATTTATTGAGAGCGAAAGGGTATCTCATAATTAAAACATAAATAGGTATGTATGGGGGAGGTGTGAAACTATACCTGAACATTTATAATTGAAATTAAAAGGGCATAATAACATTAAGAAAATTGGATAAAAATGAGAAAGGGAGAAAAAACCCTTACTTGGAAGTGTGCTTCCAAAGGCTTGAGAGAGCCTTGATAGAGGATTATTGGGAGCTTTTGGCACCTTTGGAGGATTCTAGAGAGACTATGTAAGAGTTTTGATGAACTAAAAAGGCTTTTAGTGAGGAGTAAGTGGGAGCTTGGTTGGGTTTATATAGGAAAGGTGGGGAAATTATTTATTATTTAGGTCTGGGAAAAATCATATTAAAATAATCCAAAACACAAACCAACACATGGTTTTTGCACTTGATTTTTGGAAAAGGGAAGTGGAAAACAATATTTTATAAGGCCAAATCCCGAAAATCTTAAAATAATGGGGCTGATTATGTGGAGGTGAGTCACACTCCCAAGGAAAACAATTTAAAAAGACAAAATGTTTAATAAGTCTTGAAGGGTCCACTAATGCTTTGTAAAATAAATAAAACAAACCCAAAATCACATTATTTTAATGATAAAACATATATTTTTATAACATAAAGTTTATAGTATTTTATCACACCACTATTAGGTCATTGATGTCATAAAACACATTATATATTTAAACGTTATTTAAATTTTACCCAAAAATTTGACTGTCTCAGAAAATTATGAAAAAATCACTGTTGGATAATTTCAATGTACTGATTCCAGAAATAATATTCATTTTATCTAAATAATTATCTAAATATTTTAATTTTAACTTCTAAAATAAAAATCGACATTTGTTTGAAAATCCATGGGTTTTGACAAAAATGGCTTTCAAACCTTAATAAAAATTACAATTGGATTCTTAAAATTATATGATCATTTATATTTAATAAAAATTAATTTAATAATAATAATACTATTTTATTAAAATATTATTTAATTAAAAAATCCATTAATTCATAAAAATATATTTCTTAGTTGAACATTAACTAAAAATACTATTTGTGATTTAAAAACTATTTACAAGGTAACAATAAGAAAATGAAAGTATATTCGTTATTATATACATAAATAATGTACATAACCATAGTACTAGGGTCTTGTTACATAACCCCTTATAACACCCGTATAAGACCAAAGGGTAAGGTGTGCGATGATGACCGACTCATGGGGTGGCTCGGATAACATTGCTTGGATGGTAATCTCTATCAACTTCCACTTCTCTCATAGGCAGTTCTGCTCGAGCTTAACGTATTCAAGATCTGATTGTGATTGGTCAAGAGCAAAGCCCAATGACGCCACCTCCTTTCCGAGCTCCAAAAAACGAGCTTCTTATGGGGAACATCTACTAGATGAATCCATCACTTCCTTTTTCTGAGTAAATTGGATTTGTTAAAGCCCTATATTTATAATAATCATGTGATCACTGTTCAACAACTATATTAGAAACGGTCACAATTCTTAACAGTATTTTAAAATCAAAAAACATAAAACAAAATAAGTTGACATTTTATATAAAAATTTTACATAAAGTAACATTTAATTAGATCAAGAGGGATTTCCATTAATGAAAGTTTGGGTCGTTACAATCTTCACCCCTTAAGAAATTTTGCCCTCGAAATTTCCTTTTCCCACACTAAAACAGATATGGGTAACTCTAATTCATCATTTCCTATGATTCCCATGTCGCTTCTTTAAACTTTTGGTTTCACCACAACACCTTGACGAGGGGCATTATCTTATTTCATAGAACTTTTTCTCTATGATCTAAGATATTTACTGGTTGCTGCCTATAATAAAGATCATACTCTAACTGTACCACCTCTAAAGAGAGTACATGTGAAGGGTCCAGTATATACTTCCTTAAGAGGGACACATTAAAGACATCATGTACTTTGGCCATGGTTGGTGGAAGTGATAGTCGACAGGCCACAACCCTGACACGATCAAGAATCTCGAAGGGGCTGATGTACCTTGGAATTAACTTCCCTTTATTTCCAAACCTCATGACATTCTTCCACAGAGATATGCGTAGAAATACCATGTTACCAACTTTAAACTCAAGTTCTCATCAATGGTTATCTGTATAACTCTTCTGTCAACTCTGGGATGCCTTGATATAATTATGAATGGTTTTCACCTTCTCCACCTTTTCTTCAACCATTTCTGGTCCAAGCAGCTTACGCTCATTGACCTCATCCCAACACGCTGATGTTCTGCACCTTTTCCCATAATGAGATTCATATGGTGCCCTTTGGATTCTCGAGTGGAATCTTTTATTATAAGAGAACTCAACAAGAGGAATATGTTGATCCCATCCTCCTTTAAAGTCCATTGAGAACTCTCTCAACATATCCTCAAGTGTTTGGATAGTCTGATTGGATTGGCCATCAGTTTGAGGATGATAGGCCATAATAAAGTTCAGTTCAGTTTTTAGAGCATGTTGAAGACTCTTCCAAAAATTATAGGTGAATCTTGGATCTCTATCAGACACAATAGATAGTGGTACTCCATGAAGCCTTACCACTTCCCTGATATATATCCGTGCTAGTTGATCCAATGAGAAATCCTCCCGAATAGCAATGAAGTGTGCGGCCTTTTTAAGGCGATCCACAACAACCCAGATTCCATTGTTGCCTTTAGATGTCTTCGGAAGTCCAGTGACAAAGTCCATGGTGGTGTTCTCCCATTTCCATTCTGGTATAGGCAATTGTTGCATCATCCCCTTAGACTTTTTCCTCTCTGACTTCACTTGCTGACACACCAGTCACTTTAATGTATATTCAGCAATCTACTTATTCATATTATACCACCAATAATGCTCTCAGAGATCTTGATACATCTTTGTGTTTCCTGGGTGAATAGAGAAATTTAAACTATGTGTATCATCCAAAAGTTCCTTCTTCAGCTCCAGACTTGATAGAACACATAGTATTTTCCCAAATATCATAATTTATTCTTCATAAACATTAAACTCTGAGTATTTCGCTTTTCCAATAGATTTCACCTTTTCATGAATTCCCACATCATCATTTTGAGCTTCCTTTACCCTTTCCAAAAGTGAAGGTTGAGTAATCATTTGTGAAAGGACTGATGATGTTCCCTTATTTTTGATTCCCATGTCCATCTTCATCAAATCTAAGAAGATTGGATCCTTTTAAATTCTCATCAATGATAGAATCACTGGGTCCTTTCTACTTGGGGAATCCGCCACCTTGTTCGCTTTCCCAGGGTGGTAATGGATTGATCAGTCGTAGTTTTTGATCAGCTCTAACCATCTTTGTTGGCGCATGTTCAACTCTTTCTATGTGAATAAACACTTGAGACTTTTGTGGTCCGTATATATTTCACACTTCTCCCCAAAGAGATAATGCCACCAATTTTTCAAAGCAAAGATCACTGTAGCCAACTCGAGGTCATGTGTTGGATAGTTCTATTCATGAACTTTCAATTACCTTTAAGCATAGGCAATGAATTTTTCATTTTGCATCAACACACATCTCAATCCCTTCTTCGAAGCATCACTGAATACCACAAGAAGCTCTCCACTTGTGGGTAAAGTGATCACGAGCGCAGTGATAAGACTTCTTTTCAACCCCTTGAAGATTTATTTGCATTCATCACTACAAGAAAACTTTACTCCCTTCCAAGTTATCTTGGTAAGAGGGTTGGAAAATCATGAGAAATTTCTCACAAATCGTCGATAATATCCAGCTAACCCCAAGAATCTACGGATATCTGTTACCAATGTTGGCCTCAAGCATCCCTCAATTTCATCCATTTTGGAGGGATCCACAGATATCCCATTGCTTGTGATGATATGTCCCAAGAATGAGACCTCCTTCAACCAGAACTCATACTTGCTGTACTTTTCATAGCACTACTCCTTCCACAAGGTCTCTAGTATAGTCTTAGATTCTCTTCATGATCCTCCTTGGTTTTAGAGTATATCAGAATATCATCTATAAAGACTACCAATTTTTTTTCTATGTAATCTCTAATGACTCTATTCATCAAGTCCATGAAGATTTTTGGAGCATTAGTGAGTTCAAAAGGAATCACTATGAATTCATAGTTCCCCTATCTTGTAGGAAAGGTAGTCTTGGGGATATCTTCCTTCTTCACCCTTAATTGATAATATCCCAACTACAAATCCACCTTGTAGAAGTATTTTTCTCCACATAGCTGATCAAACAAGTCATCAATTCATGGGAGAGGATAATTTTTCTTTATCATGATTTTGTTAATATCACAATAATCAATGCAAAGGAGCATTGACCCATCCTTATTCTTGACGAATAGGACTGGTGCACCCTATGGTGATGTAATTGGGCATATAAACCCTTTATCCAGATTCTCCTATACATTTTTCTTCAGCTCATCAAACTCCACAACAACCATTCTATACAGAGTCTTTGATATTGGAAATTCCCCAATTATAAGATCAATTTAGAATTCAACATCTCTTCTAGGAGGAAGACTAAGAAATTCCTCGAGAAACACTTCAGCAAAATCCCTCAGAATATGCATGTCTTCTAGGATGGTTTCCTCCTTAGACTCAATCATCTGAGCTATATATGCATGCTCATAGGGATGTAATATCCACGCTTGAGGTGATGGAGCTAAAGAAGGTTCATCTTCCTCCTTGCACTTGTAAAAAACCGGGGGTCGATTCTCCACTTGGAGAGTGATTTCCCTCTCACGACAATTTATGTTGGCTCTATATAAGGAAATCCAATACATGCCAAGAATTGCATTAAATTCCACCAGAGGGAGTATGAAAAGGTTCTCCGGGAAGTTTAATCCACAGATTGTGAGAGGGGAGGATTTATATTCATGGGATGCAATGATAGCCCCATTTTCTGTACTCACTGACATCTTCACTTACATGATTTGTGGTGGTACTAGGATTGTTCTAATAAACTTTAGAGATATAAAAGAATGCGTAGAACTTGAATAAAAAATCACAGTCACTATTCTTGAATGAATAACTAGTCTACCTGCCACCACTTCATTGTCGGGGTTCACTTCAGCAGTAGTGATGGAAAAAGATCACCCTTGTTGCCTTGGATGTTGTTGGTTGCCTCTGAAAACCCTTGGATTAGGGCACTGATTTTCAAGATTCCCTGGTTCTTTGCAGTTTTAGCAATTAACCACATGTTAAGGTTTGAACGGAGAATTACTCTCCTCTATCGCAGCTGCGGGTCTTTCTTGATAGAAGTTAACCGCTAGGTTCCCTTCTCTTCCACACCTAAAACATTTCCTCGTACCCTTCAGAAAATTTATAGGGTGCTTCTTTCTGCACCATTGGCAAGTGGGGTTCTAGATCTTCTTAGCACCGTTAGATGTATCCATTAACCACCAGTATTGAATTCCAAATTATGATTCTTATCCCCTTGATACCCTTGAGATTCTCTGATCTCCATTTCGACCTTGAGGGAACATCAGAAAATTTCCTCATAGCTTTCGAAGTCACGGATCTCCAGTGCTTTCCACAGACTAGGTTTCAGCCCACCAAAGAAGCGGTCAACCTTGCATTCAGGGGTAATGACAAAGCCAAAGGCCTATCATGCATGACTTGTAATGTTTTCCTTGTACTCTCCAACAGATTTGTCATCTTTTTGATTTAGGGAAAGGAAGTACCTTTCCATCTTAAGCCGGAGGGTGCGCAGAAAATATTTATCAAAAAGCATCTTTCGAAAATCCTTCTGTTCCAATGCCTCGATATCCTCCTCAGGCTTCGTATTTTTTATCAACTTCCACCATTGATCAGCTTCACCCTTCATATGATAAGCATCTAGGAGAACCATCACTTGTTTAGAACATTGAAGGATGGAGAAGATCTTTTCAATGGAGTTGATCCATTGTTCAACGATTGAGGGATCATATGATCCATTAAAAGTAGGAAGACTTTGTCTCATGAAGCTCTCAATAGCGACTTGTTCTTTCTTAGGGGGGGGGGGGTTGAAGGTTTCTCTTGTACCATGTTTCTATTCAAATCTTGAGTTAGCTGAGAGAGAAGCGTGACAAAGTTCGCAATTCCCGCTCCTAATGTATTGAAAATCTCATTAGTACAGTCATCACATTGATCTTCACATCTGTTGTTAGCCTGAGTCCTCCTATTACTGACCATTGGCTAGAATAAAAGGAAAGTTAGGGGTAACACACAAAGGTTAATACAAGGAAAACAACGATGACTTATAAATAACTCTTATTTCCTTAACATATGAATCTATTGGCTTCAGTCTATGTTATCCATGATCTACTTTCTAACATATATTCTTAGGGTATTTTTTCCCTTAATAATGGTTCTAACTAATATTGTGATTTTACCAAATCATACCCCCCATCGAGTGTCTTAACCAAGAGTGAAGCAAGGCCCATTGTCGTGCACCAGTTCCTGTTCGAGTCTAGCTCAAAGCGGTTTTTTCGGGTTTTACCCCAAGGATACATCTGTGCCAGAGCCGCCTCTACCTACTTGTATCTAGATAGGGATGTATTTTCTTGATAAACCCCTTAATAAATACTCACCAAAACATAGGGATGTTTTTATTATACTTAGTCTTTTCTCTAAGGCTTTACTAGGGTTTTCTAATCCTAATCTCAGAAATAACTAAACCTCCCTCTGATACCAACTATGAAAACCCTGGTTTTTATTACACAATTAAACATAATTTATTACATAAAATTCACTTGATAAAACATAAAAGATCGAGAGGTCTAGTGTCTTTTGGGATTATGATCATTATATAAAAACTTATAACATGAAATACAACATCTTTATTGAAAACATCTTTTACATCACTATTACATTCCCTCGTACTTAGCATTGCATGGGATAACCTGAGGACATGCATAAGAAAAGGGTGAGCTATAAGTCCTAATAAGGGAATAAACATGGAATAAAATGAGGAATAAAATACATTTTAGACAATAGGAATATCAATAGAGCACAAGAGAAGCATAAACATAATGTCATGATAAAGCATGATAATCATAACATGGAAATGTGGAAATAACACTTAACATGGAATTAGTAGCATGAGCCAAGGTTCATTGCACATGGAGCATGAGTAAACCCTCATTGCACATGAAGCAAGAATAAAACCTCATTGCACTTGAATTATAATGAGTCAATACCCATTTCACATGATGTATCATGATACTATACTTTATCCAATGCATTGGAGCGCTATCAGGGTGCACCATTCTTAAACATTTCATTTCATACATAAGTCTGCCACATGGATCATAAAACATTGAATCATTCAACATAATATTTTATTCCAAGATAAATTAATGTGGAATAAATAAATGAAACAATTTAATAAATAATTAAATGTGAATAAAGGTGAATATACTTGATAGAGAAATGGGAATGGTATTCACTAAACAATGACATTGGCTTGGAAAATCAGTGCAATTTTGGCAGCGTAACGACGTGACGTAAGAATTCATAAAAATGGTTGATGAGAGAGAAAGGGGTGTCTCATAATATATACATGAAATAGATATTAAGGGGGTAATATAGATACATGTAACAACAATTGTAATGGAATTTAGATTCATGATACAAAATAATTTCTTCAATGTAAGCGAGGAGAGATAAATTCCTTTCAGAATTTCGGCATAGTAACAGGTGTACATGGGAGGAATTTATCGAGAGAGAAAGGGGTCTCTCATCATTCAAAAATAAATAGGGAAGTATGGGGGATGTGAGAAACCATACCCCAACATTTATAATTGAAATTAAAATGGCATAATAACATTATAAAAATTGGACAAAAATGAGTAAGGAAGAAAAAACCCTTACTTGGAAGTGTGCTTCCAAAGGATTGAGAGAGGATTGAGAGAGGCTTATTGGGAGATTGGTTCACCTTGAGAGGATCCTAGAGAGAGTAGGGAAGAGTTTCTAAGAACTCCAAAGGAATTGAGTGAGGAGGAAGTGGGAACTTTGGTGGGTTTATATAGGAATGGCGGTGGAATTCTTTATTTTTTAGGTTTGGGACACCTCACATTAAACTAATCCAAAACACAAAACATCACATGGTTTTTGCCCTTGGTTTTTGGAAAAGGGAAGTGGAAAACAATATATTGTAAGGAAAAATTCCTAACTTCTTAAAATAATGGGGTTGCTTATGTGGAGGTGAGTCACACTCCCAAGGAAAACAATTTAAAAAGACAAAATGTTTAATAAGTCTTGAAGGGTCCACTAAAGCTTTGTAAATTAAATAAAAAAACCCAAAATCACATTACTTTAATGTTAAAATATATTTTTTACAAATATAAAGTTTATAGTATTTTATTACATCACCATTGTGTCATTATGATGTCATAAAAACATTATATATTTAAACGGTATTTAATTTTCACCGAAAAATTTGAATGTCTCAGAAAATTATGAAAAATTTACCATTTGTTAATTTCAAAATCCTAATTCAATAGATAATATTCATTTAATCTAAATAATTTTCTAAATATGTTAATTTTCACTTTTAAAATAAAAACTAACATTTATCTAAAATTCATCGGTTTTTACAAAAATGGCTTTCAAATCTTAATAATAATTACAATTGCATTCATAAAATTATACGATAATTTATATTTAATAAAAATTAATTAAATAATAATAAAAATATTTTATTAAAATATTATTTAATTCAAAAATCCATTAATTCATCAAAATATATTTCCTATTTGAACATTAACTAAAAATACTATTTGTGATTTAAAAACTATTTACAAGGTAACAATAATAAAATGAAAGTATATTCATTATTATATATAAAAATAATGTACATAACCATAATACTAGGTTCTTTTTAAATAACCCATTATAACACTTTCATAAGACCGAAGGGTAAGGTGTGCGATGGTGACTGACTCTTGGGGTGGCTCAGATAACATTGCTCGGGTGGTAATCTCTATCAACATCCACTTATCTCATATGCGGTTCCTCTTGAGCTAATGTATTCAATCTTGGCTTGGGCTTGGTCAAGAGTGAAGCCCAATGATGCCACCTCTTTTCCGAGATCCGACAAATGGGCTTCGTATGGGCCACGTCTACTGGATGAGGCCATCACTTCCTTTTTCAAAGTAAATTGGATTTGTTAAAGCCCTATATTTATACTAATCATGTGATAACAGTTCGACGAATATATTAGCAACAGTCAAAATTCTTAATAGTATTTTAAAATCTGAAAACATAAAACCAAAGAATTTGACTTTTTATATAAACATTTTACATAAAGAGACATTTAATTAGATTATGAGAGATTTCCATTAATGAATGTTTGGGTCGTTACATTATAAATTCCCCCAGCCCATCAAAGATGGGAGTCTAGTGTCCTATGAACACCTTTGTTTGACTATTCCAATCATGCCCCGGTGGCTCTGCATATGATGCCTACAAGATGACTATCAAGAAAAGGAAAATTCTTCCTTAGGAGATTCCTCTCCCACTTTTGTATGCCTAACATGGATCTCAAGCCTCATATGTATCGAAAACTAACAATGTCAGGTTAAAAAATAAAAAAAATCTTTCATTTATATATGAGATTTTTAGGACACTCCCGACTGATGAATCCCAAACTGGGGCCCCTTCCCCATCAAGTTTTTTCAAAACTGTTCAACCTAAAACATAAATAAAAAGTCCAGTGGCGAGACTATAAAACTCTGGAAAAAATACATAATACTCACTAGAGTGAAAACCCGCAAAGGGAACCCCCAGATAAAAGTCAAGTACCAGATCACCAAACCTATACTTTGTATTGTTTTGGAAAAAAAATTGAGCTGTCAAAT
The DNA here is from genome assembly GCA_963277665.1 of Viscum album. Classification (NCBI taxonomy): domain Eukaryota; kingdom Viridiplantae; phylum Streptophyta; class Magnoliopsida; order Santalales; family Viscaceae; genus Viscum; species Viscum album. Next base: position 736,525 of record CAUJRU010000187.1, read on the forward strand.
AATCAAAAGATACATAAATCTTGTTAGGTTAAAGACACGCAAAGGGAATCCTAGAAAAAAGTTATGTTATACCTGCTAAGACCATATCAAACAAGATTACGAAAAAATTAGGGTGCTAATGAAAAAGACACAAAATTCCAGGAGGTTTTCCATGAAACACCAAAAATAGTTGAACTACGCACACTAAGTCCCATGAATTAGGAAAAAATTAGAGCATGATTTGATTATTTCAATTTACTAGTTTTGAATCTTGGTTTAAAATTAATACCTGATCAAGATAATGCTTATATGGTTGATTGTGATTAATTTACATGATAGGAAAAGTAAAAGAAGATGTATTGTAAGGAAAATTAATTCCATTAAGTTCAAAAAAAAATATAGGAACATCCCGAGTTCATATTCTCTCTATAGTGTCAAAATAAAATGAGTACATCTTGATTTGGGAAAGTTAAAATAAGTCTTGGCGCACCCTTTCCATAAAAATGGAAAACGACTACTATGGGACGTCAAGAGTTTTATCTAAATAATCGCTCTCATATTCTTCAAATCTGACCATTGGGTGCACACATTCCATAACAACTTTAAGGTCCCACACTTTCTTCTAGATAGCATCATTATTGGCACCTAAAGAGGATAGTTGAGGCTTCAACCTCACTACATGAGACTCACATTCTCACAACTCTTCCTTTTGGGTGATCAACAAATCACGGGCCTTCGCCTCTTCAGCCGTTAGGTGATCGATTTCATCCAAAACATCTCATAAGGTCGTTAACTAATGATGGGAAGAATTGAATTTGGAATTTTTATCCTCACAAGAAGTAGGGTTTTCCTAGGCTATGAAAATATGGTAGATAAGAAGGTGTAGAGGCTGGTAATGAAATACAAAAGAACCCAACTCAGTAAATAACCTCTGAAAGTTTTTAGTCCCATCATTAAAGTTAGCCAAAGGTGTATCCACAGGAAGGGCGCATAACTGACGCCACACCTATTTTCACACTTCCTGATGCCTCCCTGTGGCACTAGGGACATGATCCTACCCCGCTGGAATGGGACTATAGGCAGGAAGCTTCATTACGGGAGTGGGAAGGGACCTAAGATAGGTTAACCAAGATGGGGGGCTCTCTTTACCGTTAGATGATTCAAACACTGGAGCCGGACGCAAAGTACTAGCCACAAATTTTGGGGTATCTGGTGAAACTCTGATGAGGCTAGCCTCATTAGGGCTGTGAGTAGTATCCACAAGAGAGGATCAGTCCAAATCACTCCACACTGAGATAGTCCACATAGATAAAGCCCCTTTCAGATGCATCTGATAGGGAATAAAACAGCTTATCACCACAGGGGTAAGAATATATGGTGTATCCATTATGGCCACCACATAGATAGAAATAGAAGAAATATCCATCAAAGTATCCAAATGAGGAGGAATATATGGAATTACCATAAAGGACAAGATGGGGAAAAGGATGGCTAATGGCTTTTGGACCCGTTGGATTGGTCTTATCAGCACCTCGTTAGGGTAACATCCCACCCACAGTTGGGCATATTATAGTGAAAGAAAAGTGGATCCCATCATATTGTGGATGATAACCTCTATAGCAGAACCTTCCTGAATCATCATAATACATAACTATAAAAGAATAACCGGATGTGATTCTCCCCTTAATTGAACGACAGGAAGAAGCACAATTTATTAAAGGCACCCAAATTTTCTGGAAAACCGATAAGGGAGGTATGGCTCACAAATATCCACTTGATCTATGCGACCAATGAGGATCCCATCCCGAAGCATGATAATGTATGAATGTTCCTCTGAAGAACCTCCCCTGTCACCCCTTAATGACCCATGAAGGGTAAGTTTCTGTGAAAATGAGAAGTGAGAAGCATCATTTAGCTTCCCATTTACATCACTAATTCTTAAAGTCCTATGATGAACAACGAAGATGTTAAAAAGGGTAGGTTGAAAGTTTGAGAGAGGAACCCACACAAGGTTTCAATATTCATAGAAAGGGAAGTGTTAGTATTTCCACCCATACAGAAATTTAAAAGGTCTAATGATATGATGCATAGGTTTACCTTCTTGTATCTTCCCCAACAACTCATAAAGTTGGGGAAGAGTAGGAATGGCCAGATTAATTGGTCAACACTCTGCCAGCATAGCCGCCATTATCAGAGTGCAAGCCTAAGACCTAGTATATACACATGGTATGGGAAGATCCATCCTCTTAAAATCATGTACAAGAAACCTTCTAATATAAGCACAGGTGGTATGTCCAATTGAAGCTCATATTCCTTGGTAGTATATCGTCCTTCTTCGAGGGTGGTGCAATATGATCCTGTAATTTGTCGAGATTGACGGATTGAATGATTTTGACTATGGATGGATTTAATCTTAGGCCCATTAAACAAAAAAATGACCCTATCCAATTCTCAAACAAGATAAGAGAATGAGTCCGGAGGGGGTGATCAAGTAATCCCTTTTCCATAACCAGTTGGCTCCTTGTCAATGGGGACACATGGTTGGTATCTCCCCATGTAGTGGCTACTGGATGAAATTTTTTATATATATTTACAAGGATGGGGATCCCTGAGAGATGGTGGATGTCCCTTAAGATGATTTCCACCTCCCAATGTGTTAAATGGAAGGTGTTGGTGCTTGAACACCAGCAGTTCAACAGCTCAGGAAGGATTTCACCTAGAGAGAAAGATGAAAACTGGGAAACCCAAGATGCCTGATAAAAGTTCACTACCTCCAACTGATCAGGGGAATCTAAATAGGTTTGGTGTACCCAGAATGCCCAGTCCCATTCATCATAGAATCATCCTCCATCTCGTAGGTCCTATTTGGTGCTCCACAAACTGTTAGGGTTTTCTTAGGAAGGGTTGATATTGGATGTGTACTCCTAGGAGACTAATCTCAAGGTAGTTTTGTGACACCTGAAATTTCCCTGAGTCTACACCAAGCCTTCTAATATGAACACATTATCTTGAATTAGAGTAACTATGACTTATCCTTTTGAGGAAATATTGCCCCTATCATGACCTTGGGGTGCATTTAGGATAATTGAAAGAGTATTAGGGTCACCAAATGGAAAAGAAATTTCATTAGGAAGACCCAATACATAAAATGGAAACTTCAAAAACAATGGGTAAACTAGGAGCTATTTCATAAGAAGTTATTTTTAGAAGCTATTACAAGGAAAAATTTAGGATTGAAGATGGGCCTTAGTGTCCTCAACCATGGTTTACATCATCTTGGTTGATTTCATCAAAGTCTCCGGAAGATCCATTGAAGCCTACATAGAAAGATCCAAAAGCCCATAGAAAGTTAGTCCCATGAGAAAAGTGTTGGATAAAGGTCAAAAAATGGACAAAGGACTTAAAAGAGCATCAACCTAGGGCTCTATGTACTGGTCAGAGAAACGGTACACGACAACAATTTCCTGCACACTACACAGTACACAGAATCCATTTCCTGCATACTACAGCAGTACAGATAAGCTATATATTGTGTAAAACCGTGGTATGAAAAATTCCCATAAGGCACTGGCCTATGGAGCATTTTCCAGAAAACACAAGGGTTCCCAAAAAAATAAACTGCAAAACAAGGCCTCGTCGTGATGATATTCAAAGAATTCTGATTAAGAGTTTATGTTTAGATTATTAAGGCTTACATTTTGGTTCACCGGTTTAAGTTTGGTGTGCAGGACATGAAAATCAAGTATAATTTTTCTACATGAAGGTCCAGAAATTAGTTATAAATTCCATAACAAATTTCACGAAACCCAAAAATTATTTCTCGGGTAGATTTTAATTTGTGAATAGTTCGGTTTGTGATTACAGATTTCGCAAAGGAGGTGGTACGTAGATGTAGTGAAAGCCAAGGAACAGTCGAGAGCACTTTTCTCCATGAGAAATGGTAAAGGAAAAATGACCTGGGCCCCTATAAATAGGTTTGGTCCCCTCCTTCTAGACCTATCCATTCTACCAAAAAGTACTTCAGTTCCTGACTGCTTCTATATTGGAATAGTCTCATATTCATTATGAAAAGGCCCCATTCTTATGGGGGTAATTTTTAGGGTTCTAAAAACTTCTCAAGAGGAAGAAAATACTCCCACAAACACTTTTTAGAATAAATCAAGCATTTCTATAGGTCCAGCAAGGAAAATGGACGAAAATTGAATTTTAAATAAGGGAAAAAACATGAAGAAATCAAAATTTTTAAAGATTTTAAGTGACCTAGATACCATTTCTAGGAAGTTTTCATGAAACTCATAAATTAAAATCCATTGGAATGCAGAAGGAACCGTGAGGCGCTAGACCACAGGGCGATGTACAGTGAACCCAGGAAGCCTCGAACTGCATCGTTAGTGGAATAAATACACTAAATACCATACAAAAACCATTCTTCGAACTAAGTAGTTAACATATGAATCAAATAGGCAGGGTTCTGTGAACCGTGACTCATGAACCACAACCTCGACAAACCCCAGTTGGCTAAGTCCTCCATGGGTTGAGATATGACTTCATGGGATTATGAAAATGGTGCTGCATGCCCAGAGATATTATTTTACCAATTCTCTACAAAAGAAGAAAAGGAGGAATTGGGGAGGAGGATGGATGAAGAAAGCATATAGGAGACCCTATAGATTGGATGAAAGAATTCAGAGAAGATTCTGTCTTTGGTTTCGAATCATCAACAAAGTTTAAACTGTGAACCACATTTCCACAGGTATAACCAGCTGCAAAACATAAAAAGAAGGAAATTAATAATAATGGGTAAACCATGAAGTTAATTGGTGTCATTGTGAACTAAAAATTCATCCGGGATTAACTCCCCGCAAACGACAGGTTCCATGAACCTCCTTCAATACAGCGCTCCGCATAGTGCATCACTATGCAGATCAAAACTCGCACCATATAATGCATAATTACATAGATGGAACCTAAAGTGGTGTGGAATACCACATCTAGGAATGCGTACCACTTTGGTACATGATGGTCCATGACCAAGACCACATACTGCTTCAGTACACGGACAGACCCTCTACCCTCATACCACTACTGTATATAGAGCTCCCCCACCCTGCATGAGAAAATGGTATGTGGAATGGGGGGGGGGGGGGGTCTTCAGGTGTTCTTCCCTCTAGATATAATCTCGTGCCTCCATTACCATCTAGTCCTCTATAACCCCTCTGTGAACAGGTCCCCCATAATCAGTCCAAAGCCTCCTCCAAAGCCATCATACCTCTATGATCAGATAATCGGGCATTTCAGCACACCCCTTTTTGTCGACATACCCATGGTAAGAAGAGTCATGAAGGCAATACCCATTGTAGTTCAGACTCTTGGGATGTTTATAAGTCTACATTCCCATGGTAACCTAGAGTCCAACCTTTGTATGCTGACGTGAACCTCCCAGTTCAAGGAATTAAGGGTAATCACTTTCTTTTTCATTCAATGAGGAACAATGATCAGTCAAAGGAATCATGTTCTCTTCTTATTTTGATGAGTGGAGACATTCCTCCCCTTTCCCAGATCTCATTATGGGGAACTCCCACTGAGTTAAGTCCCTAATCATTTGAGATCCAAGCCGCATGATCTCCAATGTCATCCCACATTGAAAGGTTCATCACTCCGCGCCCTCACCCACCGTCGCCTTGACTTATTCCACTATAGGATCTCCATCTACCATCAGTGGGAGAGAAGGTGTGTGGTTGGTTGAATCTTTCACATATTATTGTTTCTCACACTAAATATGACCCATGTAGGCTTATAGACTTGTAATGATTACAATATCCACACAGTCAACCCATCTTAAACTAAAAGAACTCTAATTCTCGGTCAAACCAGGATATGTAGGATGATTGTTTGAAGGCATGAGCTCAAAAGGGGTGCCATTTGAAAAGGGTTCACCCAATCATGTACCCTAAAATGGGCAGTTTCCACTTGTAATTGCCAACCCGTATTGAACTAAAAGAACTCTGATTCCTATTCAAACTAAGATATGTTGGATTCCTACATGAATGTCCGAGCTCAAAAGGGGTCCCCTTCCAAACGGGTTATCCCCAATTATGCCCCCAACAAATGGGCCTCCTCCTAGGTCCAATCCCCAATCTAACCGAACTACATAGGCTCTAAATCATCTCCTGAGGATATGTAGGAAGCCCATATTATGGGCATGATACTAACATCAAATCACCATCTATCTCTCTTGGACAACGATAAACTCCAGAGCACCTTATTTCATGGTTTCAACCAACATTGCAACCATAACATCAAATCCATGTATATCCATTATGATCCTACAAACCATGGGTATCCCATGGATACACTCATTGGGAGTGAACTCTGGATTCAAAAACATATGAGCATGACTTAAATCAATAAAAGTGTCTTGGAATAGGAAATAATTTCCCCCAAAAGAGTGTAATGAGATTGACATCCCATCCTCTCGACCAATGGAGTCCTTAATTGTTTTTGGAAAAATCATAATCCAAAGACATCCTGCCTTTGGAAAGAAGGTACTTGGATCATGGATAATAGGGCCATTGGGAGTTTTTGGATCCACGAATAAACCTATTGAAGACCATCCGAGGAATTCATATCCTAAGAGGACCGAGTGCACAAATACTTAACCCCATGCAATCGCCCACTGGGACCATTTTACTATGGAACCTCCTTCATAATTTGGAAGGGAAAAACTGTGTAGTCCATGTTTGGTCAATACAGTTCCCCCTAAAGGTTAACGATGTAGATCGAGTAAAAAAAAAGATGGCAATAGGAAAGTCTCTATAATAACGGATGAATTCTCATCACTCATCGAACCATTCTTTGCATTTCTTCCAAACTCATAAATGTGCCACCCTAGAGGCAAAACAAACCTATAGTTATCCAATTATAGGGGATTCAAAGGATATCTTGGGTGGTGATGGTCCACATATTACGATTGATGCTTTTGGTACAGGGGATTTTTATTTTTCGGTGATTATCTTGAATAGAAAATCTTTTGAGGGGATTCGACAGGTTAATACAATCACCAAAAAAATTACATAGAAGGGATAAATTTCCTTTTTTGAATCCAACCATGGGATTATATATCACAATATTAAATAGTGAAAGTTCAATATTATATCCCATTTATCAATAGTGGATAAGAAGCATTGTTGGGGCTTATCCACGACTAGGAATTCCTTAATTTCTATATAGGGATTTGATGGATGGAAAATTGATTCTCTAGAAAAGGGATTCTTTCATGATATCTTGGAAGATTTTGATATGAAAGAAAAATCCTAGGGATTTGGAATAATTAATTCAAAACATGGTATCCTTAGAATTCAATATTGCGATCATACCTTTAAGTCTCTAAAAGTAAAGAATTCACTCACCAAAGCTTGGATTTGGATCCATGGGTTGAGCTGGTTCCTCTGGCACCCAAATATTTTATAGAAAAATGCATTGTCCATTGGTGCTCCGATAAATATAGATATAGAGAAAGGTATGATCACTTTGTTAGGATAATTTTGGATATTGACCTCGCACATCCTTTAATTAAAATCACAGTGTTATCATATGATGATTATAGATTTGTTTTGGCTATTGAATATGAAAATGTTCTTGACTTCTACCAAAGTTGCAGCAATATTGGACATTTTTTTGATGGATGTTGGAAAATATTGGCATACAATGCTCATGGGATAAAGGGGAACACTGGTGATAATTGTAGGAGGTATAAGTAATCTCAACCAAATGAGGATCATGAAGGGAATTATATAATAAAATAGGAAACAATGGAGGCCATGTGCACTATTAGGGGTGGGGGATGCCTTAGAGAGGACCAGATTATTCTAGTGCATGAGGAAGGGGCTGCAGCTGGTTAGCAATTACAAAAATATGAACCTTATATTATGGGGTTTTCCCACTTATAGGTTTCTAAGAGCACATATTTCATGGCTGATGCTTCTAGAGGAAATTATTAAAGCAATTGTCCAAAGGGAGGGTTGTCCTCAAACAATGAGTATAATCTAGGAATGCCACCTTTTAATGTAGTAGAGGAGGATTATACCTATTTTGGAGTCCCCACCAAGGTGGCTGAACAACATGATTTTCCATCAGATCCCGAACTAGCTGTTTTTTCTTAGATAGGTGCAGAACCCCTTTATTGTTAATCTTCTGATGGGGGAGCCCAGACTGGATGAGGTTGATGTCACTACACCCTCTGGAAAAGATGTATCATATGAAACCTATTGGGACACTGAGAATACTACCCAATGAGCAGTCTAACATGATCTAAATCAGGATGTGTTTATTACAGCCCAAAGAAAGGGAAAAGCAAATATTGTTGTTGAGGAAGGTATTCAGTTGGTATTTTCTAGGAAATTTTGGTAGCCTAATGTATGTGAAAAGGTGGTAGTGAACAATGATGGTTCTAAATAGTTGTCTGATTTAACAATGGTTGGGATAGATACCATGGTAACTTCACTACCTCTGTAGGTTCTTCATCCATTGAGCACTCAATTAGAGGGTGCTGGAAATGTGGAGGTGTTTTATCCATCCCACTTTCTTGACCTTATGAAATCTGATTATGACTTGTTTGGGATTTCCTCGATCAAAGAATGTGAATCTACACCTAGGAAGATTTTAAAACCCCCCCTAAAGGATTGTGAGGTTGAAAGGATTCCTCAGGGTCTTATTGTTGATTTGGAAAAATGTTTTGACTTGAAACTTGAAACGACTTTTATAATAATGGATTCATAAACCCTTTTCTATCAAAACTACCTCATAGTTTAGAAGCTGTTATTGAAAAATATTGAAGATAGCTATCAAGAAAACTCAGAGATGGATTTTAGGGATCTCAATTGGAAATACAGAAGCAACATCATTCCAGACGATTGCTCTAACTCATCATCAAATGATGAGATTGAGCTACCTCACAGGAATAAATTATAGCTGAGAGGATGACATCCAAAGGATATATGTAATCACCCATGAATATGGGATCTATAGAGAAAAACATGAGTTGATATGTTGTTTTTAATGCCTTGGGACCTTTTTCTATGTCAAACCATTTTTCCTCTACATTTTTTTATTTGTTATTCTTAATTTTCTAATATTGTTTTGTGTGGGTTGGCTTTCCCACTCACACTTGGACCTTTTTCATATAAACATATATTCATTTTTATTTTAAAAAAATGTATGTAATTTATCTATTAATCATTTTTAAATATATTTCAAACTACTCATCTTTTAATTAAATTCCACTCATTTTTAACATACATTGATTTAAAATTATTTATCCATTCTTAAATGTGTTTTTACATTTTTTATAATTTATTGATTTTAAATATTTCTCAATTTAATATTTTTTGGTAATTTAATCATTTTAATGTTTTTATACATAATTATGCATTAATATATTTAATATCTTCAATATAGATATATATATTCATATATATATATATATATTCATATATATATATATATATTCATATATAAATATATATAAATATATATAATATTTCCTTAAATATGATTTATATAACACAAAATATGTAAATTTACATTAAATAAGGAATATATTTAGTGAAAAATGTTTTATAATTAAATATTAATATTAATTAAAAATATTGACTAATTGTATCGAGTAATGAACATTTAATTAAATGTTATTTGTTTTTTTTAATTTAACATATATCAAATTTGTGTTAAATTAATTTAACATATACATATAAGTAATTAATACATTTTTATATAAAACACACACACATAATATTTCTCTAATTTAACCAATTTTTAATATTCATTTGAGAAATATATTTACAAACATAATACATTTAATATACCCAAGAAGGTTCAGGATCCGAGCGTGCTCAGTCCTAAAATTTATTAAGAAAAATAAAAGATAGAAGAAAATAAAACGACACAAGGAATGTGGTACAGAGAGAACAACCAAACAAGAACATGGAAAAATAGTTCCACCTTAAAAGAAAATGATAAAGGTGATACAATCATCCACAAACACAAATGTCCCACAACCATTCAAGTACAATCTATATAACAAACCAGAAAAAGGCCCATAAATCCCAATACCCTATGGCCATTAGGGACCATAAATTTGTCTAGCTTGAATCCCATATCCATTTGTTCCCAAAGTCCCAAACAAGTGCATCCCAAAGACCACAAATGATATAGATCTACCCCACATCCGGATCCCCAAACATCTTCCATCTTGTAATGCAAGTCACTGCCCTGCATCCAGAGGTCTCCTCCTCTCATCCTGAGGTCTTCGCCTCCCATCCTGAGGATGTCATCAGATTCCTACATTATTATCTCATCACCAAACTCCACCTCCACCATGATACCTATGAATCATCAATTCTCTAACTATAATTCCATTGTTTCCATTAGGTCTCTGTTGCCAGCACCAGAGACCACCACCGCCAGGATGACAGACCTACCTCACCGCTCTACGTTGAAAAACCCACCGAACCCACCATCAAACCTTGTAATTTATGGACAAATCTCTCATCACTAAAAATCCAAATCCCCAATGATGTGGTTAAATGAAAACCAAGGTCATCCCCAACCTCCACACCACGTCATCATAAGCTTGAATCATCAACACATCACCACCCAATGCCCAGACAGACTCATTACCACCGGGATCCCTAGGCTTCCACACTACACAATGTATCCATAACCATCCCCCATCATTAGACTGCTCCCCACATCATCACTGGCTTACACCCGTCTACCTGATTTCATCATCATCACGTGACCTGAGATCGTTGAAGTCTTCACCAGTCATCTCAATTGATCACAATCTCCATCCTAATTCCAAACACAATCTCCACCACTCTGAATGTTAAGGTCATCACCAACCTATAGTTAGGTATTAACATATGACACCCCAAAACACACAGGTCTAAAAAACTAGATGATCCCTATCCTCTCATGAAACCCATCGTCATTGAATCAAAGCCAACCTCTCCAACCGCACAAGGCTTTGTTCCTCCGAACTCCTCCCAAAATTTGTGGGGATTTCATCACATTCATTATCAATTCCACCATAAAAAATAGTATGAGGACATGATTTTGCGCATGTGAAAAACATATGGTAATGGATAAAAAAATCATCAACTTCACTTCAGATGGTTGGTTACAGACTTGGGTGGTGAGTTTGAAGAGAGAGTGACTCTTCATCTTTTCATATATATAATATATATTATGTTTCTAATATGTAATTTTAATTAATATTTTCATATTTTTATTCAATATATTCTATTTATTACTCTTTAATATTTTTCAAATTTATTCAATCATGAAATTATTTATTCATTAATAATATTTTTTTAATATTTTTGTAATTTATTAATTTTCAATTTTTCATTATTAAATATTTTTACAATGTTATCCATTATTAAATTTAAATATACATGTCCATTCAATAACATTTAATTTTTTTAATATGATTTTAATGTATATAATTAATATTTTTCCATTTTCATTTTAACATATAGCCATTTATAATTTTTTAACAATCTATATAATTAATAATAATTGGTCATTTTTTGTAATATTTTTCAAATATTTTTTTTTTCTAATTATCTAATTTCTATTATTTTTAAAATTCATGCATTTAATACTATTTAGTAAAAGTTATTCACCCATAATGCTACTTATTTTTTACTTTTCTTTATAATTTATTCATTTTTAATATTTAATATTTTAATTTTTTTTCAATTTCTTTATTTTTAATATTTATTGGAAAATATTTATTCATTAACATTCAAGGATTTTAATATGGTTGTAATTCACATATTTAATATGTATTCATTTCATTTTAAAATATATTCATATTTAATTTTTTAATAATTTATACAACTAATAAAAATCATTCATTTTTTTAATATTTTTGAAGCCAATTCATTTTTCATTATTAAATTTCACTCATTTATTAAATTCATGAATTTATGCTTATCTATTCATTAATAATATTAATTAATTTTTACCCATTTTATTATTTATTTTATTTTAATATATATAAATTTAATATTTTTAAATTTACTTTATATAGTTTTTATCTAAGCTTTCCAAAGACACCTGATAAGTATAGTTTTTGTCACCACTAAAATATAAAGAACAAACAAAACCCATATATATCAATGTTTTTTGGAAAGCGATGATAATGATAGGTTTTCTTATATCATTCTATTTTAGCACTGCTAAAACCTTTATGATCTTTTAAATAGAACCCTAACAGAAGACCTCATCACTCATGTCGTTCAAAATCTCGTGGAATTGAAACTTTATTTCCGCTCTCCATCAAACTCCTTAGACGATCAATACATTCAAAACCCACTATATGTTACTTTGGATCCAATTTTCAAAATCTTTCATTGTTTTAGAATTTTTAGTTTATCTTTGGGTGTTTTTAATTTTCCCAAATGATTTGAATGGCCTGTGTGATAAATTTAGTTTTTCCTCGATCTGGATCCCTAATTTTCTGCACAATCTCCCTCTGCTAGAGCCATTTTTTCTTCACCCTCTCCCTCACCCTCACATTTATTAATAGTTATTATAAAATGAGGCAACGTTGTGTTATAATCCATTTTTGTATATGTTTTTATCTGTCAAATTAGAATGTGCACAAACCTACAATTATTTGATGTTGCTATTAGATTTTATAAAAGTGTAAAAAAATTATAGATTTAGAAATGGTTGTGTTTTTATCTGTAAAATTTTTTAGTTTAAGATTTTTAGTTAATATATTGTATTTTAATGAGGATTAATTGTGTGTTTTTTAAATACATCTATGCGGAATTTATAATTAAAATCGATAATAAATCATTTGTATGAGATTTTTAGGTGCTGAAATTTTCTCTGAATGTATCCTTTAAAGTTAAACTGAAATGTGTTTCATATAAACTTGTTCGTTGAATTTGTTTTCTTAAAAAATTGAGTGGGTTTATTAAATATATCTTTGACTATTGAATAAAATGAAAAGCCTATTTTTTACTATTTTGTAGCCTTCTGGTGTTTTGAGCGGGTATGATTTTCCCATTTTGTTTGATTTTTTGAGTTTAGTAAGAATGGAAATTATTTTTTCAATGTTCGAAACTAAATTATTGGAATTTTAGGGACCCAAGGTATTTTTTTAGATTGTTTTTATTGATTTGAAAGTTCCTTAGGGGTTCGGGTGAGTCCTAACCCAAAAACTCCATTTTGGGAAAGCATAGGATGAGGCACATGGTTTGGAAAATCTGTGCGGCCTCCCAGGAGTAATTGTGTGGCCCTCTAGAAGCACTCTGAATGGTTTGAAAAACTATGCTGGAGGGGAACCATGGTTGTGCGAGACCTGTGCATTTCTTAGACAAGGGGATTCACATGGTCTTCACACATTTTTACAAACCGTGTGCCTAGCCATGCGAGGTGGGTGCCTTAGATTGTGGCATCTTAATGGGATCTGCATGGTTTGGCATACCATGCACCTAGTCATGCGAGGGGTGATCCCTTTTGTAAAATGAGTGTGTATAGTTATTTATCAGTTATAAAAACCCTGAGATCTGACCATGCACCTATTTTAAAAGTGTGAAATTACAATTTTACCACCACCCACTATTTCTTTTTTTTCCTCCCATTTCCCCTCCTCCTAACCACACGCACATGGGAGTTCCTCTATTTTTTCTAATGCCTAGGATTTGAGCAAACTTAACTATTCAAAATATAATATTTGATCTATTGGTGGATATAGATTCATCTTAGTAGGCCCTTCAATCATCTAGCTTATATTTCTTTGTTTATCTCACCATATGGAATGCTAAATATGTGAAAGATCTTTTACCCTATTTTTAGGGTTTTTTTTGTAACACTGATTTAATTTGATTTGGCTTGAGTAAGAGGCAGACATGAGATGAGGAGAACCTACTATCCCAAGGTAGGTGGTTTCAAGATCTCTCCGTGATTTTGTGGGTGTTTTGGGGGTGTATTTATTATACACAATGTGGGTAGACTGAGAGATACCCTATATAATTAAATGGTTGTTTTTAAATTGATAAATTGAGGTTGAGGGATGATTTTATGCATTCCCAATCCTGGTATTAATTATAAAAATCTAGACCACTTGGGAAGGTTACATCAGGTGCATAATTTATGTAATAGTGAATTATATATATATATATATATATATAATTACATGGTTCCATGGGAATGTTATGGGAATGGCCTAAGGATAGAGGTGTTTTTGACCACCCTAATTAAGGGGACATAGTTCATCAATTTTTTCTTGGACCAGGATAATTTTGGTGAGAATAATCACCAATTTGAGGTGAATTAGTCATCACTATTTGAGGCAATGAGGTTTTCAGGATGATGGAATTTCTCTCAGGTGATTTGAGATGGTGTTGACCATCTGGATATAGTGACATAGTTATTGGGGAATGAAGATCCAGATGACGTGTCTTAGGATTTTTGGATATTTTTGTTCACTACTTGTTGGCCGATATGACATTGGAGTCGTGTGCACATAGATAAGACTTATATCGAGCTGTTATTGACCAGTAGTTATGGATGGAGACCCATGTAGAACATGTAGATTAGGTGATGGTGTTTTCTATTGGATATGTTTGGGGGTGTTCACCCTAGAAAGGAACATGGATGGTGATGGACCATCAATTGATGGTGTTGAGACCATTGATTGGGGTATGAGGCTCATCGCTACATGTAAGGTCATGGGATGGGACTTGGGAGGATGGACATCATCATTCCATGGGACATCGGGCTTTGATCCGATGATGATTTTTATTTGGAGGATATATAGTGATGTACCTCGGGACATCGGGGTTTGAGATATTAGGGAATTATGAGATAGGGTTCAAGGGACATGTAATTATCAATTAGGCATGTTGTTTGGATTCCAGGAAATCTAATTGATGGAATGAAGTACTAGGTAACATAATATTGGTGGAACCCGAGGGTTCACCTGAGTTATTATTTTTAAGGGATTCCTGGGGATTTATGACATGAATATTCACCACTATATACATATATATATAGTAACATGATTTATGCCAAATATATTTGGAGGCATGTATTCAGAGATTACCGATGATGACCAAATTAGGTAGAACGCTTCCTTGTGGCTATTGAGCTCAAGGGATGTTGGTTTTTATTAATAGTGAATGTTGTGCCTTATTATTTATATTTCATAAACACCTTCATAATTATGGATGTAAGAGAGACACATATTGGTGGTGGCCAACTGAGATTTATTCTCACACCATACACGAGCCCTTCAAGATGCCTGCAGAGTTTTTGTTTGTACGATTCGGTAAGGGATTCAGCTCAGGAGTTAGACTATAGTGATCATGTTGTACTATTTATCATGGGATGGAAAGATAGGGATCATGGGGGTTCTTTCATCAAATGGAGTTTTCTTTATTATATCATCTTGGATTATTATATTTATGTACTTATGATCAACCAAATGAGAACCTTCTTATATACTATTTTATGTCCTTTTATAACATGTTTTTTGTGTGTTTAAAAATGGTATGTTTTTGTATTTAGCATTTTGGATTGATTATTATTACTTTTCAAATATTGTTTATATTCTTCTACTGGTGTTCTATTAATTCTGTTGAGATGATATCTTCTTCCACTGCTATATTTATCAATGGACCATTATTATTATAACCACTATATGGTATAGTCTCTCAACTATCACCTATTTACACCATCACTGGTTGTCATAAGGCTTTAGCGTATGGGGAGGAATGCCTAAGGCCTAGTGGACAACTGGCCCAGAGCACCGTTTAAAGTTGAGTCAAGGTCGGGGTACTACACAAGGTATCATAATGGGTTCTTTTTAGTGTAGTCTGTCAGCATCACAAGACCTAGCTATTAAATGGTAACTATTTTCAATGACTGAAAAATGATATTAAATGCTTACTTTTCATTTGGTCTCACTATTTTGGAAATTTTATATTGGAGATTATGATTTTTTCAGAACTAGGTACAAATCTCGTTTTTGGGTGATTGTAGCCCCATTAACGGGGGTATAACAACTTTACAGGGGTGGGTAATTGATGTTATTATGTTTTATTTTATAGTTTATTTGATTTCTACCTCAAGTGGCGCACATGGGTGTGTTTTCTATCTATTATGTGGATTTTGACCCTTATCTTGGTATGGAAAGGGCAGTTTGATTACGCATCATGATAGACACTTAGGCTCATATGATGCGTTTTCTTGTGATTTTCATTAGGAACATGGATTATAATAATAGGGTTTGTGTTGTTTAAAGTGTCAAAAAATGAATCTACATAGTGTTTTACTTCTTACCCTCTCTTTGGTGGAATTGTACCTAGACAACCCAGGAATGTGGTTCCAATGAAATTTGTGTGTGATTCAATGTGCCATGAAATACGGGCATGACCATGATATGGGTAAAAAGGGATAATGATAGGGGGAGTGTTGTTTAAAGTTTCAACAATGTATATAAATAGGGTTTTCCAATACAACATCTTTGGTGAAATTCTATTCAGCTACCTCAGACTACATAAGTGATATGTGATGTTGGACCCTGTTACGGGAATGAGATGAGCCATGAGACCAGATGATACTTGATGTTTGACTCTAATGTGGGTAGGGAGGGTACCATGAGAATGGTTGATATTTGATACCTGAACCTGATATGGGTAGATAAGGGTCCTTGATGGCGAATTTATGTCACGTGGTGCATTAGGGGAGTGTAAGGGTGGTGAGATGCGCAACATGTTATAGCTTTCCCAATTTTCTATATATAGTGATATGGCTATTTGACCACTATATTGGAATTTAAAGGGATGAAACCTAGATGGATTTTGGTGCAGTGGCAGGATGGAGATGATATGGTGCATCATGAGTGAACATGGGAGGAGATCCTAGAGGGTTGAGATGAGGTCCCAGAGAATCATGATGATATTTGGTTACAGGCACAAGCACAGTTACAAGCACTCGTACATGCAAGAAATTTACAAGATATGTAAGATTTGGGGCTAGGTCTAGATTAGAAACTTGGGGAAGACCTAGTTTGAGTAATATAGTCTATCAATAGGGGAGATCAGGGAGTAGATCCATCTATGGAATACCTAACTCAAGAGTTCTAATCATAGAACCCTGTACTATTTTAGAGTAAGGGTGGACCAAATGTTGAAAATATCTAGATAAAGTCAGTCCAAACTATCTTCAACCAACACCAGACACCTCCAGGTCGGAGGGTGAAGCTAGTGATGTACGTGATTAGAGGACTAGCAAAGAACTGGTGGGATTTATAGGTTCAAGAGGGTAGACAAGATGGACTATCTTGAAAGGATTCAAGGCTAGTTTGTTTTATAACTTCTTTCTAGAGACATTGACGGAATATAGAGCCTATGAATTCCGGAATATCCAGTAGAGGATAAATATTCCATTGACTATGTGAATACTTTCATATAACTTTCATGTTTTTCCACTACAATGGTGGGATATGATATCACAAGGGTGAGGCATTTCTAGGATTGTTTGTGGGACACCATACAAGTGTAGATAAAAACATTTAAGTTATCCTCATTCTCAGAGGATGTCAATCAGGCACTAATAACTAAGGAAAATTTGACAGAACATCCTTCCAAGAGTCGAGAGATGACATCAGGTGAGCCGAGTGGTGATGATTCAGGTAGAAGGAAGAAAGTTCGAGAAGAGTATCAACAGAGTATTCAAGATAGGGA
This sequence comes from Viscum album, assembly GCA_963277665.1. Lineage (NCBI taxonomy): Eukaryota > Viridiplantae > Streptophyta > Magnoliopsida > Santalales > Viscaceae > Viscum > Viscum album. The sequence goes on from CAUJRU010000187.1 coordinate 754,272, forward strand.
TTTAGACAGACCATCAAGGAGTAGGTCTTCAGTTGTATTCTTCTAGTGTGGGAATTTATGAAATGTACAAACTCGGTGTGATCAACCTCTAATTGAGGGATATGATATTTGATAGGTGTGACATCTTGAGAGATTTTATAGGAAGCCTTCTTATAAAGCTAGAAGTCAGGAACTGGGTCAGACTCAGTGACCTGAGGTCAAACTAGGAGTGGTACTTGGAGGTGGTAACTAGGATTTAACTGCATGTTGAGGTCGTGGTAGAGATAGTGGGACCCATAAATGGGTTCATTGGCTGGTAGCTGGTGCAACTCTGTAGGGAGGCCAGGTCTTAGGTAGTTGGACTTTAGGTCAGGTGGTCACAGTGGAGTTTCCAAGTGTATAACATGTTGGGGAGACCACTATAGTTAGAGGTATGTCGTGAAGATAGGCATAGATAGGTTTTCCTTTTTTATTTTCTTTGAATGGGTTTAGTTTATGAGGTGCACAAATCATGATTTTGGACTAACCAAGTGTTGGTTAGTAAGTTTGAATTGATTATGATTCATGATATATATATATATATATATATGTGTGTGTGTGTGTGTGTGTGTGTGTGTGTGGTGTGTTGAAACCATGATCTATTATGGACATCGATGCAATGCAGGTTTTATATAAGGTGATTAGGCACCAGGATATTGATGAGCATGCATATTTATATATGATGCAGTTTATTTTTGGGAATTTGTTGAGATGAATTACCTATGAGCATCTGATGAGATGCAAGACATGATGGGTTTCAGGTATGAAAAAAACACATTTTATGCACCCACTAAAGTTCACAAGTGAGGATGATTCATGGGAGGAATTTTGAGTCTAGTGATAGCTGATGGACCATTGAAATTGTTTGAGTTTTGGGTTGAGAAGCGACTAAGTAGGTGACTCCTAAGGAACAAAGTGCATTGAGAGAATTTGACCCGTGACTTGGTAACCGAGGCAGACTGAGGTGGTTTAAATTATATGGGTATGTTTGGTACCATCTCTAGGTAAGTTTTGATAGCTCGATGATGAGCTATATTAATGTGGAGAGACTGTAAAATCTCGGGTTTTTGAGTGGGTTAGATTTTCCCAACATGTTTGAATATTTGTGTTTGGTTAGCATGCCAATAGTTTTTTTGATCTTTAGATTTTTTTGAGAATTTTTTTGATTTAAGGCCTTGTTTTTAGTTGGGTTTTAAGGCTTGATAAGTTCCCATGGGTTTCAAGTGAGTTTCGATTGTGTCTGTGCCTCGGGGTTTCACAAACTATGTGCTTGACATTTCAAGGTTGGTTTCTTGGATAGTGGAATCAACACAAGATGCACCCAGTTTGGTAAACCATGAGCCCAACTGTAAGAGGGGTGATCCATTTTGGATAGTGAGTATGCATGGTTGGTGCATGGTTATCCAAATTGTGTGAGAAAAAGGTGCACATAATGTGAAATATGCACATGAAATATTCATGTTGGTAGCATTGCTTTCCCTGAGTTTTCCTCTCAACTATCTAACATTGTAGGGGGATGGGGAGGGGGGTGCGACTTAGCACTGGATCTGAAGGCCTCATGGTATGATATCGCAATTGGAGATGAGGTAGAGGTTAATTTAACTCATTATAATATCACTTTTAAAGAGGATCACTACCATAGATCTGGGAAATATATGTGACAAATTTTATCAGCACTAAGAAAAAAACACTAATAAAAATAACACCTTTATTAGTGCTAGCTAAAAGAATGGATACATGTTACTTTTATTAGTGGTAAAAAGAGATGATAAAAGTGGAACCTTTATCAGTGCTTTTTCTAACATTGATAAAGTATGGATTTATCAGTACTAATTTTAGCGCTGAAAAAAGTTTTTAAGAAAAAATATTATTAATTTATATAAAATGATTATATTTATATTAAAAAATACTGTTTATTTGTTTAGATTAATTAAAAACATAATTTTTTATAATTTATATAAATATGATATATTATAATATCTATATTTTAATAATTAAAATATAAATATAATGTTTTAAAAACGTATTTATAAGTTTATAATTAAATAGATATATATTAAAATAATTATAAAATTATAATTTTTTTAAAATGATAAATATATTTATTATATTTATAAATATATATAAATACTTTTAGATATATTTATTTATAATTATAATTATAAAAGAAATATATCTATATATATTTAAATAAATATTGTCTTTAATGAATATATATATATATATTAATAGATAATGATGATATTAATTTTCATTATTTATGTTTATATATTTATGTGTGTATAATTGATCCTATATGATCATAATGTTTATTTGTGGATGTGATTGTGACTGATGTTCTAAATGTTAGGATTACCTATATTATGATGACACACACATGCATATGTTATGTATTCATCATTATGAATGTTCATTTATAAATTGACTCATGTATGATTCATTCATGTTATACCCATGAACTTAAGATGTTCTCATAAATACTTATAAAATTACAATAAATATATTTATGTAATAAATATATTTATTAAATTTTGAATTTTTAATTTTTAATTATATAGAAATACTTTTTAATAGATTTATTTATAATAATTATTATAACTATATACATGTATTTAAGTAATTATAAAATTACAATAAATATATTTATTATAATTTTATAAAGATATAATTTTATATATTAATATACAAATAGATATATATAAATATATTTATAATTTTATACAAATATTTATAAATATATATTTATAATTATAATTATATATATATATATATATAAATAATTATAAAATTATAAGTAGTTGGGGGCTTGCCCGAGTGGTAATGGATCTCTGTAATCCAGCATCAGGCCGAGTTTCAAATTCGCGTGGGAGTGAATTTCTGTAGGTAGGCGGTGATGCAGACATGATGTAGGATGACGATGACGCAGGCGTGATGCTACACTAAGGCTGTACTGCCCCACCTCTATCTTCACTGCCCCTTCTCCATTGTCCCCTTCTCCTCCACCTCTGCCTATGCTTCCCCCATATAGCGACCCTATCGTTTTACACATATCATTACATGTTTTTAATCATAATAAAACATCACATTACAAGCCAAGGATCGTAAAATCTAGCATCTTAGAAGATTAGGTACATAATTAAGCACCATAAAAACAACTTTTATTTAATCCATATAATGATCTCCTAACTTTTATAATTCTCATACATCTGTATAGGATAACATGGGGATAACATGAACAAATGGATGAGCTAAAAATCCCAGTAGGGGAATGAACATAAGAATAAATATTTAGCACATGGGTTAGAAGGCATGAAATAATGATATAAAAAACATGGAACATATGAAATCATAACATTTAAACATGGGAACATATAAACATGGGGTCATAGTAATGTGGGAGAAATATAAAACATTACTTTATCATGAGTCAATGTTCTTTCCACATAGAGGATCACAAGTCAATGTTAACCACCAGGACCGTTGCACATAGTTGCACGAGTCAAGGCTAACTGCCAAGACTGTTGTACATAATGTCTCACGAGACTCAACTTTACCCAATTCATTGGAGTTATATCTAGAATAACCCATCATAAAATGTTCATGAATATGGTTTCCACATATATAATCATACATAATCAATCATACAAAAACATAAGGGTTACCTACATAATGAATTGTGTATCATAATCATGTCATAAAGAATAACAAATGGGCGTATCATAAAAGTGTCCATGAAGGAAATTAATTAGATCATGCATGGAAAATAAATAGGTATAATTGGAATATAACCTGATAAGTGAGGTAAAATTTAAGTGATAACATGTAAAAAGAGTATTTTAGAAACATTAGAATTAAAACATTTTAGTGTGGTTTAAGGAAAATATCAAAGATCAATTGAAATACAAAAGGGGAATAATATTTTATATGAAAATAGAAGTGAAACAATAATTTATTCATAATAAAAAGAGTTATTTTATAAAAATAGTTGTGGATCAAAAAAAGATGATATTGAAAATGGTAAGAATTCAAGAAGTTGCTTTAAAAAGGGTTTGCTTATCAGGAAGTATTGGGCAGGGAACCACAAAAAACATGCATATCCTTGAAGTAGAATTATGAATGAATCATGATACATGAGTTTGGAGTGTATAAAAAACTTTTAGAATATATATATAAAATAATAAATAACTTCATTTGGGTAAAAAGATAGATAGAGCAACCCGAAGGAATAATGGATGTTCAGGTAGAACCCCTTACCTTAAGTCCGATGGTGTCCTTCACTTGTTCTAAATGTCAGGGATAACCAAATTAAATGACTTAATTAGTATTTAAAGAACCTCTTATTCATTTAATTGATTTATTACAACCTTATTAAGTTCATTCGTGACCTTTTTTAGAGGTTAAGAGGTTCAATTTCATTGTTTGGGATCATTTGTTTCATAGGTTTCCATGATTGGTTTACTTATATACATGTAAGGATAAACATGTAAGATTAAAATGGTTGTCTAGAATTGTAGTTATATGTTATTAGTGAACATAAAGAAGATTACATGGTTATAAAATTCATTTATTTATTTGGAGTGATGATGAATCATTATATAAAACATTAACAGTAACTGTTTTGTTTAATTGGTGTTTTTTAATCACACCAAAAACATTTTGATTTATAAATTAATATAATATGTAAAAAAGATTACATAACCTTAAATAAGATATAATACATATAATATAGTCTGGTTCAACCATAAAAAATTTTTCATGACCAAAATTTAAGATGGTAATAGAAATTGAAAACTCATCATCCTTGAATGTGATAAATTAACTGATCACTGATAGTGTTTTCATTTCTAGTATAAAAGGAGGGGAAAAAAGATATGATGATGAATTATTCCAATATCATAAAAAAATCCTTGTAAATTTATCGTATTGGAGTTATCATATCATTTGGATGAAATTAGGCTAGGAAAGGAAAAGAAATAAAGGAACTTGAAAGAAAATAAAAGAAATGAAAAGAGGAATTTACCTCTTGAATGTATCTTCCTGGAGAGCCTCTTTAGGAGAAAGGTTTTGGTATTTTTATGATACCAAGAGATCATTGATGTGTAATAGGTTCTTAAAGATATATTTTAGTATAATTTTTACAAGTCACAAGGCTTGAGATGAGGTAAAGAGGGGTGGTATTTATAGTGGAGAAGAGGAGGATTTTCCCAATATTTTAATCATTAGTTTAATATTTTTTCTCAAGACTATGAATAGTATTGATTTTTGGGACCAAAAGTAGTAAATAGAGCATGTGAGATCGAAACAAGGTTTATTACATCATCCATGATGTTATTAATAGTTTATTAAACTCATAATGTATATATACATAAAATCACCGTATTTCCCTATTCATAAAAAAATCAAGTATTTTAGAAAAATCCCAAAAATTCACCCTATCCATTTTTGAATGTGTAGAATTAAAAAATTAAATCCATTTTTAAATGATAATTTTTTAAATATGATAAATTAAATTTTTATTTAAAATCATAATTTACTTGAAAAATACAAATTTTAAAATTAAAATAGCTTTTCTAACACTTTGAAAAATTAATTACAGTATCATAAAACTATATTATAATCATAAGACAACAGAATAATAATTTAGGAATTATTTTTAAGAAAATAAATTTTCTTTTAATTTATTAAATTAATCATAAAATTGTGTACAACACTTACAAAAATACCCACACGTTATTAATAATTTTTTAAAAAATTTATTTACTTACACTATGATATAATTGTATCATAGTGTCACATATAAGAAGGATAAATTTTATTTATACATTCATTGGTGAGGTTAATATTACATTGGCTAGTTTAATATTCATAAGGGCCACATTACTATTCCAATGTTCAAGTTACTATTTCATCGGTATATGTTCCTTAACTTCCAGAGATACCTTTTATTTCCCACATTCTTCATTTATAAGGTTTGTATTGTGTTTTATGAGTAATAATTTTTACTATACTATAAGAAACAATTATAAGAATGGAATTACATTTATGAAACATTGGTTTATTACATTCCTACACCCTTATGAAATTTTACCTTTGAAATTTCGTTTTACATTCTTAGATGTAAACTACCGTGGGTGGTTTTCCTTCATTACTTCCTCCAGTTCCCATGTTTCCTCTTCATACTTATGGTTCCACCATTGTACAAAGACCAGGTGAGTAGTGTTGTTGTATTGAACTTTATCTCTATTATCCAAGATCTTCACTAGATACTCCTCATAAGAAAGGTCATTCTCCAATTGTACAACCTCTAAAGAGAGTACATGTGAAGGATATGGAATATACTTCCTTAAGAGGGATATTTGGAATAAATCATGTCATTTAGAGATCATAGGTGGAAGTGCTACTCGATAGGCCATAGCTCTAAAATGATCAAGAATCTTAAAGGGGATGATGTACCTGGGACTTAGCTTTCCTTTCTTCCCAAAACTCATGAACTTCTTCCATGGACATAGGCAGAGGAATAACATGTCTCCAAATTTGAACTCAAGGTCCCGTCAACGATTGTATACATAACTCATTTGTCAAATTTGGGCTTCCTTGATGTGCTGGTGAATAGTTTTCTCCTTATCCACCATTTCATTGAAAATTTTAGGTCTTAACGGCTTATTCTCACCAACTTCAACCCGACACACCAGTGTTATGAACCTTTTCTGATATAGGGTTTCATATGGTTCAATTCAGATACTGGAGTGGAAACTGTTATTATAAGAGAATTCGACCAGTAGAAGATATTGGTCCCACCATACTTTTATTTCCATATAACATACTCTCAATATATCTTCTAATGTATAAATAGTTTGCTCATATTGGACATTAGTTTGAGGATGATAGACTGAAGTTCAACTCTGTGCTCAGAGCATGTTGGAGACTTTTCCATAACTTCAAGGTGAATCTAGGGTCTTGATCAGATACAATAGATAGTGGTATTCCATGAAACCTTACCACCTATTTGATATATATCCATGCAAGTTGATCTAATGAGAAGTCCTCTCAAATTGAGATTACGTGATATGTCTTTGTAAGAAGATCCCCCACCCATATTGCATTTTTTCCTCTAGATGTCCATGGAAGTACAATGAAAAAGTTCATGGTAATGTTCTTCTACTTCCATGTTGGTATGGGTAGTGGTGCATCATCCCCTTAGACTTTTGTCTTTCATACTTCACTTATTGACATACCATACACTTTGATGTATATTCAGCAATCTTCTTCATCATATTTTCCCGCCAAAAAATCTCTTAGAGTTATCGATATATATTTGTGATACCTGGGTAAATAAATAAGGTTTATCTATGTGCATCATTAAAAATCTACTTCTATATCTCTAGATTGGATGGTACACATAATCATGACCCAAATATTACAACTCCTTCCTTGTAAATCTTGAACTCATAGGATTTATGATTTCTAATATCTTCCACCATTTTCAAAATTTCCACATCTTTTATTTGAGAATCCTATATTTTATCCATGATTTATAGTTGATAAACTATTTGAGAAAGGATTTATGAATTTTCTTCCTTAATTATTCCCATGTCTATCCTCTACAAATCTAAGAAGATTGGATCCTTCTCAACTATCATCATTGATAAAGATGCATTATCCGTTCTACCTAGAGCATTCTCCACCTTATTTTCCTTAATAGGATGGTATTGGATTGAGTAGTAATAATCCATGATGATCTCTAATCATCATCATTGGTGCATATTAAGATCCTTCTATGTTAATATATATTTGAGACTATTGTGATCAGTATATATCTCACACTTCTCCCCATAGAGATAATTCTCCCAGATTTTCAATGCAAATATCACAGATGCCAACTACAGATCATGCATGGGATAGTTTTTCTCATGGATTATCAATTTTCTTAAGGGATAGGCTATCACTTTATCAGTATTAGTTATTACATAGCCTAATAATTTCTTTGAAGCATCATTGTACATCACAAACAGTATTCCACTTGCTGAGAGAATGAGTACTTGCACAGTGATAATCCTCCTTTTGAGATCCATAAAGATTTTCCCACATTATTGAGTCTAGAATAACTTAAATAAATTCCATGTTAACTTGGTCATTGGGTTTGAAAATTGTGAAAAATTCTCCAAAAATTTTCGGTAATACCCAGCCAGACCAAGGAAGATATGGATATCCTTTACAAATTTTTTCTATGGGCACTCTTTGATTGTAGTTTTCTTTAAAGGGTCTATATATATCTCTTTTTTGGTGATAACATGCCCCAATAATGATACATCATCCATAAAAAACTAACATTTATTGTACATTTCATATAGTTTCTCCCTTCTAAAATTCATTAGCATAGTATTTAAATTCTCCTAATGTCCATCCTTGCTCTTAGAGTATATTAGAATATCATCGATAAAGGTTACCAAAAATTTGTCACGGTAATTTATAAAGACTCTATTATTAGATCCATTTAAATTTCTGGAGCATTATTGAGTCCAAAGGGAATCACTATGAACTGATAGTTTCCATACCTCATTCGAAAGGAAGTCCTTGGAATATTTTCCTTCCCCACCCTTAATTAGTGATATCCCGACTAAAGGTCCACCTTAGAGAAATAAATAGACCCAAGAAGCTGATAAAACAAGTCATCTATCCAAGGTAGGGGATAATTTTTCTTTATCATAATTTTATTGAGCTCATGATAATCAATGTAGTGGTGAATTGAACCATCCTTATTCTTGAAAAAGAGTGCTTGTGCTCCCCAAGGTGAAGTAATCGTTCATATAAAACCTCTATCTTGATTCTCCTATAACTTATTATTTAGCTCTTACAACTATATGGTGTCTATTATATAAGGTGTATTTAATATAGGTAGAGATCCAGGAATAAGTTCAATTGAGAAATCAAACTCTCAATCCAGAGAAATACTAGAAAATTTATTGGGAAATAAATCAGTGTAGTCCCATACAATGGGCATGTATTCGAGAATGATTCTCTCCTTTTTCACAATCATTTGAGCTAGATATGCTTTCTCATAAGGAAATAATATCCACACTTGAGACAATTATTCTAAAAGAGATTCATCTTAATCCTTACAGTTTTATCGAATTAGAGGATGATTTGGGATGTGAAGAGTGATATCCCTTTCCCGACAGTTGTTATTGGATTTGTATAAAGATATCAAATCCATACCCAAGATAGAATCAAACTCCACTAAATGAAATATGAAGAGATTTGTTTGGGAGGTTCAATATAAAAATGTTAATAGTGGAGGATTTATAGAATTTGGATGAAATAATTTCCCCATTTTCTATTCTCAGAGACAAATAAATATCAAAATTTTTAGGTGGTGTTTGAATAGTTATACTAAACTTTCATGATATGAAATAATGCGTAGAACCAGAATCAAATATCAGATTTGCTATTATTGAATGAATAAATAGCATACCTTTCACCATATCATTATCCAGCTCCACCTCAGTAGGTAGTGATATCATAAGCCCTTCCTTGTTTCCTTATAGGATGTTGTTGGTTTCCTCGAAAAACCCTTTTCTTAGGGAAATTGTTTTCATAATGCCCATTTTTTTGCAGTTGAAACACTACACTACTGGCTGAACATTGATATGAACTTTCCTTTATTCTTCCACATTAGTTGGATTCATCATATCCCTTCATCAGGTTTTAGCCATATGTCCCATTCTTATACATTTTAATCAATTCCTGGTTTCCTTTAGACAGTTCCCAAGATGCTTCTTCCTATAATTCTGACATGTGGTATGTTTGATCTTATTTCTATCATCGGTTTTATTTTCCAAACCACCAATACTAGACTCTATTTCTATTTTTTTCCACTGGGACCACAGGACCACTAAGATTACCTAATCTCAATTTTAACCTTGAGGGCACAATAGAAAATATCCTCATAACTTTCAAAGTCCCAAATCACCAACACTTTTTGTAGTCTCAGATTTAGTCCACTAAAGAAGCGATCCACCTTGATTTTAGTGTTTATGATAAATTCATAGGTGTATCTTGCAAGCCTTGTTATGTTTTCTTCATACACCCCGTTGGACTCATCTTCCTTCTACTTAATTCCAAATAAATCTCTTTCTATCTTGATACGGAGGGTTCTGGGAAAATATTGATTGAAAAACATTTTCTTGAATTACTCCCAATCCATGGAATCAATTTCCTCTTGGGACTTTGTATTCTTGATCAATTTCCACCATTTTCCATCTTCCGTATCAAAATGATAGACCACCATCTTGACTTTATATTATTCTGAGCACTGGAGGATATAGAATATATTTTCAATGGAGTTAATCCATTTTTCAGTGAGGAGAGGATCATAAGATCCACTAAACATGGGAGGTCATTACTGGATGAAGGAATCTACAAAAACTTTCTCTTTATATGGATGAGTAGGGTGTTCCACATGATTCAAGTTATTATTCATAACTTGAGACAACTAATAAAGTACTTTAATAATGTTTTGAGCACCAATTCCCATCATATTAGGAATATCATTATGAAAATCATCACATTTCCTATCACATTTATTTTTGGAATATGTTCTTCTACCTCCATATATTAACTATGAAAAAGGATGTATAATTAGAGGGCTTGAATACTTAGATAATAAACATAAAAAGGAAACTTTAAACATAAAAGGATAAACATGAAAAGTGAGAGTATATCCAAACTTGTGATTAACTAGGTTTCAATCTAGGTTATCAATGACCTGTTTCCTCACATATATTCTTATGGGAATCATTTTTTATTCCCTTAATAGTGGTCTATACTGATCTTATGAATTGACCAAATCATATCTCCTAGGAGTGTCATACCAAGAGTATAGTAAGGCCCATTGTCATGCACGAGTTCCCATTTGAGTCTAGCTCAATGATGTGTTTTTGGGTTTTACCTCTAGATACATATGTTCTAGAGACACATCCACTTGTTCATATCCATATATGGATGTATATTATTGATAAACAACTTACTCTATAATTACAAAATTGTAGGGATATTTTCTTATAATTAGTCTCATCCCTAAGGTTCTAACTAAAGTGCTCTATTCCCAATCTGAAAAAATAACTAGACCTTTCTCTAATACCAACTATAGAGACTGTATCCTTTTACACAAATGATTACCTGATTTTAAGCATAATAAAACATCATATTACAAGCTAGGGATCATAAATTCTAGTGTCTTGGAAGATTAGGTACATAATTAAACATCATAAAAAAAATTTATTTAATCTCCATAAATTGATCCTAACTTCCATTGTTCCCATATATCTATATAAGTGAACCTAGAGATAACATGAACAAATGGATGAGATAAAAATCCCAGTAAATGAATAAACTTAAGAATAAAGCCTTAGAACATGGGTTAGAATATATGACATAATGATATAAAATATACAGAACATATGGAATCATATCATATAAACATGAGATCATATAAATATGGAGTCATAGTGATGTGAAAACAATATAAAACATGAATTTAGTACGATTCAAGTATATTTACACATAGATGATCTCAAGTCAAGGTTAACCAGCAAGGTTGTTGCACATGGTATGTATGAAAGGTAACACACATCTGAAGTGAATAAATGTCCATGGTACATGATCTCACATAGACATCCTATGAAGAGTATTCCTATAGTATAAATCCGTTATTCTTGAAAAATGTGGTGTATAATATTTTATGGTCATTTAATATGGAAATATGAGGGCTAGATTGCCTATTTTTTATAGAGTACTGATTTTTTTTAAATGGAGGTCTATGGGGCCTAGCAGTCTCGATGCAAGAATAGTTATGTTTCCAACACTTTCATTGGGGAGCCAGTGAATCACGAGCACTGATGCATTTCTACAGGTTACCACTTTCCAAAGGTAGGGTGGATTTTATCACTTTCATCATTGATTCATGCTCCTTGATTGAAATAGGATTATGGGATGTTTATTCCTTTATCCATGGAGATCATTGCTAAGTTCGTGTATACCTCATTGAATAAGTAATGTTTGTTGAACTAATTCTTGGCTCCATCTCAAGGTAGATTTTAGTTAATTATGATTCTTCTAGATCAACATGGAATAAACCTTCATTCAAGAGAGTAGTCAAATTGGGAACATCTTGGAATATTTGGACATTGGGTACATTGGACACCTTTAAATGTTTCTCTTTTGGATAAAATCTTATATGGGAGGTATCTTAGGAAATGAACCTAAATAATCCCATATCCATCACGATTTAATTGATTAAAGGGTAATAGTTCTTCCAAGTATTTATAACTCAGGAATAAAATTTTTATCATGGAGTAGGGATTCAATATTAGGGAACAAGTTTAACGACTTGTTAAGACATATATAGTCATCCAATAGAGATGTATCGGGGAACTATTTCAAAGTCTTTTAGAGAAGGATCGTAATTTCATATTGGGATGTATTATGCCACAATGTTTACATCTTCTATATATATCCACAAGGTTAATGTCTTGTGGGGAAATATTAAAAGTTATTATAGATATGGATCTGAGTATGATTTTAACGTCTTATGGAGACAGATCAAGATGACATGATGAGACGGATCAAGAAGGTGTGTCCCTAGGTGGGAAGATTTCACACAAGAATTATGTAGTGTGTTCTAAAAATGGGTAAAATTTCACAATTGGATTCGATGATTGGGATTGAACCTCAGCGCGGTTTCCTACGTACCCTATTACACTGAGACAAAAACCCACATAGTTTGATGTCACATTTTAAGGTTGTGTGATTTGAAAAATCCATGAAGTTTAACATTATGAGGTAAGGATGCTTGTGTAATATAAGGATCATCTATAAGGGATTGTTTGAGGCTTACATGTGGAAGATTGATGATGAAAAAGGATCAATCTGATGGAGATGGTATGGGGCTTACACATGGGAGCTGCCCGGGGTGCTTCTAGGAGAAGTAAATATGTGACCAGGGAGTACGTATGGTAGATACCCACTACTAGAGGATCAATCATCTAGAGGATGTATGGGGATTGCACAATTTATATGCCCACTATAAGAGGATCACTCATCATGAGGTGTTATGGGGATTATACACGAGAGCTACCCACATCAAGATGACCAATCTACAGAAGATGGTACGAGGCTTATGTGTTTGAGCTGCCCGCAATAGGAGGATCACATTGCCAGAGGTGGTATAGGAATTACACGAGGGAGATTACTAATGTAAGAAGATCACTATGTAGGATATGGTATGGGGTTTACATTTGGGATTATCCCTCTATAATAGGATCAATCTATAGGAGTTGGTATGGGGATTATGTGTGGGAACATCCCACTACATGAGTATCACTATGAAATAGGAGGTACGGGGATTAAATGTATGAGTTTCCAAGATTAGGGGTTCCATCCCATAGTGGGGGTGATGATGGCATCCCATGATGATCATAAACAGGGAATCCAATGATTAACACATAGGGTAAGAGGTGTGGGGTCATCCCAAGTGAGTTACAAATGGAGAATCCTATGTTAATCACATAGAGTAGGGAAAAATTTTTACATCATGTGTTTAGGACATTGAACATTAAGTTTTACATCATATAGTGGGGATGTTGGAGCTAGTTTGTTTTATGTCCTGCATCTCAGACATGGATGGGGATCACTCCTCAAGGGAGATTGTGTCAATTTGAAAGGAATATCAGGCATAAGGACCCTCACCCAAGAAAGGTTCATAGTTTTCCATGAGGATGCTACCCCCTAGAGATTATGTGACAACTTATCATGAACCCTAAAGTAGGGCATGGGGTTGGAACTTCCATGGTGGAGTAGAAATCAGGAGTCTCAGTGTTAGGGACCCTATGATTATGAGTTATAGGAATTAGGGTACCTATTCTTAGGAACAATAGTTTGAATGGGGGCCTATGACATCCCCATGGTGAACTCAGAAGACACAGGAGAGGGTGGTACTGGTCACACATGAATTTTGGGTGCATCTAAATTAGTCATGATTTGGTTTGGGGGCCCGCACACTCAAATTTTGTGAAAGTGTTTTAGTATAAAGGAGGCAACATGGAGAGGCCCATCATAGGTGATCCATAATGTTTGGGGCTTCATGATGGTGTTTTTCATTAATTACAGGTGCCTTGTGGATGTTAGGGGTCTTGTAAAGGAGTATGCTTCATGAAATTGGGTTCCCCTACCTCGAGGTGAGTTCATGATTCCCATGTGGTGGGTTTCATGAAGGATAAGTTTCTTGCAAAAACCCAAGTTCATCAGGGGTATTTATCCTTCATCAAAGGGAACAAGACATCATGAAAGGAATATCCACATTTTTTGAGGTTATTTGAAACCCATGCGAGGTGGTTTTATGAAGGATAGTTATCTTGGGAAATCCATATCTTCTTTTGTTCATGAAGTTACTGAGGATCATGAGATGGGTTCATTTCTAAAAAATTGAATGGTTCAGGAACCATAAAATTCAGACTTATGGGGGCATTTATAGGCCAAATGGATGTGGGGATGTGGGCTTCAGGAAGGTTGGAACATTTCGCATGGATTTATGAGCTTTGCGAATGGATGAGATCTTTGAACCTGAGTTACACTGGACTGAGTTTACCATCAACCCTTCACATGTCCATGAAAATAGGTTCCACAACTTGGTATTTACATTGTACAAATATTATCATAAATCCTTTACATGTTCAGGTCCTTTACGAGACAAAAATGTTCGTAATGGGGGTGACCTTCACTAACACATTCCCTTAAGTGATTTTTTGGTATTTTGGCCTTACTTTTCTCTAAGTCAACCATTAATTCCTCAACCTCTCCCATGACACTCATATTTCAAGGTAAATAAATTCCCAAATCTTAATTAGAGAGAATGAGTAAGGGCAAGAGGTAAAACTACAAAAAAATGGAGATTTAATATGAATTGTGAAGCCCATTTGTAAAGCTCATTTGTGAACCTCAAGTTTCCATTGGTTAAGAATACAACATGAGAACCTTAGGGGAAAAATTAGTATTTCAAAAAATAAAATAAATAAAAGCCAGTTCATACTATTCCGGAAGCTCATGACCATCTTGAGTGTTTTGTGATTTCAATATTCACCACTCGCAAACCTCAAAAAATCCTTGATCAAATATCCATTAGAAGACCTCTATGAACCAATGACCATGAACTTGAACTTCATGGACCCGACATTTGTGAGTTAAATATTGTGAACTAGTGTCAAAAAACATATATGTATTGAATATTATGGCCACTGAAGGTTCAAACACTGCTTCTACTCATCAATAGGAAATTTTAACGCCCCGAACCCAGTTACCCAGAGTCAGTGCATTATTACATAACATTGGAATGATCACAATGGATCAAATACAGAAAGAGCTATCAGGTTAGTAGCCTTGGATGTACTAGATACATTCATAAGTTTTACATTAAATCATGAAAAAAAACATCAACAAAAATTTTTCCCCTTTTGAACACACTTATATCCTTAGCCTATCCTTGCAGGTCAACTATAAAATACTTTTCACATCCTGGGAAAAATAAAACATACAAAGGGGTGAGATAAGATGCTCAGTAAGGATAAGAATATAGCGGAAACTTTTATAAATTAGCATAAACATTAAAGGAAATGTATAAGACTAAAACAAAAGCCTTTTAAACTTAAAAATCCGCATAATATGGAAAATATAAAATCAAATAATTCCATTTACTTATTCCCATGGATATTCTACTAGTTGAATAATCACATGCAATATCAATAGCCACTTTCATAAGGATGGAATGCATAATGCCAGACTTCATAACCATATAGTCAAGGCCATGTTCCGAGACTACAAATAAGATTTTATCAAGGCCTTGTTCCAAGACACTAGTTTGTCTCATGATACCTACCGATGCATCGAGGAGCTATAGCAGGCTCCACCCATCACTTACTAAGTCCAATGAATTCCCTATATGAGAAGGTTTAAACATAACATAAACATTCGTATTAAAAATAGCATACGAAATGTAAATACTTTATCCATAAACCATGAATGGTGTAAAAATAAAACATCCACATTCAAACATATCACAAAAACTTAAATACAATATGGAATATTTGTATCTTAAAAAATCAACTTCAAACAAGCTTAATACCCATCAAAGGATGTTGACATAAATGAAATAAAAACCTTTTTTAGAGAAATAACTCTTTCTATTTTGAAATCATTTGAAATTAATATAATTATAAAAGAAAACATTTATTTTTAAAATATTTATATAATCTTGTAAGGGTATCTTAGATGATGTTATAATGGCGGAAAATAGCCACACCCACCGTATAAGTTAAAAAACATTCTTACCTTAATTTTGTCGAAAAGTCATAAGGTACCTCATTTGGAAAATGACAGAAAGATTCCTTTAAAACATATATAGTAAAATAAGGGTATAAATGACTTTAACCCATTTTCTAGTAAATAGTAAAAAATTCTTTGAAATACATTTTTAAGAAAACATGGATTTGGATGATAAAGAGGTCCCAATACATACTCACGTTTAAAACAACCTCAGATAATAAAGAGATTGTGAAATTAACCCTTACCTTTTACTTCTCCTTGGTTGAGGGTAGGTTAATCTCCTGTATAATGGAGAAATAATTTTTATTAAATTATAAAATAACCATATACATTAATATGATATCATATGCGGTCTTCTAATATTGTTTTGTTAATGATATTTCATTAGTATCATCGTTTCAGGTGTTAACTAATTCGTTTTACTTCCTATGATTTTTACCTAAGTAATGTATGTTATGGATAGGATGTATCTTATTCATATTCATAATGATATTAAGTCTTTAAACATTATTTTCTATAATCATCAAATGATGAAGTGTTTGAATAACAAACTACACCACGACGTGGAGACGGTAATCCATACGTATGGACTTATGGTGACTTTTTCATTTATAGGATGGATAAAATAATGAATATGGTTGTAACATTTTTATAATAACATCACAGTATATAGAATATACTGTATATATTATTTTAGAATGGAAACAACAACGAAATAGTAAGTGGAAGAAGAAAAGAACATGAAAGAGGTGATGAAATATTTACCTCTTCTTCGGGTTCTTCCTTTTGATTTGATGAAAAGGGATCCATAGGTTGGCTTTCTGACTAAAGGAAGGCCTCTAGGATGAAGGTATGATAGTTGGGAGGATATTTTGGTAGGGTTTGGCAGAGCCAAAAATCTTTGGAGGTTTAAAATTAAGATAAAGCGAAGTTCCCTTTTATAAGAGAGGTGAGGGTCACTTTAGAAAAAGCATGAAATATTATTTTATAATAAAATAAATTTCGGTTTCTAATGGATAAAAAATAAATTATTTAAAGGATAAGGTAGGTATGGGTTGAAAAAATCTCAAACAATAAGTTTTATATAGGTTTAGATCATTATATTAACCTTATCTTTTAGATTTAACTCTTAGTTAAATAGTTTTTCATTTACCATGTCTCTCTGTATTTTTATATTATATGGTTAATAAACATACTATAACATGCCAAGAGAACCCCATTTGGTTAATTATTAATATATATAACCTTATATAAGTCCTTTGTCTGAACATTATATTTTTAAGAATATTATATCAATTAATAATATAATATTTTTTTAAAAACTCAATTATATCAATTTTGACATTATTTAATAAATTATTTTTTTAAAGTCCTAAAAACATTATTACTTCGAAATAAATTCATATGTTCAATCATAAAATGTCATATTAACCTATAAAATTCTTTTAATTCATCGAAAGTTTCAAATTACATTTATTTGAATATTTATAATATAAATTATTTTAATATTTCATTATTAAGGTAATTACTGAGTCATCATTATGTCATAAATGAATTAAATTATATAATGTCTAAAAATTATAAATAAAATATAATTATGTATGAAATCATTTTATCTTTATGATGAATGTTTATAGACAAATTTATATTATGTATAACCCTATATTAAAAATGGGTTAGTTATTAAACTTTGAATTTAATTCTTTTAACTATTCTTTAAATAAAATAATAATAAATGTCCTAATCTAATACAAGTGGACCTAAAGGATAATATTTTATTTCTAAGGTTGTTTTTGGTCGAATTAAACTTATCCAATAGAATTAGGACATGTTTTAGGGTAATAATAATATCATTTTTACCCTTAATTACACCATTTACTTTTAACCGTGGTAAATAAAAGTAAAAAGTTACCATTAAACAAAAATTATTTTCATCATATTGAACCAAATTTTTCGTACTGATATTAGCTGTTTCTCTAAGATTCTTGAAATTCCACTCACAAAAGTGGTAAAATTATGTTTTATGCGAATTTGCAAATGCTCTTAGGAGGTGGGTAAAAGACGGTAAAAAGTTCGATAAAATTATATATATATATAAACTTATTATAAAATGACTCCAATGGATTATATTGATCACATATAGGTATTATGTATCTATTTTTGCCTAAATTAAATTAAAATAAAATAACTAATTATTTAAATAAAAAGTCATTTTTAACCAATAACGCAGTGTTTTCCACTATTAATAAAAAATTGAACGTTTTCAGAAAAATACCAAAATTTTACCCTAAGCTAATTTCGATATTCCGAATCCAAAAATGAAGTCCATTATGAAAGATAAAATTTCAAAAATTTCAAAAATTGGGTATTACTATTCATAATGGCTAGTTTGATTGGTCATGGTGTGTAAGAATCTTGAAGTTACGTACATTGCAAGCTATTTCATTATTCAAAGGGAAATATACTGTGGAAGATTGGGGTGTTACATTATTCACTCCTTCAAATAATTTAGTCCTCAAATTTCTATAATACTACAACACAAAAAGATTCTGGTGGTTCTTCATCATAAGTTCCTCTGGTTCCCATGTTGCCTCTTCCATCTTATGGTTTCTCCATAGAACTTTCACCAGACGAGTTGTCTGTTTTCTCAACACTTGTTCTCTGGTATCAAGAATCTTGAGAGGCTCTTCACAATAAGACATATCTGGTTCTGGTTCAATTTTCTCATAGGTGAGTACATGTGTTGGGTCAGACATGTATTATCTCAATAGTGATATGTGGAACACATCATGAAATTTGGAGAGACTTGGAGGCATTGACAAAAAATAAGCTACAACACCATTTATTTATAGAATTTCGAAAGGTTTGATGTACCTGGGACTCAATTTACCCTTCTTACCAAAATGTATAACACCCTTCCATGGAGATACCTTTAAGAAAACATGGTCTCTAACTTGAAATTCCAAATCCTTCCTTTAGTTATTGACATATATCTTTTGCCTACATTGGGCTACTTTGATGTGGGATTGGATAACCTTCACCTTTTCCATTGTTTCCTCAACATGTTCTGGGCCTAAGAGTTTTCTTTCACCAACATCATCCCAACAAGTTGGTGTACGACATCTCTTTCCATATAATGCTTCATATGATGCCATCTGAATACTTTAATGGAAGCTATTATTATAGGAAAATTCTACCAAAGGTAAATATTGATCCCACAGACCATGAAAGTCAGGTTAGCAAGATCTCAACGTGTCTTCTAAGGTTTTAATAGTACGTTCTGATTGTCCATCAGTTTGAGGGTGGTAGGTAGTGCTCAAACGAAGTTCAGTATCCAGGGATTTTTGTAGACTTTTCCAGAATATTGATGTAAAACTGGGATCATGATCAGAAAAAATCGATAAGGGTAATCCATGAAATCTTGCAACTTCACTAATATATAATCTTCCCATATGTTCAAGTGGTAAATATTCTTTTATAGCAAGAAAATGTGCTAACTTGGTAAGACGATCAACAATGACCTATATTGCATAATTACTTCTAGGAGTATTTGGTAGCCCCATGACAAAGTCCATCGTGATATTATTGCATTTCCACTCAGGTATGGGAAGAGGTTGCATGACTCCTCAAGGCTGTTGCCTTCCAGCTTTCACTTGTTGACAAACCATACATCTTGACAAAAAATCATCAATCTCCCTCTTTATGTTGTCCCACCAAAAATGTTCCTTCAAATCACTATACATCTTGGTGATAACAAGGTGTATAGAGAAATTAGAGCTATGAGCATCATCTAAAAATTACCTTTTCAGATCAGGTATATCAAGAACACAATGTATCTTCCCAAATTTCAAAATCCCATCTTCATATATGAAGTTGATCAATCTCCCATCGTTCACAGCTTCAATTTTCTTTTGAAACTCCTCCTCATCAGCCTGAGAAATTTTTATCCTTTCTAGTAAAGATGGTTTGGCAACCATTTGAAAAAGTATTGATGTTTCACCTTCCAAAATTATTCCCATATCCATTTTCACTAGATCCATGAAAATAGGATCCCTTTAAACTCCCATCTTTTTCAAAACTCCATGATCCTTTCTTCTCAAACTATTTCCCACATTATTTTCCTTCCCTGGGTGGTAGTGTATTGTGAAATAATAATCCTTGAGTAGTTCAAGCCATCTACTTTGCCTCATATTGATTAATTTTTGTGAGAAAATATTCTTCAAACTCTTGTGATTGATATATATCTCACATTTCTCTCCATAATGATAATGTATCCATATCTTCAAAGAAAATATTACAGCTGCTAACGAAAGATCATGAGTAGGATAGTTTTGCTCAGGAATTTTTACCTGTCGTGATGCATAAGAAATAACCCTATCATTCTGCATAAGGACACAGCCAATTCATTTCTTTTATGCATCACTATAAATAACAAAACCATCATTCCCTGATGGTAGAGTCAAGATAGGAGAATTGAATAATATTCTCTTCAGTTCTTCAAAACATTATTCACAATTTTTTTCTAAACGAATTTAACCCCATTACTTGTGATCTTGGTTAATGGGTTATCCAACCGGGAAAAATTCTGGATGAAATGTCGATAATAACCTGCTAAACCTATAAAACTGCATACCTCAGTTATACTCATTGGTGCTGGCCAATCTTGGATTTACTTGGTCTTTGAAGGATCTACCAATATTCTATACTTAGAGATAATATGGCCATGAAAATAAATCTCCTGAAGCCAGAATTCACACTTTCTAAACTTCCCATATAATTCATTTCTTTTAAGGGTTTTTATAATGTTGCATAAGTGATTTTCATGATCTTCATAGATTTTGGAGTATACCAAGATATAATCAATAAATACACTACAAATTCATCAAGATATTCCTTGAAAAATCTGTTCATTAGATCTATGAAAATAGAGTGTGAATTAGTTAATCCAAAAGGCATTACTGTAAACTCATAATGCCCGTACCTAGTTCGAAATGATGTTTTTGAAATATCTTCCTTCTTCACACACAATTGTTGATATCCATATCGTTGGTTAATCTTTGAAAAATA
This sequence comes from Viscum album, assembly GCA_963277665.1. NCBI lineage: Eukaryota > Viridiplantae > Streptophyta > Magnoliopsida > Santalales > Viscaceae > Viscum > Viscum album. Next base: position 775,731 of record CAUJRU010000187.1, read on the forward strand.
TTGAGCTCCAGGAATTTGGTTAAAAAAATCATCAATGAGAGGTAGGGGATACTTATTCTTTATTGTTATAGCATTGATCTCCCTATAGTCAATGCACAACCACATAGATCCATCTTTCTTTTTAACAAAAAGGACAGGGGCTCCCCATGGAGAAACACTAGGGAGAATAAATCCATTATTACTCAATTCCACTAGTTGTTTCTTTATTTTCACTAATTACACAGTGGACATTCAATAAGGGGTCTTCAATATGGGCCTTTAACCAAGAATTAAATCAATGGAAAAATCAATTTCTTGTTCTACAGGTTGTCCAGGTAAATCTTATGGAAGCACATCCACATATTATCACAGAACAGGTACATACTCTATTAAAACATTCATTTCCTCACCCATATTTATTTCATTCTCTTATTCCCCAATAATTGAATGTAGTAGATCTACTAGGGGTGGATCTAGATAAGAATCAGGTGGTGACATTTATTCTCTAAAGGTTATAAAAAATTGTAACCTCCTTCTTCTTATAATAAATTTTCACATCATGGTCCGAAAGAAAATCCATTATGAGGATTATATCATATTCAATCATGGGTATGACAATGAGATCAGTATATAAAGAACATTTATATGATCTAATGGGAACTTATTCACAAAACACTTTTGCATTGATACTTCCCTTAAGAGTTTTGACTGACAACTCCCTTGTTATTTCAAATTAGAAATATCTAATTTTCATAGAAAACTGGGAAGATATGAAACAATGGGATGATCCATAATCAAATAAAGCATTGGCTAATCTTGAGGAAACCATTAAATCACCTACCACCACGCCTTTCAGAGTTTCAACCTTAGTAGTAGTGATTGGATAAGCTTGGACATGCTCCCTTGGACTTTTATGAGGTAATTTCCCTTGGAGCTTAAGACATTCATTTTCATAATTTCCCTTTTCACTACAATTATAGCATTCAAAAACCTCTTTCTTCCCCTTGAAATCACGAGATTGGTGTCCTTTTTCACCACACTTGTAACAGACTCCCATTCCCTTCCAGGAAGTACCAGGGTGTTTCTTCCTAAATTTACCATATGATGGATAATCAACTTTTACATTCTTCCCCTTATTTCCATTTCCATAGTGTTTAGAAGATCTCTTCTTCTCCTGCTTTGCTTTAAAGTCATCAGAATTAGAGAATTATTTATATGTCTTGATAGCACATGAGAAAATATATTCGTATGATGAGAAGGATTGTGAGACTAATTCTCGATGAAGAAATGGTTTTAACCCATAAAATAATTGATAAATCTTACTCCTTGGGTTACATATATAATCTAATGCATGCCTTTCTAACCTTGTAATGTTAGCCTCATATTTTGCGACATTCTCACCCTCCGTTTTCCTTAGACTCAGAAATTTCCGTTCCGTATCTGCTCGATGGTCATGTGAAAAGTATTTTTTTGAAGAAAAGAACTTTAAACTCCCTCCATTCCATATTTTATACTTTATCATCTTTATTTGTATTTTGAATCAATGACCAGCATTGATCTGCATCTCCCATGAGGCGATAAACTACCATGAAAACTTTTTCCCTTTCCCTACTCCCCAAAGCGTGAAGTATTTTATCTAAGGTATTTATCCATTTCTCAGCTACTAATGGATTTTTACTCCCATTGAATGTTTGTGGTTGTTTCCTCATGAATCTATCTAACATTGATTCTCTGAATTGTGTATCAGGGTTCTCCATATGGTTAAGGTTATTTTTCATAACCTGAGTGAGTTGTCCCAGTATGGTGATAAGCTTATCAGCACCAATTGCATCACCAGATTCACTATAATTATCTTGAGTAGGAGGTCAATCCCTGCATGGATTACATGCGTTGATATGGTTTCCATTCCTTCCACTAGGCTAAATTAATAAACAATGGCATACACTAGATTAGTTTATGAATCACAATACATAATTCCAAACTTTTAAAACACATAACATAAATTGAACAGTTTAAGGATATAATCTATAATAAAAAAATGTTTTCTTTGAGGAAGTATATACTCATAAACCCTTCATAATGGTATGTAAGTAAAATGGGAATTATCCTGAGCATATCCCCCTAGAGTGTTGTAACCAAGAGTGCAGCAAGGCCCATTGTTGTGCACCAGTGTCCGTTTGAGTCTAGCTCAAAGTGGTGTTTTTGGGTTTTACCCCTAGGTACATCTATTCTAAAGCTAGCTCTACCTGCTTGTATCCATATAGGGATGTATTTCTTAGAAAACTCGCAAAATCTTTACAATACCAAAATTCTAGGAAGTTCTTCTATACTAATCCTCAAAGTCTATCTTATGGAAATGTTATCTAATCAGAGTTTTTCTAAATCTTACTTCCAAGGTTTGTACTAAACATCCTATGATACCAACCATAACTCCCCAACCCCAGTCATCTATAGTCGGTGCATTATTACGTAACATTGACATGATCACAAGGGATCAAATCCCAAAAGACCGATCAATTTAGTAGCCTTGGAAGTACTAGATACATTCATAAGTTTTACATTACATCATGAAATAAAAACATTAACAAAATTTTTTCCCCTTTTGAACACACTTATATTATTAGCCTATCCCTGCAGGTCAACCATAAAATACTTCTTCACATCCTGGGAAAAATAAAATATAGAAAGGGGTGAGCCCAAATGCTCGGTAAGGATAACAATATAGCGGAAACTTTCATAAATATTCATAAACATTTAAGGAAATGTATAAGACTAAAACAAAAGCCATTTAAACTTAAAATTCAGAATAATATGGAAACGATAAAATCAAATAATTCCATTTACTTATTCCCATGGATATTTTACTAATAGAATAATCACATGAAATATCAATAACCACTTTCATAATGATGGAATGCATAATGCCAGACTTTAGAACCACATAGTCAAGGCCTTGTGCCAAGAATACAAATAATATTTCTTCAAGGCCTTTTTCCAAGACACTAGTTTGTCTCATGAGACCTACCGATGCATCGAGGAGCTATAGTGGGCTCCACCCGCCACTTACTAAGTCCAGTGTATTCCTCATATGAAAAAGTTTAAACATAACATAAACATTCGTATTAAAACTAGCATACGAAATGTCAATACTTTATCTATAAACCAGGAATGGTGTAAAAATAACACATCCACAGTAAAACATATCAAAAAAACTTCAATACCATATGAAAGATTTTTATCATAAAAAATCAACTTCAAACAAGCATAAAGTCCATCAAAGGATGTTGACATAGATGAAATCAAACCTTTTTTTAGAGAAATATATCTTTCTATTTTTAAATCATTTAAAAGTCATATAATTATGAAAGAAAACATTTATTTTGAAAATATACTTGTAATATTTTAATGTAAGCTTCGACGATGTTATAATGGAAGAAAATATCCGCACCCTCCGTATAAGTAAAAAAACATTCTTACCTTAATTTTGTTGAAAAGGTCATAAGGTACCTTGTTTGGTAAAGGACGGAAATATTCCTTTCAAAACAAATAAGGTCAAATAAAGGTATAAATGACTATAACCCATTATATAGTATATAGTAAAAAAAATTTGAAATACATTTTTAAGAAAACACGGATGTGGATGATAAAGAGGTCCAGTAGATACTCACGTATAAAACAACCTCAGATAATTAAGAGATTGTGAAATTAACCATTACATTGTAATTATCCTTGGACGAGGGTAGGTTAACCTCCAGTATAATGGTGAAATAATAATTATTAAATTATACAAGAGCCATATACATTAATATGATATCATATATGATCTTCTAATATTTCTTTGTTAATGATATTTCAGTAGTATCATCGTTTTGGGTATTTATTGATTCATTTATTTTTATATGATTTGTTACATAAGTAATGTTTGTTATGGATAGAATGTATATTATTCATATTAAGAATGATATTATGTCTTTAAAAATTATTTTTTTAATCATCAAATGAAAATTAGTCTTGAATAGATACAATGGGGAATGAATCTCATCGCGTTCGTGGAGATGGTAATCCGTACGTACGCACGAGCGACAATGTCATTATTTTGATATTAAAATCATATATAATTGGATGTTATATCATATATACAGAATCATTATCATGTTATATTTATTATTTACATTATTTATACTCATTATTATACCCATCCAAATGATAAAGTTTTTGAATAACAAACTACACCACGATGTGGAGACGGTAATCCGTACGTATGTACGTATGGTGAATTTTCCATTTATAGGATGGATAAAATAATAAATATTGTTGTACCATTTTTATAATAACATAAAATTATATAAAAGTTACTAGATTTATTATTTTATAATGGAAACAATAAAGAATGAATAATTGGAAGAAGAAAAGAACTTGAAAGAGGTGATGAAATATTTACCTCTTCTTCAGGTTCTTTCTTTTGATTTGATAAAAATGGCTTCTTAGGTTGGATTTATCACTAAATGAAGGCCTATAGGATGAAGGTAGAACATTTGGGAGGATATTTGGTTAGGGGTTGGCCGAGACAAAAGGCATTGGAGGTGTGAAATTAAGAGAAGGGGAAGTTCCCTTTTATAAGAGAGGTGAGGGTCACTTTAGGAAAAGCTTGAAATATTATTTTATAATAAAATCATTTTCAGTTTATAATGGCTCCAAAATGAATTATTTAAATTATAAGGTGGGTATGGGTCTAAAACCTGTCAACGAAAATGTTTTATACAGGTTTAGGTCATCATATTAACCTTATCCTTTACATTTAACTCTTATAATATTTGTTTTAAAAACTCAATTATGTCAATTTGGAAATTATTTAATAAATGATTTTTGTTAAAGTCCTAAAAACTTTATTACTTATAAATAAATTTATTTGTTCAATCCTAACATGTCCTATTAACCTATAAAATCACTTTAAATCATAAAAAGTCTAAAATTACATTTATTTGGATATTTATAATATCAATTATTTTAATATTTCATTATTAAGGTAATTACTGCGTCATCATTGCGTAATAAATAAATTAAATTATTTAATGTCTAAAAATTGTAAATAAAATATAATTATGTAGGAAATATTTCTATATTTATAGTGAATATTTATAGTCGAATTTATATTATGTATAACCCTATATTAAAAATGGTTTAATTATTAAACTTTGAATTTAACTGTTTTAACTTTTCTTTAAATAAAATAATAATAAATGTCCTAATCTAATAAAAGTGGACCTAAAAGATCATATTTTATTCCTAAGTTTGTTTTTGGTCGAGTTAAACTTATCAAATATAATTATGACATGTTTTAGGGTAATAATAATATCATTTTTACCCTTAATTACACTATTTACTTTTAACTATGGTAAATAAAAGTAAAAAGTTTCTATTCACCAAAAATTATTTTCATCTTATTGAACCAAATTTATCATACTGATATCAACCGAATCTCTCAGATTTTTTAAATTCAACTAACAGAAGTGGTATAATTAAGTTTTATACAAATTTGAAAATCCTCCTAAGAGGTGTGTAAAAGACGGTAAAAAGTTCGATAAAATTTTATATTTCTAAACTTATTATAAAATGACTCCAATGAATTACGTTGAACATATATAGGTATTATGTATCTATTTTGACCTAACATAAATTAAATTATAATAATTAATTATTTAAATAAAAAGTCGGTTTTAACCAACAACATAGTGTTTTTTCACTATTCATCAAAAAATTGAATGTTTTAAGAAAAATACAAAAAATTCACCCTAAGATAATTTTGATATTCCGAATCCAAAAATAACTTCTATTTTGAATGATAAAATTTATAAAATTTCAAAAAGTGGGTATTACTATTCATAGCATCTAGTTTGATTGGTCACGGTGTGTTAGAATCTCGAAGTTGTGTACAATGCAAGCAATTTCATTATTCAAAGGGAAATGTACCATAGAGGCTTGGGGTGTCACAGAAATGGTCGGTAACCAGATGATCGGGGAGAGCATCCAGAGTGTGTCGGACCATGAAACACTCAATAAACTAATAATGTATTCTTAAAAATAATACCATCATTGAAATAGGTTTTCTATTTATGGATTTGTGCAGATTATTTATGTGATCATCCCTAATGAGAGAAAATATGATCTTTAATAATAGTTTAAGAGCTCACCCAGAATAATCTAGTGTCACAACGATGCTGGGGGAAACATCATGAGGTACCAAGAATATATTATGGATAACACTTTCTGGAACCATATGAAGAACATCAATAGGGAGGTTTTAGAGGTAGATACATCCCATCTTCAACATGAGAAAATTATTAATGAGGGTTTGGCTAACCTTTTCAAGTGATGGATAAATAGCTGGTACTTGTGCTAGGGTGGAAACTTCAAAGATGAGTGGGCCTGAGATTATTAAAAATGAAAGTCATGCCGTTAATTTTAGGTAGTGATGAAGTAGTTAGGGATTCATGAGGTAGCATAGGATTTGTAGTTAAAAGTCTACCAATACCTAGATATCATACCAGAGATACTGATTAGGTGGTATTTAGGGACCTGCACTTTCCATATTCACCATGGGGAGGTCGAAATTAGACTTTAGTTTATCAAAACAATTGATGGGATCCTAATTTATGGAGTGATGTATGATGAATTCCTCCCCAAATGTAATGTATGAGAGAACTATGAGCTTCTTTTGGACCTTGTGAAGGAATTTCTATGTTTGGTGTAAGGAGAGGAGGAGTATGAAATAGGGATGAAGGGTATCCCATTCATGTAGTGGTTCTACTTTTTCTTGAATAATCTAGTATACATGCTACCTAGGATGCTAATTACATGCTATAGGGAATTCCAATGGGCCAAGGAGAACTACCACTAGAGGATTTTGGAGGTGAGTTAGTGGAAACTGTGGGGATATAGTGTGCAGCCCGAGGATCCCATAGTTAGAATGTCAGGGTTTATCACCATGTTGGTCTTTAGCTAGATGCTCCTGATGAGGGATGAACACATAGGGGGTATGGTAGAGAATCTTAATTAGGGCAGCGATGATGGTGATTGGGTATTTCATCAACCTGTTCATCCATATATTGGTGAATATATTCAAGGTAATTTGCCACATCAGCTAAGGGAAGAATATGATCTATATGTAGGGTACCTTCCACTTCCTTTAGAGTTGGGAAACCATGAGCATGAGGGGATACAAGTATCTGAACCCCATTTCTCCCCCTATAATGGAATTCTGTCTAGTAATTCTGAAAAATTCAAGGAGTCTCTCACTCAACAAATGATCTACGGGTGCACTGGTGTGGAGTGGGTTAGTGGAACACATTATATTTTACCCATTCCCTCTCTCCATAGGGATGGTGAATGATGATGTCACAGGGACCATCGGGAAGTGGTCATACCTCTTGGCCTTCTGAAGTAGGGTATTGGTGGTGAGGGTCAATTATCTGGCGATTTGCGATCCGTACACCACTCATTAGTTTGCAATGTAGTTCATATTTCTACAGTGGCTGACCCTGAAGGTTTACACATATGTCTTCCATGAAAACCAAACTTCGGTCCTAAGGTAGATCGATCACATGTTCATATATATATATGGAAAATGGCAGAAAGATTTTCCACCACCTACTTCTACATATGGTCTCATCCATTAATATGATTGTATTTGGTAGAGTATATATAATGGGTAGATTTTGAGGAATAGAACTACGTGGGATGATGTAGGGGCCACACATTCACATGAACAAGGATGATAAGTGGTGGGAGAATGCTGTTGAGGCCGGGCTGGCCCGATGGGTAGGGAAGAATTTGTAGAGATGGAAATCCCTAGCCCAAAACATGAGGAGGTCTCAGAGAGAGGATAGAAAAAAGGATTGAATCTCCTAGGAAATATGTCATGGGAAGAAGTTAAAACCTCTGGGGTAGTCTCAATTGTGTTTTTACATGATCAGGGGAAGTGGATGTGTCATTCAGATATCCCCAAAGACGTGGTCATTTCAGATGCCTTGGAGAGCTGGGGAATCATTATAAAAATCAACACCCTCCATTAAATGTGGAAACATCTCAAAAGAGAAAGAATATTTCTCACTGGGAAATTTCATGCTAAGGATAGTTTCTAAATTCCATGAGATTCGGTAGTGAAATACATAAACTTCATGGTGGTTGACCAGCTGAGTGAAGGTGATACTGGGGATGTACTCCTATACAGATTTCAGGGATAGTGAGTTAGTTACTCACATGCCTATACAATAAGAGTTGGATGATTCATGCCGGAGTGAAACCTATAGTGATTCTCATGTAAAATGGGGTCTTTAATTAGAATATCTAAATATCCTAATTCTATGTTATATGGAAGATAATAAACTCCCAAGATCATTGCACAACTCTACTTGTACATGTGTAGAGATTAGATATTTTAACACCCCAATATTTTTAAAATATATATTGAATGCATTTTATAATCTATCCATTAAACAAAACATTGCCTCTACTGTGTTTGTAATTTTGAGAAATGCTCATCTAGAGTTATGATTAGTAAGTCATTTGGGGTCTGATAGAAAAAACTTGGTTATTTGGTGAATAGTAACATACCCATATGAATACTAATATGACCCTTATGAATTTTAAATATTAATATTATTTTATTTTCTTAAGGCAACAAGATAATGAGATCTCAATTAATTTTTTAATGTGATATAAAACTAATTTCACCTTTAAAATTGGTATTTTTAGAATTAACTATGACTTTATTTAAAAATTTAATTAATAATATCTATAAAATTAATTTTGCAAAATTGAGTTCAATTTTTAATTCTACACGTCGAAAAATGGTAGGGGTGAATTTTTGGGATTTTACTAAAATACTTGAATTTTTTTTGAATAGTGAAAAATACAGTTTTGAGTATTCAGTAGTATAATGACATCATAATGACATAATAATTAAAATAAAAGTCTGGTAGAATTTTTTACAGTAACATATGACATGAGGTGTCCCAAGTGGCTGAAACCTTGGGCAAATAGCATGGGTAACCCCATGGTTTGGAAAAAACCACTAATGAGGTGTCACTTTGAAATTATTAAAAATGTCCCTCTCTTTTTCTATAAATACCCACTCATCCATTCGTTTTCTTTCATTAGAAATCCCTCATCCTCGAATATCGGGTCGTTTTACCTCTCTAATAGCCCTACCAAGGTGTTATTAAGCCCCCAAGGTCCCAAACTTCTAGTTCTAGGAGTTACTCTACAAGGTAAGGGAATCCTTCAGCCTCCTCTTTTAGTCGACACTTATTTTATGTTATCTCTTTGAATTTCCATTATTATATGTTGGGGTTTTATTTTATGCATTCTTATTACTATCTTTTTGATTTCTATATTATGAGGTAACCTTTTTATCTCATCATTTCATTTTATGAAATATTAAGCGATGCCGTTAGGATGTCAAATTTTCATATGGGATTTCTCACCTTTTCTCTTATTTTCAAGATCATCTCTATTCTTTTTCTCTCCTCACATCCTTTGTCCAAATGACAATGATAAACTCCAGTATCATCTATATACAGGAATTATATCATTTCAATGGAATTAACATCATCAATATTCTTACTCCCCCCCATTTATTCTTATAAATGAAATCAACGTTCATGAGGTTCCAATTTAAAATCTTCATGGACGACGAAGTTTCCTTCTTCAATTTATCCTTCATTACTGGTAACAAAACAATTTTAATTATTGAACTAGACTATAATACATGTATCATAACCTAATTAATATTCATGAACCAGTATATGTACATATTATTAAATCATATGGAAAAACTAGTTCATAATAATCCAAATACTGCCAAATAATTGAAGTGGTTGTCATCTAATGATTCTTCCTCATTCCATGTAAAAAAATGATAAAAATGAACATTAACAATTCTGTATGTCCATAAATAAAATGTAACTTCAATTATATAGATTTAAAAACATTCCACATGAACTTCATTACTTAAAAACAAGTGAACCGATTATGAAAATCAAGAAAACAAACACTCTATAACGACGAAATTCAATATAATAACTTATAAATAATAACATAAATGAACTAAATAGAATTAAGATAAACTAAATACATGTATATTAGGTTATTAAATAAGTTATTTATATGTATAATTTCATATTCCAGGATCTTATGATCAATAGGGGAACACATTCGAATTTAAGGTAAGGGTTTTTCCACCCGAACTTCCATTTCCATTCAGGTTATTTTCAATGTCTAAGTTACCTCAATGAAATTCTTATGTGTTATTATATACTCATCATAAATTATGTGTGAGTGTTATATATATTTACACAAACCATAATCCTTCTTTATATTATGGTTAGTTACATTCTTTAAAAGGATCTTTCAAATTGTTTCTGAAATACAAGCCCGATTGAAAGGAATATCTCAATTTCTTACCTATTTTCAAGGGAAATATCTAATCTTTCTTTAGAAACCATTATATCTATAAAATCACTCATTTTGTTATGAAAATAATATCTCACTTCCCTTCTGATGTTATAAAAATATTTTCCAGAAGAACTATTCTTTTTAATGTAAAAGAGTATTTATTTCAAGAATTACTCGAAGATTTTATAAGAGTATCTTACTCTATTTCAACACAGTTGTTGATTCAAATGTATTATTGGGATTAGTATTCCATATTATCATATACCATGTTCAAATTAATTGTTTATTATTATTTTGGCTGTTGATGTGCTGTCTTTAAACCATTCATCAGTTTACTTTGAATGGTTAGTGTTTTGGATTAATGTTCGGAGAAAGCTATTTAAATTTAATATATTAATGTGTATGTTTTTTATGTTTATCCCCGTTCATATGAGGAATGTATTGAACATAGTATGTGTTGGGTGGGGCCCACTATATCCCCTCGGTGCATCAGTAGGTCTCATGAGACAAACTACGGTCTTGGCACAAGGCCTTGACAAAATGATTATTTATGGTCTTGGTACGAGGCCTTGATAGTATAGATATGTTATCCCCCATTATGAATTACCTCATTATGAATTTATTATTGATGGTTCATGTGGTTATTAGACTAGTATAATACCCATGATTATTTTATGTTATGGAAATATTTACTCAGCTCATGTTTCTACCATATTATGTTCAAGTTTATTTCTAAAGGCATGTGTTTTCAATTATTCATCATGTCTAATGTTTATGTTATCTTATGCTGTATTTCTTAACCTTAATGAGAATTTGAGCTCACCCATTTATTATGTTTCATTTCCACAGGTAAAGAAGAATTCTATTATAAATGATATGCTGAAATTACCTAGGAGTTATGGAATTTGTCTAAGGAGTTTCAATGTTGTTTTTCATTTCAAGTTGTAATGATGAACTTATGTATGTATCTTGTTTCCAATAATACTAAACTACTCGGTCCTTTGGGATGCCTATTACTTTTTTTATGCCAATGTAACCAATAAGGCATCGGTTCTAGGTAACTAGGGTCGGGTCCTTACCATTGTTATCAAAGGAAGTTTAGTAGAAAACGTGGAAAATATATTTTGAAAATGTAGATTAGGGAAGAGTCCCTAAGTCAATATATGAGGATAAAAAAACAAAAACATCCTGGTATTTTGGTAAAGAATAGATTATGTGGATATTTCAAGCAATACATCCCTGTATGGATAGGAGTAGGTAGAGGCGGCTCTAACACAGATGTATCTAGGGGTAAAACCCGAAAACAGCGCTTTGAGCTAGACTCAAACGAGAACTAGTGCACGACAACGGGCCTTAATGTACTCTTGGTTACGATACTCCTGGGGGATATGATTAGGATAATTCACATTTTCTTTATAAGCCATTATGAAGGTTTGAAATGTAAAATATTCCTCAAAGAAACCATTTTTGTGAGTATGGGATTAACCAAGCGTAGGATCTCAATTTTTTCTAAGTATTTTGTTTAGTTAATATTATACATTATGATTCATAACCTAATATTGTGTATGACATTATCTAGAGATGGCGCCAAGTGGAAGGAATGGAAACCACATGAATGCATGTGTCCCCTGTAGAGATTTACCTTCGATGAAAGATAATGATGTTGTATTTGGTGCTGAGAAACTCATAACTATATTAGGACAACTTACTCAGGTTATGAATAATAACCTTACTCGCATAGAGCATCCAGATCCACCATATATAGGATCTATGTTAGATCGATTTATGTGACAACAACCTCCATCATTCAATGGAACTACAAACCCATTTTTACTAGAGTAGTGGATATGTTTCCTTGATAAGATATTTCTCACTTTGGTATGTAACATAAGAGAGAAGGTTGTCATGGCAGTTTATAGTCTAACGAGTGATGCAGATCAGTGGTGGTATTTAGTCAAAAACACAATGGAGGAGGAAGAAATAGAAGAGATGTAATGGTGGGATTTTAAGGAAATATTCTTAGAAAAATATTTCCCTCGTGAACAACAAGCAGATATGGAGAGGCAATTCTTGAATCTGAGGCAGAAGGAGGATGAAAATGTTGCCAATTTTGAAGCCAACTTTACAAGGATGGAAAGGAATGTTGTAGACTACATACGTAATCCAATGAGAAAAATTGATCGATTATTTTATGGTTTAAAACCATTCCTTTGAACGGCTCATGTCTCCCAAATATTTGAATCATATGAAGATATAGTCGCAAGTGCTATAAATACAGAAAATGAATTCTCTAAGTCTTATGACTATAATGGAATGAAAGAGAAGAATAGTGCATCTGAAAACTCTGGGAAAAGAAATGGGGAATAAGGGAAGAGTTGAATTTCTATCATGCAGTAATTGTGGGAAGAAACACCCTGGCACTTGCCTGAAGAGAATGTGAGTCTGTTACAAGTACGGAGAAAAAGGCCACAAATCTCGGTATTGTAAGGGGAAGAAAGAAGCTACCAATGTTCTATGAGACAATTTCAGGGAGATGGGACATTATGCACATGAATTTACTAAATGTTAGGGAAATTTTCCCCAAAGAAGGACAAGAAAGCAAGACTAATCTTATACAGTTACAACTGCAGAGGTTGAAGTTTCTAACGAAGTGGTGGCAGGTACATTGATTGTTTCATCCAACTTAGCCAATAATTTATTTGATTCTATATCATCACATTCAATTATATATTCCCAATTTTTCAAGAAAATTAGATATGTCCAATTTAATTTAATAAAGGAGTTATCAGTAAAAACTCATAGTGGATGTATCATTGCAACAAAGGCATGTCGATAGTCCCCCTTGTGACACATAAATGTGCTTTAGTTTCTAACATTATCATCATAACAATGGTTTATTATGATATAATTATCTGTATGGATTGGATATCAAATTATTATGCGAAGATCTATTACAAGAAGAAGGAAGTTACAATTTTTTTGAATGGAGTAGAATCCCTTATTTTTAGAGCAGAAACCTCACCATGTGATTATCATCTAGATCCACCCCCAGTAGCTCTACTGAATTCAATTATCAGGGAGGAAGAGAATGAAATAACTATCGGTGAAGAAAAGAATGTTCAAATAGAAGATGTACCTATTGTAAAAGAATATATTGATGCCTTTCCAGAGGATTTACCTGGATATTCTCCAGAGTAGGAAATTGAGTTTTCCATTGACTTAATTCCTAGTTCAAGGCCCATATCAAAGACCCCTTATAGAATGGACACTATAGAGTTATTATAGCTAAAGAAACAACTAGAGTAATTGAGTGATAAAGGGTTTATTCACTCTATTATTTCTCCATGGGGATCCCCTGTTCTTTTTGTTAAGAAGAAAGATGAGTCTATGAGGTTGTGCATTGATTACAGGGAAATCAATGTTGTTACAATAAATAATAAGTATCCTCTACAATGAATTGATGATTTATTCGATCAACTTCGTGAAGCCCAATATTTTTTGAAGATTTATCTTCGATCTAGATATCATCAGTTACTTGTGAGGAAAGAAGACATTCCAAAAACAACATTCAGAACTAGGTACGAGCTTTACGAGTTCACAGTAATGTCTTTTGGACTAACTAATGAACCATCTGTTTTCATGGATTTTATGAATAGAGTTTTCAAGGAATATCTTGATGACTTTGTGGTGGTGTTTATTGATGATATCCTGGTGTAATCTAAAAGATATGAAGAACATGAAAATCACTTGTGCACTATTCTGAAGACTTTGAGAAGAAATAAATTGTATGGGAAGTTTAGAAAGTGTGATTTTTGGCTCCAATAAGTTGCCTTTATGGGCCACATTGTCTCTTAGGATGTAATATTTGTAGATCCTACAAAGACAAAGGCTGTGCAAGAATGGCCTACTCCAACGAACGTAACTGAGGTACGTAGTTTTATTGGTTTAGAAGGTTATTATCGACGTTTCATTCAGAACTTCACTCATTTAGCCAACCCAATGAACAAGATCACAAAAAAGGGGTTAAGCTCATATGGACAAAGGAATGTGAAGAATGTTTTGAAGAATTAAAGAGGAGGTTAGTTAATGATTTGATCCTAACCCTACCATCGTAGAATGATGGGTTTGTTATCTATAGCGATGCATCAATGAAAGGACTTGGTTGTGTCCTTATTCAGAATGATCAAGTGATTGCATATGCATCTAGACAACTAAAAATTCATGAACAAAACTATCCAAATCATGATATTGAGTTAGTAATGGTAATCTATACTCTTAATATTTGGAGACATTACCTCTATGGAGAAAAATTTGAGATATATATAGATCATAAGAGTTTGAAATATATATTCTCACAGAAATAACTCAACATGAGACAAAGGATATGGATTGAGATACTCAAAGACTATGATTGCACAATACACTACCATCGGGGGAAGTCAAATAAGGTAGCAGATGCTTTGAGCAGAAAGGATCATGGAGTTCTGAACAAGTTGAGAGTTGAAAGGGATCCTTTGTTCATGGATCTAGTAAAGATAGATATGGGAATTATAAAGGAAGGTAACACATCACTACTTTTTCAAATGGTTTACCAACCTTATTTACTGGAGATGATAACAAGTTCTCATGCTGATGATGAGGAGTTTCAAAAGAAAATTAAATCTATAAATTATGGGAAGTTGATTGGATTCGCATATGAAGGTGACATTTTGAAATTCAGGAAGAGTCTTTGTGTTCCCGCTTTTCTTGAGCTAAGGAGAGAACTATTGGATGATGCACATATCTCTAATTTCTCTATACACCCTGGTAGCACAAACATGTATTAATATCTCCAAGAAATTTTTTTTAGGACAATATGAAAAGGGAGATCACTGAATATACATCAATGTGCCTGGTATGTCAACAAGTGAAGGCTAAGAGGAAAAAGTCTAAGGGGATGATGCAACCACTACCCATACCAACATAGAAGTGGGAGAACATTACTGTGGAATTTTTCACTGGACTTCCAAGGACATCCAAAGGAAAAAATTCTATATGGGTTGTTGTGGATCATCTCACAAAGAAAACTCACTTTATCATGATTAGAGAGGACTTCTCATTGGATCAACTTGTATGGATTTACATAAAATAAGTGGTAAGGCTTAATGGAGTACCACTATCTATTGTATCCAACCGTGACCCTAGATTCTCCTAGAATTTTTGGAAAAGTCTCTAACATGCTCTAAGAACTGAACTGATCTTTAGTACGACCTATCATACTCAAACTGATGGCCAATCTGACCAGAATATTCAGACACTAGAAGACATGTTGAGAGCATGCTCAATGGAATTCAAACGAGGATGGGGCCAACATCTTCCACTGGTTGAATTCTCATAAAACAATAGTTTCCACTCGAGCATCTGAATGGAACCATATGAATCCCTTTATGGGAAAAGGTGTAGAACACCAGCGTGTTGGGATGAAGTCGGTGAGAGAAAGCTGCTAGGATATGAATTGGTTGAAGAAATGGCGGAGAAGGTGAAAACCATTCAGTAGCATATCAAGGAAGCCGAAAGTCGATAGAAGAGATATGTGGATAACCATCGACGAGACCTTGAATTCAAAGTTGGAGACCTGGTATTTATACGTATATCTCCCTGGAAGAAGGTAACGAGGTTTGAGAAGAAAGGAAAGCTATGTCCTAGGTATATCAGCCCCTTTGAGATCCTTGATCGAGTCGAAGTTGTGGCCTATCGACTAGAACTTCCACCTACCATGTTGGAAGTACATGATTTCTTTCATGTATCCCGCTTAAGGAAGTACATACCAGACCCTTGACATGTACTATCTTCAGAGGTGGTACAGTTGGAGGATGATCTTTCCTATGAGGGGAAACCAGTGAGAATCTTGGATTGTAGAGGAAAAATTTTACGCAACAAGACTACTCATCTGGTCAATGTACTATGGTGAAACCATAAGTAGAAAGAGGCAACATGGGAACTAGAGGAAGCAATGAAGGAAAAGTACCCCCACCTGTTTTTTGGCCTAGATTGTAAAATGAAAATTTGAGGATGAAATTTTTGTAAGGAGGGGAGAATGTAACACCCCAAGATTTTGAAAATAAATATTGAATGAATTTTATAATCTAGACATTAAACACTACTTTTCCTTTATTGTGTTTGGAATTTCAAGAAACGATCATCTAGAGTTTTGATTAGTAATTCATTTAGAGTCTGATAGAAAAAACATGGTTTTTTGGTGAATAGTAGCATACCCATATGAATAGTAATATGACCCTTATGAATAGTAAATAATAAAAATATTTTATCTTCTTAAGGCTATAAGATAATGAGATCTTAATTAATTTTTCAATGTGATATAAAACTAATTGCACCTTTAAAATTTTTATTTTTTGAATTAACTATGACTTTAATTAAAAATTAAAATAATAATATTTAGAAAATTAATTTTAAAAAATGGAGTTCACTTTTTAATTCTACATGTCTAAAAATGGCAGGGGTGAATTTTTGATATTTTTCTAAAATACTTGAATTTTTCATGAATAGTGAAAAATACAGTTTTGAGTATTCAGTAGTTTAATGACATCATAAAGAAATAATAATTAAAATAAAAGGCTGGTAGAATTGTGCACAGTAAAAAATGACATTTGGGGTCCCAAGTGGCTAAAACCATGGGCAAATACCAGGGGCAGGCCCATGGTTTGGCAAAAACCACTAATGAGGTGTCCCTTTGAAATTATTAAAAAACTCCCTCTCTTTTTCTATAAATACCCACTCATCCATTCATTTTCTTTTATTCCAAATCATTCACCCTCGAATCTCTGGTGGTTTTTCCTCTCTAAGAGTCCTCCCAAGGTTCTTTAATCCCCCAAGGTCCCAACATTCAAGTTCTAGGAGTTACTCTACAAGGTAAGGGAATCCTTCACCCTCCTCTTTTGGTCGACACTTATTTTTTGTTATCTCTTTGATTTTCCATTCTTATATGTTGGGGTTTGACTTTATGTAATATTCTTACTATACATTTGTTTTCTATATGATGAGGTACACTTTTTCTCTCATTATTTTATTTTATGAAATATCAAACGATGTCGTTAGGCTACCGAATTTTCATAAGGGATTTCTCAACTTTTCTCTTATTTTCAAGATCATCTCTATTCTTCTTCTCTCCTCACATACTCTATCCAAATGACCATGATAAACAACATTATAATCTATATAATGGAATTATATCATGTGAATGGAAGAAACATAATCAATATTCTTACTCCCTCCCTTTTATTTTTATAACCGAAATCAACGTCCATGAGGTTCAAATTTATAACCCTCGTGGATGACGAAGTTTCATTCTTCAATTTTTCCTTTATTACTGGTCATGAAACCATTTTAATGGTTGAAACAGACTATAATAAATTTATCATTTCCTAATTAATATTCATGAACCTGTATTTGTACATATTATTAAATCATATGACAAAACTAGTTCATAATAATCCAAATACCGCCAAATAATCGAATTGGATGTCATCTAATGATTCATCCTCATTCCATGTAACAAAATGATGAAAATGACCATTAAAAATTATGTATGTTCATAAATAAAATTTAACTTCAATTATATAGATTTAAAAACATTTTACATGAACTTCATTACTTAAAAACAAGTGAACCGATTATGAAAATCAAGAAAACAAACACTCTAGAACAATGAAATTCGATATAATAACTTATAAATAATAAAATAAATGAACTAAAAAGAATTACGATAAACTAAATACATGTCTATTAGGTTCTGAAATAAGTTATTGATATGTATAATTTCATATTCCAGGACCTTAAGTTCAAGAGGGGAACACCTTCGTATTTATGGTAAGGGTTTTTTCCACGCGAACTACCATTTCTATTCAGGTTATTTTCATTGTCTAAATTACCTCAATGAAATTATTATCTGTTATTATATAGTCATCATAAATTCTGTTTGAGTGTTCTATATATGTACACAAACCATAATCCTTCTTTATTTTATGGTTAGTTACATTCTTTAAATGGATCTTTCAAATTGTTTCTGAAATACAAGCCCGATTCAAGGGAATATCTCAATTTCTTACCTATTTTCAAGGGAAATCTATAATCTATTTTTGGAAACCATTATATATATAAAATAAATAATTTTTTTATGAAAATAATATCTCACTTCACTTCGGCTGTTATACAAATATTTTTTCAAAATAACTCTTCTTTTGAAAGTAAAAGAGTATTTATTTCATGAATTACTCGAAGATTTTATAAGAGTATCTTACTCTATTTCAACAGAATTGTTGATTCTTATATATTATTGGGATTATTATTACATATTATCATCTACCATGTTTAATTTAATGGTTTATTATTATTTTGGCTATTGATGTGCTATCTTTAAACCATTCATCTGTTTACTTCGAATGGTTAGTGTTTTGGATTAGTGTTCAGGGAAAGTTATTTACATTTAATATATTAATGTTTATGTTTTTTATGTTTATCCACATTCATATGAGGACTTAATTGGACATATTAAGTGTAAGGTGGGGCCTACTATAGCCCCTCGGTGCATCAGTAGGTCCCGTGAGACAAACTATGGTCTTGGCACAAGGCCTTGATAAAATGATTATTTATAGTCTTGGCACAAGGCCTTGACGGTATAAATATGTTGTCCTTCATTATTCATTCCCTCATTATGAATGTAGTATTGATGGTTCATGTGGTTATTCTACTAGTAGAATAACCATGATTATGTTATGTTATGGGAATATTTACTCAACTCATATTTCTACCATATTATGTTCAAGTTTATTTCTAAAGGAATATGTTTTAAATTATTCACCATGTCTAATGTTTATGTTATCTGTCACTGTATTTATTACCCTTACTGAATATTTGATCTAATCCTTTTATTATGTTTCATTTCCATAGGGAAAGAAGAATTCTATTATGAATTGCGTGCTGAAATAACCTAGGAGTTATGGAATTTGTCTAAGGAGTTTCTATGTTCTTTTTTATTTAAAGTTGTAATGATGAACTTATGTATGTATCTTGTTTACAATAATACTTAACTACTCAGTCCTTTAGGATGCCTATTCCTTGTTGTATTCCAATGTTACCAATAAGGAACTAGCTCCAGGTAACTAGGGTCAGGTCCTTATAGAGATCATGTAAAAGGGGGACATTTCTGAAAAACCTTGGGAATAGGGTGAGGGAATCTCAACCCTTGAATTGGTGAGTGTTGGCCCTTCCCTAATTTTTTTGCCACAAAAAACTAACTATTGACCAAAGTTGTGCCTATGATTGAGGCGATGATCACTGCGGGAATTCCTCACTATGGGGCTATCCATAAACTTATATGATATCATTACTAGACTATAATATTCATGTAAGACTCTTCCACATTTCAAAATTTCCTCTCATGATTTTCCTTTATGTGATTGACTAAATCATAATTAAATGGTAGTTCAAAATATGTTTGGGACTCAACTTCTAATGTCAATGATTGAGTTGGGAGTTCTCAAATTCGAGGTGGAAGTAGAGAGTATGACTCTCCCAATGGAAATGGCTAGTGAGGACATGTCAGTTGGACCTTCTATGGAGGTTCAATCAAAATGGAATTCCACAACAATTCCCTTGATATAGGGGGTCGAGATGGTTTCCACAATGGGGATAACAATGGGGGATGTAGTGGATGATCTTATCATTGAGGCACCAATAGAGGAGAATGTTGAAGTTAAATCCTCTATTGAGGATATAAGAATCATGCCTGTAACTAGGGGATCTAGGAGGGTGTTATAGTCTCTCTTGTCCAGGATGTGTTGCTAGCTACGAAAGATGGGGATGAGGCCTCAACTAATGTAGATGATATCATGCCACCAATGGAGGTGATCAAGGAGTCTGGGAAGATTTCATCTAACTCAAAGTTATCTCAAGAGTGTGCATGGGATCCTACTATAGATGAGTGGGCTGGAGAGGATACGTTCCCCTAGTGTATGATTTCAGCCGGCCTAAGGATATACCTTCAGATTACCCAATGTTGGATGTATTTCCACCTTAAAAAGTTATATTGTCCTAAGAAATTGAGCTGGCTCTGATTCCACCAAGGAGAACCGGGTCGTTCATCAGAAGTCATGGAGGTATGTGCAGAATTCATTACCCACAACCCAATTATAATCTGACCAAACTTGTAGGAATAACTCTACAACTAGGTGTTTAGATAAGGGACCAGTGGGGTGGAGTCCAGAGGCCTTAATGCGTTGGCTGTTACTTCCTTTTAAGAAGGTGATTTCTGAATCGATAATGCTTGATATTTCCTATAAAAATAACAAGTATGAGGGATCCCAAGTGCTTTAATTATCCGAGGAGGAGATAACCCACACAAATGGGTTGGCATCAGAGCATGAAACCATGGAAACATCACTAGATGAGATTGTCAGCCATCTGAGGGACCATTTTGTAGTAGTCGAGGCTAAGGTGGTGGAGGTGTTATCCATGGTGGATTAATTCCAGGGAAAAAAGAACAATATTTAGATCAAGTCCAAATAATTGCATCATAAAGCCATAGAAGAGGGTACTGACCTAGAAAAGTCGAAGAAGACTCGAGAGGCTACTCAACAGAGGCTAACAAAGCCCAAATGATTAATAGTCGTGGTCGATCCAAAGGGGAATCTTGTAAAGGATAGGATTTAATATGTGGATGAACATCTAGATGTTTGGTTTATTTATTTGAAATTACTACAGGATCAAACTTTCATTGCATCTTACTGCTTCATCTCAATAACATTAATGAGAAAACCATCGATCAATCGCTAAACCCACTTGATACATGCTCAGTGTGGGAAAAAAAGGACGATCACATGATTAATAATTTTCCTGATAGTTTCTAGAAATTTCCAATCACTCAGGGAATGAATTTTTAGTTGACCACAGGGAGTTTCCTACCCGAGAAGGGTCATTACTGGATAATGAGGCTATCTAAATAACTTAACTGTTTCCCATATCTGTGCTAGTGCACGAATGGGGAAATGACAGCGGAATTTAATTAAACATAAGCCAAGGTGAATTAAGAACATGAATCAAGAGGCCTAAGATTTGAAACATGATTAGGGTGGCATGAAGATGGAGGATAACTAATGACCATATTCGAAACAAAAAACCCATTATCATTTTATCAGGGATGGGGAAAAACAAATCAGGGTCGACTGGTGACCATGTTTTAAACAAAATACCTATCTTGAGATGTCATCATAAGTATTTCAGGGCATGTTCCAAGGATGGTAGGTGACCTAGTGTGTCATGGGACTATTCCATCAAGGGTGAAATATTCATACATGGAGGAATATGAGGGTCCAAATAAAGTGATACACAAAGCATGGATATGACGTGATGGAATATTCATGTGTAGTTCAATACTCTCATAATTATGATACCATGTCTTCGATCACATTGAGTAGGAGTATTAATTTGATCAATGGAATGAATCACCCTTTTATGGGAGTGTCACTTTAGATTCCATGTGACAAAGATAATGAATGATGCGGTAGGTGACTGAAACTAGAGGAAAGGGTGTCTTGGGTAAGGGCCTAATACTCCTCAAATTTAACATCATGAAATGAGGACAATGGACACATACTTTACCATTATACAATGATGATTTTGTATTTCATATTTTAACATCATTTGATTGAGATGTTAATTCATGAAATATAACATCTTGTGACCAGGTTGTCGGGATCATAGTTTAAAGTCATAGACCTTAGACTATGGGCTCTTAATTTAGGGTAAAATAGTGTGGACCATGGGGTGGTGTATCTCAATGGGGGTATTTATTGCATAGTAAATAGGTAACCCACCATGAATTGAGGATCCTAGGTAGCTCTACCACACATGACATCCTATAGACTTATTTCATAGAGATTAAGGTCATGATTCTTGGACCATGAATCTTAGTTTGAGGGCATAAAGCTTGGACTATATTGTGATCTTCCCAAAATGATATGTGTAACATATTGGATTGAAAACCTGATGTAAATTGAGGGCCTAGAAAACCTGATTCCACACAAAAAATTCTTCAGATGAGTTGCACATATTTTAAAGTCACTATTCTTGGACCATGGCTCTATGTTTATGGTCATTGAGTTGGGACCACATGAACCCTATGTTTTTAGGAACATCACAAAATAGTAGTAACCCAACATGAAAGTAGGGAAATGGGAGGAAATGGTCCATGAGATACATAAGGGGTAGGTTGAAAATAGTTTAAGTTCATTATGGTTGGACCTGGGTTGTGTGTCCTGAATGAATATGTGTTGAATCAACAAAAGGTTATCTGATGTGAATAGAGGGGACTAGGATGCCACCTGAAACCACACAGAACATTTCTAAGACAAATTTAACATATATTAATGTAACTAGTCTTAAACAATGGAATATCGTGTATCTCAACCTTTCAAGAGGATAAATTCCACCCAACACCTAAGACCATGTGATCCATGGTCAGCATGAGAAACAAGGAACGATATAGAGTTCTCATTGATGGAAAGGGAGAACACAATGAAATGAAAAAGGAGAGGAAAAATCCAATGATGATTATTTCATATTTCAAGTCCAAGATATTGTAAGGGGAATAGAAAAAGGATGTGGTAAAACTGTTGACCATTTTTGAAACATAGGTTTTATAGCTGTGCTAGTTAAATATGGAGTGAAAAAATGTAGAATCTACCATTGTCCTCGTTCAAAACATGGGAATGCTATTTTTTTTGAGGATCCATCAATCCATGAATCCGAATGGTGGGTGATCCATTTTTTCATCAGACCATTCTAGTAGGGATCTTTTTAATATTGGTAGAATAAAAATTATCCAAATCAAAGAAAGGGTGATGCAAAAAAGTGGAAGTGGAAAATATCCCAGAGGGTATATTAGGTGCCTTGGGAGATAATCTTCCATGTTCTCAAACACACTGGATGAATGTGTTGATAGGAGAGAATATTTCTTGGCCAAAAGTGGAAATACCCTGAAGGTATAGATGGGACCAAGATGAAATATTAGAAAGTTACTTTATATCCTAAGAAAATGGTAGTCATGCCACATGTAGTTTTGATACACTGTGCAGTAGGAGACCAATGTTAGTAGAGTTACATCCTATATGGAGAGGATACCATGCCATATCATATTAGGAGGCATCCAGTTTTTTATAGGGTAAATATTTTGGTCATTCTCTTTTTGTTGTATGGGGAATCCAAATTGTATATAGGGTAAAATTTTACTATTATCTCATACATATCACACGAGGCATCTGAAGTTTTTTTCACAGGGTAAGGATATAGTTTAACACCATTCACAGTGGACATTCTACTTTTTAGTATAAAGTCACACAACATGTACTATGAATAATTATAGTTTAGAGTCATAGATCATGGACTGTAGAGGCGGTTTCTGGTTTAATCTCACGTAGCATGGACCAAAAAAGGGGGAACAGGTGCCTGAAAATTATCTTGCGTTGAATGAATAAGTGAAATCCCAATGTCAATGGTGAGATATAGAAACTCTAAGTTACATAGAGACACAATATACCACACCCTAGGTTAACCCCATGATGATGACGATGATAAGACACCACATTAGGTCGATGAAGATGATTATTCCAGAGTTGAAATATTTAGGTGTCACTACATATCCCATGAGGATGAGAATCAATAAACACATAGTTCTCAAAGACATCATGGTAGGAGCCTGATGTAGAAAGTGGCTACCCACTTGAACGAGGATGTTGAATCATCTCAAATTATAATATGTGGAATCCCTATATCATACAGGATAGATCATATCCCATTAGGAGGCAACCTGATTTTATATAGGGTATGGAAAAATTTTAACATCATCTATTGAGGACTTTTATGGGTCTTGAAATTGATTTACCCATCCTTTTATTCCTCCTATTAGGTTATGATGGCATCTCTATCTGCAAGTGGGTCCAGAAAAATGAAAGGGACATATACCTAAAGAAGAGGCCCATGTTACATTTAAGGTTGATTTTACCAAAGGTAATGGATGGTTATACAGTGAATCCATTGTTTGGCCAAGAGATATAAGATTTAGGCCTCACTACATATCACATGAAAATGAGAATCAAGACACACATGGTTCTAGAAACCCCAAACATGGATGACACATCCCTTTTTCAATGTATTGTACAACAAATGATTAACTCATGCTTAACACATCCCTCTAAAGGGATAGTCCACTAGGATAGACCAATATTATTTTCTAGAAAAGAAATTGGAACAAAACAAATGATAAAAGATTAAGATGATAGATAAAAGATCTTGTCATGTAAAGAATTATTATCCCTATACCAATACATATTCACGAAACAAATGAACACGTAAATGTTACACACCCACACCCCCTAGGATCAAGCAACATGAATAGTTTTTAGAGGTTTAAACATGAATACCTAGGACCCATTTAATACAAGAATTAAATTTAATGTCTTCGCATCTAAAGTGAAATAACAAACATCAATGCAAGGGCCACCATATAAATCTTGAAGCTCTACTAAAACCAATGAAGATCTCTTATAGACAACAGTCCTTGTCTAAGTGTTTCATAGAATCCAAATCCATAAATCTGGATTCCGATTCTACCAATGATAATAAAAAACATCATTAGATAATTCGAAAACCATTATATCCAACCAATATGTCTATGTTATAATTTATTTCTAAAGAATAGGATATAATTGAATACAATTAAAGATGAACATATTGTATTGGATGCATGTGATCAAACTGGAATGTGGGAATTTAATAGAGGAGTTAAAAGGGGAGAGGATATCCGAATTTTTTCTAGAGATATCCTATGGTTTGGAGACGAAAGTAAGGATATAAATGAGAAAATAGAATGGAATTGGGTTATTAACTATAATGAATCATTATGGGTCAACCAAACACTTCAACCAAGGCAGTATTCCACACAACCCAAAACATATTCCAGATTTCCATGGACTAGAGACAAGTACCGGATATTATCAATTATATCTGAGAAATGATTTATCTATAGGTAACCAGAATGAATCACCCATAAAGAAGAAAAGACACACCTATATCAACATATTTGATAGGATAAGATAGGAATATAACATAAACCAAAACATATTTCACTGGAAAAACATTTCAAAAGGTCATATAAAAATACATAGAATATAAATAAACAATCCCAAACTCAAAAGATGGTACAATTCCAAACAAGTCCCCAGTAAAACCCAATAGGTAAAAAATATAAAAAAGCACTCCACATGAGTCTATCATTGCGAGACCATGTCTCCTCCATAAGACACTGGACATTGATAATACATAAGATGCACTATAGAATATGGTTCCCTTGCCTTTACATGTGTCCTACAGAATAAAATCTACCAACTCCCAAAAAGACCCAAGTAGGGTGTTAAGAATGAATCCCAGTAGGATACGACCATGAATCTATTTAAGTATTTTACTCATAAAAATCTAGTTTGGAAATAGTTTCATAACTAAAATTACTTTTAAAATACACAATTTTAAAATAAACATTCAAAATCACTTTGATTCTCCTTGTCAACATAAAACATTATTTTCCAAAAAAAATCAAATAAGGATAAAATAAATAAATAATATAAAAAGGAACAACATGATCTAAACAAGTGAAAATAACATCAAAATCATATAACGATATAAATTGAAAAATAAAAAATGGAAATAATAGATATCATCACAAAAAATACATGAAGTATATAAAAAAATCCGTCACAAGTAATGTTCACTTATGGATCTAACCATTTGGCCTATCATGACTCAGTAAAAATGTTTTCTATCTATATAAGAAATAGAAACTCTCACAGTCTTCCCCAATATCAACATGGAATATCACATGGTATTCTTACCCAAAGTCTCTCACAGTCCCTTGGAAGCTAAAATAGGGGCTCACATAGGCCTCCCTCTGATGGATATCATGACCACTTGGAAAAACCAAAATGGAATCCCATATATTCTTCCCTTTGAAGGATCACAAGATCCTTCTAAAAAAACCCTTGATCAAACCCCAATTAACCCATGTAATACTCTATGGAAACACATCCACAGAAAAGTTACCATATCAAATAATCTCTAATATAATATATTTCATAAACAAAAAACCCAATTTTATCGAATCATATTTATCAGGGTAAAATAATTTCTATGAACGATTTTGAAATCCATTTTGAATAAAAAACCAATTGGATCCATTTTATCATACATTTGGTAGGATTACTAGCCACTCCCATTTGAAAAACCCCACTTTAAACCAAAAATTGGCAACACAATCTGTGAAAAAAATCAAACATGGAATACACACCAAGAATAAATCATATTAATGGAAGTTTAATAAAAAAAACCAATGATGATTAGGAATTTAATGGTATAACATGGAATAAACCCTTAAATCGAGACACAAAAATTAAATTAAGTCCAAAGATCATAAAACATGATGGAGACCATTCATAATAGGTATAACCAAGCCTCACATGCCTAATCCATAATAAATCAAACTAAAAACCCATTACATACTATAACTTCATCCAACACCACCTCTAGGGTTCCACGACTCCATAAAAGTAAAATAAAAATACTTAAGGAGGGTAAATGATGAGGAAATCATAATGATATGAACATACCTCTAGGAAAACACTAATAATAATAAAGGAAATCCACCAATGAAGGAAATTAATATCTCCAAAACCATGGTATGAGGGTTTCACTTATTGAGGAAGAAATATGAGGGCCAAAATCGAAAAACACAATTAGAGAAAATATTTATTTTAACATTTTTAATGAGGTGGAAAAGGTTTCATGGTTTAAACCCATGGTTATTCTAACCATTTCCTAATCATGTGGGTTTTAGTGTCCACCGAAAAAAGGCTTCATATTTTTCTTAGGGGTGTCACATTATTTGAAAAACCATGTCAAACCACACTATTAAAAACTCTGTCACCCCTCACATGATTTTCACACGGTTTAGAAAAACCATGTGCTAACTGTGTTCCCTATTATATCTCCCCCAAAAAATCCCTGGTTCAACCCACATCACTCAATAATTATAAGGAGACACTCAATGATAAAAAACACCAAATTTGATATACCGGTGATTCATTAGGGGTCACAAACTACCCATCATGTTAATTTATTTCCTGAGAAAGTCATCAAGATTTGATAGAAGAGAACAGGTGAGGACACTGCTCCCTCACCAAACCTTCCAACTCCCATGTCTTATGGATATCAACACCATGATTCCAGACCACAAAGACTAAAAATATCACCATCCCATAGATAACCTTTTTATGAACTTTCATGATATGAATAGGTTGTTCTACAACAGTGGAATCTGGCTTTAAATGCAAATCTTACCACTGTAACACATGAGATGGATATAGATGGTATCTATTCATCTAAGAGACATAGAATATGTCATGTATCGAGGTCATCCATGGATTGAGATCCAACTTATAGGCTATGTTCCCAAGACTCTCTACAACAAAAAATGACTGAACATAAAGTGGCACCAACTTTCCTTGTTTAACCAAACAAAAGAGACCCAACTAAACTAATACCAAGATAAAAAACTTATCAACAACTTGAAACTATAATTTATGATGATTATTTTAGACAAATGACTTTTGGTTAATCTGAGTTGTCCCAAATAGTTTTTTAATCAGCCACACTAGCTCATTTTTCTCCTAGATGAGGCTATGTCCAAAAAGGGAATGCTCTCCCACCTCAGGACAAAAAAGGTGGATTGGTGTGGACACCCATATAACACCTAAAATGGTTCCATCCTAATGGAAACCTAATATATATTATTGTATGTAAACTCATCCAACAAAATTTACCATTCCTATGAACCATTGAAAAAAGGCACACATTCCCACAACATATCCTCGAGAGTCTAGATGGTCAGCCTAGATTGTCTAGCCATCGATGGGTGATCTACAATACAACACATCAATTGGGTAACCAAAACCTCTCAGGTTCCCTTAGAAAATAATGATTTAATATAGAAATCTTATTATGAAACTATTGATGATGGAACTCCATGAAGTTGAAAAATCTCCCAACATACAAACATTTGAGGCCCCCACCTTCGTCAACTCCATGATGGATATAAATTGGATGATTTTATTAGAAGATCAAAAATCACTAATATGGAATCTTTCCCAAAAATATTTTGAGGTATCTAGATCGTGAAATCAATAGTGATATCATACCACTTACACACTTGAATGAGGAGTGGTTAAAAACCTGGCTAGTATCAGATGCTAAAATTTGATCTCCAAGCATGTCAAGAATTTGGAAACAATGTTTTCTACCATACGTCTCATCCCAGGCCACAAATACTAGCCTCTCATTGTATAAAACTTATTATTCATCCCATGGTGAATGTCCCAGCTAGAATGATGTACCTCATGCATCATCTCCTTATTCGAAATAAAAAGAACTACATACTATATCTGAAAATAAATAGAACCATAAATACACCAAGGCCAATCACATGAGGTTTCCCCACCATTTAAAACACTATTAATATATTGGAACTCGGGGTAATATTTCTTGTCATACCTCACCTGATCAATGAGATAGGGTGTAACCTATGGACTAGACAAACAATACATGCCCTATTTCCTTATATATATCCAGTGTTAAATCAACAATGAAGTTCATCAGACCCAACCCATTCACTTCTTACTAAATAGATTATTGGGAACCTTCCTGGTCAAATTTTTGAGGACTAGATTCCCCTTTTTGGGAATATATACAATATAAAATTCAAAATTATGAAGGTAATCTATCCATTATCTCCATGTAAGGTTTAGGTCCCTCTAGGTGAAAATTTATTTTAGACTATTATGATCTGAAGACATTGTGAAACACTTTACAAAGAGGTAATGTCACTACGTCTTCAACTCATACATATCCCATACCAACTCCATGTTGTGGGTGAGCTAATTTTTTTTCATCCAGGCATAGATTCCACTATCCATAATCCACCACATAGTCTTCCTACATAAACACACACCCTAAACCCACAATAGTAGAATCAAAATAAACATTATAATATCTTCTATGATTAGGTAGAATAAAAATAGGAGTGGATTTAAAATGGTTCATCAACTGATCAAAAATAATTCTCATAATTCTCATCCGATTGTAATAATACTGCTTTCCTATTCAGATCCATCAAGGGAGATTCTAGGCTAGAGAATTTAAAAAAAAATCTATAATTCACATATAAACATTGGAATATACATACCTTGAACATGTTCTTGGGATGATCCCAAGAAATGATTTATGAAACATTCTGTACTTCTATTGAAAATCCTAACTCAAATATCATGTGACCCAAATATTTCACATCCTGAATCCAAAACTGTCACATATGAAATTTTTAATATGGAAATTTTTCTATCAAAACACATAAAAAACCTCTAAATGGCCTTCATTCTCCTCTTAAATATTTTAATACATAAGGATATTGTCTACAAACATTACCATGAAGGAGTCCAAAAAACAGAATCATCCAGTTCATTATTTCCATAAAAAAAGATAGAGAATTAGTCATCCCAAATCATGTAACCAAATACTCAAAGTTTCCACACCTACTTTAGAATTTTGAATTTTTAGAATAATCTTTCTAGACCCTTAACTTTTGGTACCGCGATCTTAGGTCTATTTTTAATAACAATTGGCCCCCTCTAATTTGGTCAAATATATCCTCAATTATAATAAATAAGTAATTATTTTTTTACTTTCAACTATTTAATCTTATGTTAGTATATGAAAATTTGTAGGATACCATTTCCATATTTGTAAAAAGAAATATTGAATATCCCATTATCACATTTGGGGGAATAAAAAACATTCCCTAAAGATTATCTAGTTGAACTTTGAACTCCTTTATCTCAGATGGATCCATATGATAAGATAAAAAGGAAATAGAGCTCATATCTGGGAGTATATTGATAGTAAACATGAAATATATTTTGGGATGAAATACTAAAAAATAATATAGAAACACATATGGAAACCTACATGTGACTAATAGAAGTTTTTTGTAAGAAACATTCTCAATGGATTCAAGAAACAACCTGGAAAACTAGAATGAGATGCACACCAACTCTGAAGAAACCAGTATCATCCTCCATGAATGCAGATCCTACTCACCCTATATTATCTCATGAATCCTATCAAGAGTACATAAATAGAACATAAAAATATAATAGTTCACTAGAACCATGAATGTGATCAACCAATCTATGCCAAAAAATGAGTTCAATCCCATTCATGTCTAAAACAAGGAAGTCCCAAATGACCTCGATGCGAGAAACCACAACACGAAACATAGAGAACATAATTTTTTTCCTTATTCCTACCCAAAGAGGCTATAAAATCAATAAAATAAGGCATCAAATATATCTTCATACACATGGAATCAATCTAAATATATTAAATGAAAGAATGCTATTCACTGTATTCAATTAAAACCTATTGCATAAAAGAAAAAAAAACCACATACCTTGAATTGTGGCTGGTCCAAAATCTAAGTCTTATATAATGACCTCCGCTACATATTTTTTCCCCTAGTTTAAACTAGATGTAAGTATTATTTTTCTATGGAGAATCACCTATTCCATGAGGATAAAATCTCCCGCCCTTGGAAGCCTCTGACTTCACCTAAGACCCATCTATGAAAATGTTTCCTACGTAGTTCCCATGAAAATACAATTGATAGAAGCATTGAATATTAACTTAATTTCTACACTTGGGAAACATCCTTGGAGTCACTGAGAAGAAATTCTTAGTGTGTCCATTCTCCCTGCATTTATAACATTCAACCAGTCTACACCCCATAAAAATCACATGGTCTAATCCTGAGGTTTGCTGAACACTCTTTCCACTACCTCTCTGAGAATCATCCCACTTCCACTTCTATCCTGAAGATGAAATTTGGCCTCCAACCATAAAAGAAATAACACTAATAAATGTATTTCCTATCAAATATTAATCTATAATCTCTTCCTTTTCAACCACATCTAAATAAGTCGATAAGAATTGATAAGTGAAAATATATGTGGTATCCTTATTTAATCCCATCTAAAAAATCCAAGACATAAGATAACCATTTTTGATGATATCTGAAGGAACGTGAACCAACTAACTAAATCCTACAGTATACTCCACAATTGAATGATATCCCATCTCTAGTTTTAGAAAATCACTGATGTTTTCCACTCTCAAGGTCTCTAGGTATAACTGCTAATTAAACACCTCTTGTAAAGTGGTCCATGTGAGATCTTCATGCTTTCCCAAAATCACCATTGACTCCCACAAATTCTTACCCAATCCATCTAGAATATTGGTGAAAACACACACACTATAATTCCCAAGGGTCTTTAATAACTCAAATATCCTTTTCAATATGATCCAACGACTCCTCATGCTCACTAACTCCCATGTCACCATAGAACATTAGTGGATTCTACTTTAAAAACTCTTAATCATGTTCCACCGTCCATGTAAGCTCATAAATACCCACTTGACCCAAGGTTAGGATCATATATATCACATAAACCACCAAATATAGATAAATAGGAGGGTTTTACAGTGAGTTAGTCCTTGTTGCATCCTCTCTAATCCTAGAAGAGGTTTTTTGGGAGGGATTTTCTAAAAAAAACAATGATTCATCAATAAAAATCCAACATCAATCCAAAAAATCTATACAAAAATGAAACCCCCTACATGGGTATTAATAGAAACTTCAACAATAAGGAAAATATATATCATAAAAAAAATCCCTAACCCGGTTCAAATCATAACCAAAATCTCAAAATGGAAATGAAAATTCAAGGTAAAATATAAAGAAGATGTGTCAAAGAACTCCTTCATTCCTATATATCATGTATTGACAGTCTTAGCTAAAAAATACCATTGAATTATAAATAAAAATGACATCATACCGTTTTCAAATGAAACAACTTGGGATAGACCAACATGTCACTTAGGTTAGTCCTCTACATGGCCTAGTGCATAGTCCCAATCATCACGGCCTAGCGATAAGAACCAGGAATAACCAATTATTGTTTGAGAATGATTTCACAACTTGTAACTAGAAAAAATCATTCATAATATGTGATGACCGCAATAACATAATATGATTCAATAGTATAAGATAAGAATACACTATAAACCAAAATATACATAATTGAATAAATATTCCAAAAAGAAAATATACATGTACATAGTATCTAAAAAAACAAACCCAAATTCAAAAGATAGTATAATTAAAAACACAACCCAAGTAAAACCTAATAGGTAATAATTACCAATAATGACTCCACATGAGTGCATACCAGCAAGACCATGTCTCCACAAAAAACCCTAGATATTAATAATCATGGTGATCCACCCAAGAACATGGTACCCTTAACTAGACATATTTCTTGAATAAAAAAAATCTAAAAATGACCAAACATCCCAAGCTAGGTTTGAGGAACGAATGTGAGTAAGATACCACCATGAATATATTTTAGTATTTTACACATAAAAACTAAAAATATAGTTCGAAAATTTTTTCAAAATTAAATCCCTTTTAAAAATATTAAATTTTTAAATAAATGTTCAAAATTCCTTTGTTTTTTTCTTAAAAAACATATTTTTCCAAAACATATTCCAAACAAGGATAATATAAATAATCAAGGCGATAAAGAGAAACATGGTCAAACCAAGTGATTATAACAATAACATCATATAACCATATAAATTGAAAATGAACAAATAAAGATAATACATTTCATCACATCGAATTCATAAAAAAATAAACCAATCTATAAAGAGTAATGTTCACCTAGGGCTCTAACCATTAGAACTATCATGAGTGAGTAAGCATGTATGTTGACTTACTAGGCAATATAAATCTCATGGTCTTCCTCTAACACAAAATAAACTCTAAAATGGTCTTCCAACCCAATGTCTCTCCCGATCCCTTGGAAATGAAAATGGAGGCTAGAACTGCCCCCCTTCGATGGCTCACATGGCTAATTAGAAAAATAAATTAGGAAGATCACATGTTCTTCCCTCCGAAGTCTCACACAGTCATTCGAAAAAACCCCTCACTCAAACCCTAGTCAACCCACCTGCTAATCCATTACAACATTACCCCATATAAGTGCACATATAGAACAAGATATAAAGTAGACCATTTCAGAAACAAACATGGCCAATTTTATCAAATCACATTTTCAAGGTAAAACCCATTCTATGAAAACATTATAAATCCATTTATAATCACAAAACTACTTTGATTTATTTTATCAAACATTTGATAGGTGTAAAATCCAAACCCATTTGAAAACCCAACTTTAAACCCCACATTTCCAAGGTAATCCATAAAACACATCAAACATGGAATAAACACCAAGAAAAATCATTTAAATATAAATTTAGTAAAAAAACCAACGAAGAATTGAAATTTAAAGGTATTTCATGGAAAACACCCTTAAATAGAGGAAACTACCTATGATTAAGTATAAAGATTGTCTCCCTTAATGAAAACCATCCGAAAGAGGAAGGACCAAGCCTCACACACCTAAGACATAATAAATAAATATAAAACCCCCATAAAAAACCATAAATTCATCAAAAAGCACTCGTGGGGTTCCAAAACTCTATAAAAGTGGAATAACATGGCTTGAGGAGGAGAAATAACTAGAAAATCATTATGAAATAAACTTACATCTTCGAACAAAAATACAAGAGGAAATCTACAAAAAAGGATGTGGAGATCTACAAAACCTTTAAAGAATGATTTCACATGATGTAGGATTGAAAATTATCGCCAAAAGCTAAAATAACAACTAGGGAAAATGACAATTTTTTTATAATGAGCTAGACAAGGCCTCACAGTTTGGATGCAAAATTAGTTAAACCATGATCCAACCATGCGAGTGCCACTATCCCAAAAAAACATCTCTTATGGTTTTCTATGGGGTATCACATGATTTGAATGAATGTTCTCAAATATTGTGAAACCACAGTTTCAAAACTACATCACCCCTCATACGGTTTCCACAGAGGTTTGAAAAAATGTTTGTTAACCCTGTGCCCTGGTCTATCTCCAAATAACTCCCAATTTCAACCCCCAAAACCCATATACTCTATGTGAACAATCAAATATAAATGAAGCTCAAAATATTATATACTAGTCACTAGAAGGTGTCATATTAACTATATTGTAAAAAATTATTTTCTAGACATTAATTAAGGATTGACATAATGAATTATCAAGAAAATCGATAGGATAAAAAACACGTCTCCATGGATAAAAATACCAAAAAATATATTCATATAATCATTTTGAAATTCATTTCATGAATTTTTATTAAACACTAAATTAGGTTTATGGGTTCATCCTAGAAAACATTTATGTCATGAATGTCCACTCAATAAATTAACCACTCCTACAGAAACTTTCTAGAATTGAGATGATTCGTTCTCAAAAAACCCCTAACAAGCCTAATATCATTTAATTACACACTTAAATATTCATAAAACATAAAATGATATGTACCTTGAAATTGAGGTTTTTACATATAATGTCTCATGCGATAAATTATCTTGGGTAATTGGAATATTCCATACCCATTCATGTATTATGTCTTGTCTTGAGGCCATGCTGTAGGATTGGTATAGAGTATGAGGTTTCCAAACTCTGATACCAATTGTAGGATAGAAATAACTATGTAGATGCTCAATATACAAGAGGGGGGGGGGGGGTGAATTTTACACTTTAAAAAATTTACTTAAACAAGGAAATATCTAAGTTTAACAAAGTTAAACTAAGAAAATTAATAACATCTCTAACACCAATGAAAGATTGGGACAAAGTATGAAGTTACAAACTTGTAGTTCTATGCACTTGCTTAAATCTGGAAAGTGATTCTGAAAAATTGGTTTCAGAAATATGGATCTATTAATTGAAACTTAACCAAAGTTTACAATATGATATTCTACCTTAAAGCCTATAGAATCTAAGTTAATCATAGTACAAGTGTAAGGAAATATAAGAAGGTTATACTTTCATTACAATACAAGAATGCAGCGGAAAAACAAGTAGTAAAACTTTGAGTAACAAGATATAAATATTTTAACCCAAAGAGAAGGGTATCCAAAAACCTTGGATAAAGGTCCCTTGATTTATAATTTCAAGCAAGTCTTTCTTACCCACACCAGGGTAAGCCCTCGATACGAAGATCGGAGTCTCTATCTTGCTATCCCCGCAAGCCCTCAACTTCAAGGTAGTTGGAACCTCTGTCTTCCTCAGCAAGGAGGCCCTCAACTTGAACGTAGTCGGCACCTCTATCTTCATATCCCCGGAATCCCTCAAATGTAATCACCAACATTCGGAGTCGCACGAAGCAAGTCTGCACAAAGAAAAAGTTTGAAAAAGTCGTTCAAACTTTCTACACAAAGCTTGAGAGTTAATAAGAGCCTCTCTCTCTAGAAATCCTTCAACAGCATGTAAGAACAAGTTGGGTCAAAGTTGTGTCAAAGTTGTGTGTCGAGCTCGTTCAAATGAGCTCTTATTTAAAGGAAAATTTCCAATGGTCAGCTCCCTCCTCCAACGGTCATATGTTCCTTAAATTTTGGAGAGACCTGTACAAGTGTCACAAAACCAACGGTTAGTTAGAAACAGAATGGACGACATCGTTTTATAACAATACATGTGTAACTGAATGAAAAACATTGTTTTTTAATGAAACAAGTATAAGTAAAAGCAAAACTGAAGTTCGGAATGTAAGCAAATAAAAGTTTGGAGTTTAACCAAAATGGAATTATGAGTCTATAATAAAATGATATTCAGATTCTGTTTTATAGGAATTCGGAACCTGAATTCGGTAGAAATATGGAGTCTGAATTTCTAAGGAAATTTAGAGTCTAGTTTCATCAGAGTTTAGAATCTGAACTTACAGAGTTCGGAGTCGAGCTTGTAGAAGTTTGGAGTCGAACTAGTAAAATTTCTGAGTCTAACTCATAAAAGTTCAGAGTCGAACCAGTAAAAGTTCAGATTCGAACTAGTAAAAGTTCGGAGTTGAACTTTGTTAGAGTTCGTATCCAGAATTTGGAATGGAACTTTCTTAGAGTTCGTGTCCAGAATTCGGAGTGGAACTTTATTAGAGTTCGTATCCAGAATTCGGAATAGAACTTTATCAGAGTTCGTATCCAGAATTCGGAGTGGAACTTTATTAGAGTTCATATCTAGAATTCGAAGTGGAACTTTATTAGAGTTCATATCTAGAATTTGGATCCTAAAAAAGAATGCTTCATATCATATCATTATATGATTCCGAGGTTTTGGGTATGAATGTGATTTTTATACTTAAGAAAAATATTGATATGTATAAGGAAATCTAGGTTAGGGTAAATTTCCTTAAGGAAGGAAATTTTCCTTAGAGAAGTAAAACATATATTTTCTTAAGTATAGGGTGTTTGTTATTTTCAAAATAAGAAGGAATGTAAAAGTCATAAGGAAAACCTTATTGAATCAATAATCTCCCCCTTTTTGGAAAGCACAAACATCCTTACGAAAAATATTATAAGGACTTTAAAAAATGTCATTAGACTTTGAAATTAAAACTTATCCCCCTTTATTCATGGATCATAGTGAATACAACTAACTCCCCCTTAGGCATTGAAACTCTAAGGATTGTATTCTGAATTTTTGGAGTGGAGTTTTCATTATCATGGGAATGAAAAACTTTGTAATGAGAAACTCCCCCTTACTTTAAGGATATCTTCACCTAGAAATTTTTCCTTCTCCATTTTAAATTTTTCTTTCTCCCCTTTTAAGTAGTTCTTTTTCCTTCTCCCCCTTTTTGATTTTCAAAAATAATTTAAGGGAATGGAAAAGAAATAGAGTACCTGAAACATTAGTACATAACAACACAAGATACAACCAACCAAAATTTCATTAGAGTTGAAATTTTTTTTACAAGGAAAGACAAATGCAACAAAAGATCGGATTTGTCTATTTGTACTCATTTTACTTCAGAATAAGCTTCTTCAACAAGACTTTCAGCTTCTTCAATTCTTTTTGATCCTCCTCAGCTTTCTTCTCTAAAGTTTTTATTCTTTCATCTTGAGATTTCAAAAATTCTTCCTGATCCTTCATGGATTCTTCTTGCATCTTCACTAACACATCTTTCTTTACAAGTTTTTCTTGGATCTCAATCTGGAGATCTCTATCCCTTTTAAAATTTTGAGAAAGGGAGTTAACCTTATCATTCAAGTCCTTCACTTGTTGAATCCGAGAACTTTTATCAATGATTAGATCATCCTGAAGATTCTTAATCTTGGAGTCCTCATTGTTAAAGTCATATTTAACATCATTCTGAAAATGATCAAACTCAGCCATGTCTTCTTCAATTTTCTTAGACCAGAATGTGATTTTGCTGCATGGTTTTCTGTGTACATCATAATTGATAAGTAAATTTCTATGGTCAGATTCAATCTTCACAAACTTATCCATCACCATAGATAAGGATTCTGACTTTTGATTCAAGCTATTTTGCAGCATCTGGCATCTGGAGTCTATAGTGGGAAATATCAGAATGGTGTCCACCAACTTTTTCAATGATTCAACAACAAAGTCATGACCATGTGCTGATGACTCCGAATCAGATAACCTTCTTGGGGATTGTTCTTCTTCAATTTGCACCAACTTCTTTTTAGAAGAACCACCAACTTCTTTCTTCCTAATGATATCTTTTGTTTGTGTATCCATGAGCACTGTCTTTCCTTTATTAGTTTTCGGAATGGGTTGATCATCTGGAGATTCTTCCTCACTCTCTAATAGTTGAACAATTTTGTCTTCATCAATTTTCTCCTTCTCTATTCCTTATTCAAGATAATTCTTCTCATAACTTACTTACTCATCAGATAACTCATTATATTTCTCTTCTTCCTCAACTTCATCTCTATGACCTTCTTTCTCAACACCCATTCCCGGAGTGTCTAATTTTGCGGATTCAGCCTTTTCTTGATAATCTTCTACTTGTTTGATCAAGTCATCCAGATCATCACTTCCTTCCTTCCTTCTTCTTCTTCTTCTACTCTCTCAACAACTTATTCTTCTGTTCTTTCAAAAAATTCTTTCCCTTTGGACGTTTCCGGAGTGGAGTATTTCTTCCTAGGGCTCTCTGGTAAAGATTGGACATAAAAAGTTTCCGGAAAGGGAATCTTCTCAGAGGCTATTTCAGTGGATCTCAAGAGAGATTAAACAATCTCTTCCTCTAACATATTCTTCTTCATATCTTTCTCTTTTGCTTGCTTTTATAACTCATCATCAGCTTTGTCTTTTAAGGACTTAGTCTCAGTAGGGTCCAATCCGAACTGTAGATCCCCTTCTTTTCTTTTCTCCTTGTCTTCCCTCCACTTTGCAACCACTTTATCTGGGTTGGATTTTTGTTTCTCTGGCTTGGGAGGTTGCGGACTAGGTTTCCTTAGCTTTGGGGGTTTTGTCTTCATCAACCACTTCCTTAATCTTCCTCTTTTTAGTAACTTTCTTCACTGGATCAGATTTTTCCATATTTTTCAGAATGGTCTCATCCTCTTCCTCTGGTAAAGGATATAATTCTCCAGATTCATCAAAAAACCCATTTTCATCCTCTTTAGTGTATCATAACTAACTAGCATTACCTTGAAATTTCTTTGATTGTAAGTGAAATCTACATTAAATGATTCAAGAGATATGATGATAAGTTTAGAAATCAAGGCTGGATACATTATGATCTGAGCTTTCAGATTTCCTTCTTTAATATTCTTAACTGTAATCAAAACATGCCTCATCAAATTTATCTTCCTTAGATTTAACATGAAATCTAAGATGTAAATATCACTCTTCTTGAGAATATCCTTATCACCCCTTCTTGGTATGAGAAAACCTTGTACCCACAGCTGTAGAATCTGATTATTCATAGAAAGATGAGCAATCTTAGCTGTCTTGGCATCTTTAAGTCCAAGGAATTTCAATGCCTTCACATTGTTGAAACTTCCTTGCTCATCCATAAGCTTATGTGAACAAAACTCAGCTTCACCTTTATAAGATAAACCCACCAAGCTTGCAGCCTTGGGGGAAGATAATTTATAAGTCTTCCCATAAGATTTCAAAGCGAAAAAATCTCTGCCACCTTCCTCAAGAAAGGAAACAGACTCATAGAACTCAACAAGAAAATCTGTATAAACCAGATTCGGTTTCTCTGTCTTCGATAAGGAAACCTCCTCCCAGCCATTCAATTTGATATTATTATATATAATAGAAGCATACTTGAAGAAAATCAGATGCACTAACCTCTCCCTGTACATTAACCATTTTGAGATTGGCTTTGAGGTAGACATATCTTGGGACGTAGCTTCAACAGACATTCAGAATGGAGAGTTCTGGAAGATTCAGAACAGGCTTTAACAAATATTAGAATGGACTTAAGAAGATAGGTAGAGCTTTGAGACGTGAGATCTTTGAAAAACTGAAGTGGGAAGACCCTCAAGGGTCCCCTTTATATATGAGATGGAGTTGACCTTCGAACTTCCAAAAACCATCTAACGGTTGAAAAACCCTTTGATCTAATCTGACGGTTGAAAACATATCCACAAGGAAATATTGAATCCTATCTTTTGAGGTTTTTAAGAAAAACAATCGGATTTAAGAAAACTAGAATCCGAGAAATTTTAAAACTCATAGGAAAATACCAGTAAGCAAAATATGACTACAAAAAATTATGTAAGGAAATCATACCTTTCGGATTGGCCAGGAAGTTTATTCGTAATAGGTGATATTATTCTTGAAGAAAAAAACTTGACAATGAAAAACTAACAATGAATAACTTAAAGTTGAAAAGACTATGAGTACCAAAACTTCAGTATGAAAATTATGAGTACGAAAAATTTCATTACGAAAAAGTTCGGTTCTGAAAATTTCCATTATGAAAATTTCAATTCTGAAAATTTCCATTACGAAAATTTTAGTTCCGAAAATTTCTATTATGAAAATTTCAGTTCCGAAAATTTTCATTACGAAAATTTCAGTTCCGAAAACTTTATTACGAAAATTTCAGTTCCAAAAAATTCATTACAAAAATTTCAGTTCCAAAAACTTCATTACGAAAATTTCAGTTACAAAAGTTTGAAAAACTGACTACGAAAATTTTGATTACAAAAGCCTAAAAAAACTACGAAAATTTAGATTATGCTATCAAGCAAATGTACCCCCCCTATGAAAAGGAGTTTATTAATATAAGGAGAATTGTTCAACAAGAAGTTAATGAAGAAAGATTACCTCATGGTTATCATTCCTAACTTCTGTTTAATGTACTCAAATCTATCAGAAGGTAAAGATTTTGTGAAAATGTCAGCAAGTTGATCTTGCGTTCCAATAAACTGAAGAACGATATCTCCTTTGAGTGTGTGATACCTAAGAAAC
The DNA here is from genome assembly GCA_963277665.1 of Viscum album. Taxonomy (NCBI): domain Eukaryota; kingdom Viridiplantae; phylum Streptophyta; class Magnoliopsida; order Santalales; family Viscaceae; genus Viscum; species Viscum album. Next base: position 816,724 of record CAUJRU010000187.1, read on the forward strand.
TGATGCCTAATATCTATGTGTTTTTAACGGGAGTGATGTGCAGAGTTTTTACTAAGGGAAATGACACTTGTGTTATCACACAAAATTTGAGTTTTAGTAAAACTCAAGCCATAGTCTGTGAGTGTGTGTTGCATCCACAACACTTGAGCACAACAACTTCCAGCTGCTACATATTTAGCTTCAGGAGGGGAGAGTGATACATAATGTTGCTTCTTGCATGACCAAGAAACTAAAGAACCTCCTAAGAAATTAAAAGTTCTAGATCTACTTTTTCTTTCCATTCTACATCCACCAAAGTCAGTATCTGAAAAGCTTTTTAATACAAAATAATTTCCAGAAGTATAAAAGAGTCCTAAACCCATGGTTCTCTTTAAGTAGAGAAAAATTCTTTTCACTACCTTTAAATGAGATTCCTTAGGATTGGATTGATATCTTGCACATAAGCATACTGAAAACATTAAGTCTGGACGAGTAGCTGTCAAGTATAGTAGGCTTCCTATCATACCTCTAAAAGATGTTTGATCTACTGGTTTCCCAGATTCATCAAGATCAAGTGTGTTTGAGGTACCAATAGGATTAATTATACTCTTAGTGTTGTCATATCCATACTTTTTAAGAAGATATTTAATATACTTATGTTGAGATATATAGGTTCCTTTTGGTTTTTGAGAAATTTGAAAACCAAGGAAAAATGTTAACTCACCCATCATACTCATTTCAAACTCAGATTTCATTAGACTTCCAAAGGAATCTGTTAAAGATTGCTAAGTTGAACCAAATATAATGTCATCAACATAAATTTGAACAATAAAAACATTTTTCTTATCTTTCTTTATAAAAAGGGTTGAATCTTAATTTCCCTTAACATAGTTATTTTGAATAAAAAATCATGTAAGTATATCATACCAGGCTCGCAGGACTTGTTTAAGGCCATACAATGCTTTGGTAAGTCTAAAAACATGATTATGATGTTTTGTATCTTCAAAGCCAGGAGGTTGTTCAACAAAAACTTCCTCTTCAACATAACTGTTAAGAAAAGAAAATTTCAAATCCATTTGAAAAAGTTTAATATTGAAGAATGCTGCAAAGGAAACTAAGATATGAATAGATTCAAGTATAGCTACTGGAGCATAGGTTTCTTCATAGTCTATTCCCTCTTGATGATTATATCCTTTAGCAACGAGTCTAGCTTTATTTCTAACAATGAATACATTTTCATCACACTTATTTCTGAAGACCCACTTTAATCCAATAATATAAGTTTCCTTAGGTCTTTCAACAAAGGTCCAGACTTTATTCCTTTCAAATTCATTTTGCTCATCTTGCATTGCTTTAATACAATCATCATCACCTAAAGATTTATCAGTGATTTTTGGTTTAATTGGGAATGAAATGCTAGATGTTCTACTTCATTTCTTAAAGAACTTCTAGTCCTCACAGGTTGATTTAGATCACCAATGATACTATCAGTGGGATTATTCTTAAGAAACACCTGACTTGGGTTTTGTAAAACCTGTTCATCAACATAGGGTAGAAATTCTTCTGGGGTAAATGTTTCAGAAGTATATTCTTGAACATTTTCCTTATCAGAAGGATCTTCTAACAAAGGTTGATAATCAGTTTTTGAAAACACATATGAAGATGTAGGTTGGTATGGTTTAAAAAAAAGGATCAGTTTCATCAAATTTTACATGCACTATTTCTTCAACAGTACAAGTGTTTTTGTTGAAAACTCTATAAGCCTTAGAAGTTGTAGAGTAGCCTAAGAAAATTCCTTCATCGGATTTTGGTGCGAATTTGTGTAAGTTTTCTGTAGTATTCAGGATGAATATCTTGCAAACAAAAACCTTGAAGTAGGAAAGTCTTGGTTTTCTACCATTCCATAACTCACAAAAAAGTTTTATTAAGAAAAGGTCTAATCAAAACTCGATTTATAGTATAACAAGCAGTACTTACATCTTCAGCCCAGAAATGTCTAGCTATAGAATATTCACTCAACATGGTTCTAGTTATCTCTTGAAGAATTCTATTTCTTCTTTCAACTACACCATTTTATTAGGGAGTTCTACGTGCTGAAAAATTGTGAGTAATACCTTTTCTACCATAAAAAATTTCAAAATAAGAATTTTGAAATTCTCCTCCATGATCACTATGAATAGTTTTCAGTGGAAGGTTTTTCTCATTTTTAACTTAGTCTCTAAAAATTTTTAAATAATAAAAACCTTCAGAATTCTTTGCTAGAAAATAGACCAATGTAAATCTAGTGTAATCATCAACTAGAACAAACACATAGTATTTTCCTCCAATGCTTCCAGTTTGTGTTGGTCCAAATAGATCCATGTTCACCAACTGTAATGCACCAGTTTTTGAGACTTCACCGATTGATTTAAAACTAGATTTATTTTTCATTCTATATTGACAAGGATCACAAACTTTAGAAGAATCAAATCTAAGCTCCAGTAGATCCTTAAATAATTTTTTATTAGAGAGTTTACACAAGTTTCTAAGATTATAGTGACCTAGTCTTCTATGCCATAACAAAGAATGATCTTCCATTGCACTTATGAAATGTAAATATTGGCTCCTAAGGTCTTCTAAGTTTAATGTGTAAACATTCTCTTACCTATTGGCAGAGAGAATAAATTCTTCCTTGGAATTGTGTACCAAGCACCTATTATTCCTAAAATTCACAAGGTATCCTTCATCACATAATTGACTTATACTAATGAGGTTGTTCTTAAGACCCTTAACAAACAAAACATTAGAAATCAAAGTTTTAACAAGAAGAACAATATTACCTATACCAAAAATTTCTCCCTTAGCATTATCTTTGAAAGTTACTTTTCCTCCTTTCTTCTTGATAATCTTTTCGAAATAGTTTTTGTTACCAGTCATATGCCGGGTACATCCACTATCCATGTACCAAGTATTGTTGTTGGAACTTCCTTTATCTTCCTGAGAATAAGAAAAGAGTTAGACTTTAGGAATCCAAACTTGTTTGGATCCGAGATTTTCAGATAACAAAATTTTTGGTATCCACATTTTTTAGAGAAATATGCTTTATGAAACCCAAGAGATTGAACTCTATTCAAAGAAAAACTTTTCTTCCAATTCTCACCACTTTGACACTTAATGCAAAAAGGGGCTTTAGAAGGAACACAATAATTGTTTTTGAAAACTGGTTTTTGGTGAGTATAACCTACTCCAGTAGTGTTTCCTTTAGGTTTAATTTGAGAATAGATCTTGTCAAAATTTTCCTTCCCAAAGGAAATGTTTTCAAGGATCTTCTTAAGAGAAAATATTTCGGATTTTAGTCTAATGAATAAATTCCTATACCCAGGAATCATTTCATTAGAGTTATATTTTTCCTCAAAGATTTTTATTTTTGAAATAACATACTTAAGATCTTTAGAAAGATATTTCTTATCAGAATTTTCTTTCTCAAGGTCTTTAGACTGTTTTTCTAAAAGCACTTCTTTATCTTTAAGATCTGAAGAAATATCTGAAATATCTTTTGAAAGAAATTCTTCCCTAGTATTTTCCTTGTCTAACTTCTTAGAAATTTTACATATTTTTTGCTTCAAGTAACTTTGAAAATCTAGATACTTATTCATTTGAAGGTTCTTCATTTTCTGAGGATGAAGTATCTTCATTATATGTACTACTTTCGGAATAGTAATTCTTATCAAGAGATAAATTTGTTAAAGCCTAGGTAGAGTGTACCTTGGCCATAAGACATGTATGTGGAAAAGAAGTATTAGCAATGAATCCCATATTCTTTTGAGATGATGAATCATATTATGAAGATTCACTTTATGAAGAATCTCCACAACTATCACTCCAAGTAGTATTAGCTTTCAGACTGTTCTTATCTTTGTCTTTGTAAAACTTCTTCCTATTTCTTTCAGAATGCCTCTCATTTATTTCTTTCTTTTTAAGCATAGAGAAATCAAGTCGTTTGTGTCCACTTCTCTTGCATTCATAGCATGTGACCACTGAATCTTTCTTATCTTTCCTTTCCTTCTTCTTATACTTGGATTGGGAATTTCGTTGACCAGCTATCTTGTTCATTCTTCGAGCAAGATTAGCTAACTCATTTTCTGAGACTTCACTCTCACTAGATTCAGATTGGATAGTAACCTTCTTATACATGGATCTAGTTACTCTCTCAAGAGGCTTTGCTTTCATGTGATTAGATGTTGTAGTAAAAGCAATAGTACCATTCCCATTCTTCCTTTTGATGTTGTTAGCATCTCTCTTCATTCTTGTTTCATGTTGGAGAAGATTTCCAAATAGCTCATCTAAGGAAATTTGAGTAACCTTCCTGTTATCATCAATTGTTGTTCTCTTTGATTACCACTCTTTGGGCATAATATCAATGATCTTATCCACAAGAGCTTCATCATCCAGACCATTCTCTCCCATAGATTGTAAGCTATTTACGATAGTCATAAATCTTTGTTGCACCTTACAAATGGGTTCTCCATAAGGAAAGTTAAAACCATGGTATTCTTCTCTCAACATAGCTCTTCTAGTCTCAATCAATTTAGATGTACGAAAATGAGTAACTTCAAGTTTCTTCCATATACAGTTAGCTGTTTCACAAGAGGAAATTTGGATATATATGTTCCTAGTCATTGAACATAGTAGAGTATTGCGTACCTTATAGTCTAATTGATAATCATGATTCTCTTGGTTTGTGAAAGCACTATATTCCTTGTTAGGAATTTTATAACCACCAGTAAGCATAACAATGTTATTTACCCCAGTATTGATAACAAAAGTCTTCATTCGATCTCTCCAATATTCATAATCATTGCCATAAAAAATTGGTGGTCTTGTAGGATTTAAGTTGTTGATGGAACCAACATTTAAACCTGCCATCTTTGAGAAAGTCTTTCTACACAAAAACTTGTTAATAACAAAAGTTAAGATTCAAGGAAAATGATCCTAAGAAAGGAAAAAATATAACAATGAAAAACTGAGCAAGGAAAAACTTATATGTGAGTATAAGTTTTTCAAAGACCTGCTCTGATACGAATTGTAGGATTGGTATATAGTATGAGGTTTAGAACCTCTGATACCCATTGTAGGATTGAAATAATGATGTAGATGGTCAATATACAAGAGGGGGGGGGGGTGAATTGTACACTTTAAAAAATTTCCTTAAACAAAGAAAGATCTATGTTTAACAAAGTTAAACTAAGAAAATTCACAACACCTCTAACACCAATGAAATATTGGGACAAAGTACGAAGTTACAAACTTTCAGTTCTAAGCACTTGCTTAAATCTGGAAAAAGATTCCAAAAAACGTGTTCCAGAAATATGGATCCGGAAATTGAAAGTTAACCAAAGTTTACAATATGAGATTCTACCTTACAGAATATAGAATCTAAATTAATCAGAGTAAAAGTGTAAGGAAATATAAGAAGGTTATACTTTCCTTACAATACAAGAATGCAGCGGAAAAACAAGTAGTAAAACTACGAGTAACAAGATATAAATCTTTTAACCCAAAGAGAAGGGTATCCAAGAACCTTGGATAAAGGTCCCTTGATTTATACTTTCAAGCAAGTCTGTCTTACCCACACTAGGGTAAGCCCTCGATACGAAGATCAAAGTCTTTGTCTTGCTATCCCCGTAATCCCTCAACTTCAATGTAGTTGAAACCTCTATATTCCTCAGCAAGGAAGCCCTCAACTTCAAGGTATTCAGAACCTCTGTCTTCCTATCCCCGGAAGCCCTCTAATTTAATCACCACCATTCAGAGTCGCATGAAGAAAGTCTGCACAAGGCAAAGTTTGAACAAGTCGTTGAAACTTTCTGCACGAATCTTGAGAGTTAATAAGAGCCTCTCTCTAGAAATCACTTCAACAGCATGTAAGCACAAGTTGTGTCAAAGTTGTGTCAAAGCTGTGTGTTGAGCTCGTTCAAATGAGCTCCAATTTATAGGAAAATTTCCAACGGTCGGATCCCTCCTCCAACGGTCATATTTTCCTTAAATTTCGGAGGGACCTGTAGATGTGTCACTAAACCAACGGTTAGTTAGAAACAAAATGGATGTCATCGTTTTATAACAAAAAATGTGTAACTGAATGCACGAAATCTTTTTGTAATGAAACAAGTATATGTAAAAGAAAAACTGAAGTTCGAAATGTAAGAAAAAAAAAGTTCGGAGTTTAACCAAAATGGAATTCGGAGTCTGCAATAAAAAGATATTAAGATTCTGTTTTATAGGAATTCAGAACCTGAATTATGTAGAAATCCGGAGTCTGAATTTCTAAGGAAATTCAGAGTCTGGTTTCATCAGAGTTCAGAATCTGAACTTACAGAGTTCGGAGTCAAGCTTATAGTAGTTCGGAGTTGAACTAGTAAAAGTTCGGAGTCGAACTCATAAAATTTCGAAGTCGAACTAGTAAAAGTTTGGAGTCGAACTAGTAAAAGTTCGGAGTCGAACTTCTAAAAGTTCGGAGTCGAACTAGTAAAAGTTCGGAGTCGAACTAGTAAAAGTTCAGAGTTAAACTTTGTTAGAGTTCGTATCCAGAATTCGGAATGGAACTTTATTAGAGTTCATGTCCTGAATTTGGAGTGGAACTTTATCAGAGTTCATATCCAGAATTCGGAATGGAACTTTATCAGAGTTCGTATCCAGAATTCGGAGTGGAACTTTATTAGAGTTCGAATCTAGAATTCGGAGTGGAACTTTATTAGAGTTCGTATGCAGAATTCAGATCCTAAAACAGAATGCTTAATATCTTAGCATTATATGACTCCAGGGTTTTGGGTATGAATCCTATTTTTATACTTAAAAAAAATATTGATATGTATAAGGAAATCTAGGTTAGGGTAAATTTCCTTAAGGAAAGATATTTTTCTTAGAGAAGTAAAATATAGATTTGCTTAAGTATTAGGTGTTTGTGATTTTCAATACAAGAAGGAATGGAAAAGTCATAAGAAAAACCATATTGACTGAACACATGCCGGTATGATTAATAAATCTAACATTATGAATTCCATCATTATGAAATAATCTATTTTTATACATCTGATTAATTAAATTTTCCAAGTATATATTTCATTTTTATGTTATTGATGAGTTTTAATAAAAATATTTTTATTCCATAATACATGAAAATGAGCTAACTATTGAATGGAATGTTCTTGATCTTATATTAGTCAAAATATTGTTTTCAAGGAATTTTTTTCATGTATTCCAAAAATACCCCCATGAATTATTATTTTTACTTTATTCTTTATTATCAAATGTTTTATGAAAAACATGGATAGAAGAGTTAATTTCAAGTGAATATATGTGTTTATTTTTAGCTTATACTATATTACGTTAAAAGGGAATACATTTTCATAGGTTTTCATTTTTTTCACTATACTTCCGAATTTCCATTATTTTTATATCCTTTATTAGGATTTTTTTTATAATTCCACATTTTCAAATGTTTTTCATAGAGCTTAAGTATGAGTAAGACCTATAGAAAGGAATCTCTTTCCGTTATGGAATTTTTTTTAAATAAGTGAACATGTTTTGCGTCAACCAAGAGTTTAAATTTAAGAATTTTTTTATGTGAAAAATTGACATTGAGTGTAATTGTCCACTTTATACTGTAAGGGGTTGATATTTATGTATTTTTCCTGATTCTATAAATCTATAAACTGAAATGATTCTAGAAATATAATAAAGTGAAACACTTGTTGTAAATCATATAATTATGATTTTTTTATATTAAGGGGTGTTATAATACTTGGGATCTGACACCATTTCCATAAGATGATAAATTGTTTTAGAATAAATGGGTTTACCATGTCATGGAAGTACATGATTCTAAGATTAGATACATGTAAAAGATAACAATTCAAATATTTTAGTAGAAAAAAATTTATTTACAAAAATTATCAAACTTTTAGGGAATCATACCACCATTCAGTTAGTTATTAATATTATTGAATATGAGTGATTACATATTGAGAAACATGATGTAATTTATTATGATCATTATGGAGATCTAGAAAATGAAACTTATATAAAAAATCTACAGGGATATGTTGAGTCAGAAAACAATTTTTTTTAAAACTCTAGTAGATCCTATGCCCAAATGGCCTGAAGGCCTTCTTTTTTATTTTATTATAGATAATACCCCTTTTAAGGGATGAAGGGGAACCCGTACATGACCTGTAGGCCCAAGGAACAAGGCACGACATGACTCACAATACATGACCTGAAGGCCCAGAGGCATACTATGCCCAATACATGACCCGTAGGCCCAACCCACATGAACCTACCCTCCCCTAGCTTCTGAATCATTGATCACCTAGCTCCCCACATTGAATTGATGATTGACTAGCATTTCCCCGTACAAATATGCATGGTTCTTGGTCCCGATGGCGGTTTCATACCCTCTCATTCTTCCAATCTGGTAGCTCTGCATCTGATGACTGCTAGTCTTGTTGCTCTGATCCTCTTCTGGGGTCTTCTCTATGTGAACTGTGCTACTCCATGGTCTTTGTGGCCCGAAGTCCATGAGTCCTAAAGAACTTTGATTACCCAAAGGCCCTGGAGACCCGTAGGGCCAAGCCGGTGGCCCAAATGCCCAAATTAGGTGAATAGTTCTGGCTGCTACAGTACTGAACATTACCTGCTACAATACTACTACAATACTACTACAGTACCCCAAAAATTTACCTCCACCCGGTTTTGAACCTGGGTCTCTTGGATGCCAAGCAGGAGCCCTTACCACTCAGGTACGAGCTTGTTGGCTAGAACATCCTATATTATATAAAACAAACCCCATGTAGTGGAATAATAATATTGAAACATTCATTAGAAAATTTTATAAAAACGGTGCGACATGTACAAATATTGATATTTCATGTCTTTAGGTGATGAATACATTATATGGCTTCATAATATGGATGACATGCCCATTGTAGGATCATGTTTGTAGAGGATTTATTAGCTGAAAGGGAAGCTAGATGAGGTGTTCAAGATGATGGATCTTGGAGAAGCTGATAATATTTTTGGCCTTGAGATCAAGTGGGACCAATCAACTGGGACATTTATGTAATAACAGGCTGACAACATTGGAAAGGTTCTGAGTAGATTTAGTATGCTGGACTCAATGAATGTTTATATTCCTCTAGAAATCCATTTTAAATTATTAAAGGAGTAAGAAACAAAGTCAAATAAATAGGTTGATCACATGGAAAAGGTTTTATATGTATCATTTTTTGGAATCTGGAGGTATTCCTTAGTATATACTCAACCAAACATTTCTCATATTGGGGGAGTTGTGAGAAAGTATATATCTAACCCTATAAAAAAATATTTGGAAGTAGTAAAGTTTATATTGAGATATATTAAGGGAATAAATAGAGTATCTTTATTCATTGGGAAATAAAATTCATTATAGGGGTATGTGGGTATCGAATTTGTAAGTGATTTTGATAGCTGGAGGAGTACCAAATGTTAAGTTATTATTTTTGGAGGTACTAAAATAAGATGAATATCTCAATAATATAATATTGTGGAACTATCAACTAAAATGTTTGAATAGATTTATTGAATATAAGTCAAAAAGAATATGTCTGGCTAAAGAACTTATTGAAGGAGATGAATTGAAATATATAATAAAATGTTTTGTAGTCTGAAAGTAAAAGTGCTATACAACTTGAAAATAACGCAGTGTTTCATTCTTCGAAAAAAAATATTTTTTGAAGTACCATTTTATCATATTATTACTATAGGATGTTTATTTGACATTTAAAAATAATTTTGGAACCAATAATATAGAAAAGATGTTGTGGAAGATGATTGGGAATGAGAATTAAGGAACGGTAGAACCTATGTAGGTCTTCACTAATGAATGTAATAGGAGAAGAAGAATATGGTCGAAAATGGTGTAAGGGAAAATATATATTATTTCATTAATCATTAACCTAAAATTGAATCTTTGAATGTAAATTTTCCATTTACAAGTGAAGAAAAAGTGGAGCTCAAATTATGTATGTTTTCAAAATATGGAACCAATGATGGAGGTTAGTTTATTGGACTAGGGGTTATGCATGGGATTGCTGGGATGATGGAGCCCAATACACTTTTATAAAGATGGTATGAATTTTTTATGGCCCAAACTATACACTAGTCTACATGTGATTTGTGAAACATATAGGGAACGATTGCAGTGTAGAATTTGAGATGGCTCTATAGTAGAATGTGATTGGTGGAAACAATAATTCACTATAGCTCTATGAACTCCAAAAAATATTTACTATAACAAAGTGGACTTATCGTGTGGTTGGTGGAATTCTAGAAATATGGGTGACTATGGTAATTAATTTATTTATGTTATCATCTATATTAGGATCTCTAGATAATTTTAAATAACCATGTAATATTGCTCCCATAATTAGTGAAGTCATTCTACCTCTCTATGGGTGTATGGATTGTTCTCAATCCATGTAAATCCACATATAGGGGTTTTTATTGTTCTTTTTTTTGCAATTTTATCCCTTTTAAACTTCTTCTACAAATAAATTATTATTTGTTACACCGAATATTTTCCCAAAAAAATTAAGGGTCTTGAGAATAATGATAGAATATGTAAAAATAAAAGGGTTGATATGTAAGATTCTCATGGAAAATACATAAGATTCATTTCTTAAACAATTTACTCTCCATAATTAGGTGAGAACATACTAAATACATAAGGTCACTCCATTACATAAAGGGACCGATATCAAATGATCAACCCTTTGCGCAACAGATCTCATGTAAGAGTTTGAAGGAAAAAATGTAAGGGGAACTAGGATGAAGAGAATAAGTAAAATAAAAAGAAAATAAAAAAGTAGAGTACATTATAAGAATATAAATAATGTATATATAAAAAATAAACTTATAAAAAACATGTTTTATTTTTTAAATCAAACAAACATGTGAAATCCACATTCTCCCATAGAGAAATATAATCTTCATTACATAAATTTACCATGTATTATATGACAATATAATTATAATTATGTTTTATTTATTTATATAATATTACTAAAATAATAATTGTTCAATAAATGTACATGACTCATTAATATGGGGGTGGTTTTATATTTAGAAAAACCCTAATACTAGTCAGATTCATTTTTTACTGGTTTTAATTATTTTTGTAACTGTTTTATGTCATTGTAATTGTTATAGTTACTGCTGAAATTATACAACTATTTGTACTTCATTAAACTTCATTCATGGTAGAATTAATATCAATGAAAGTCAATTTTTATCAGTACCATCTGTTCATTGATAATAGGTGGTCATTATGAATGTTAAATTATTTAATTTATTAAGGGCGATCTTTATCAATT